>WHUY01000001.1:1200000-1760111 GCA_015179035.1 Tirmania nivea | reverse complement strand
CAGGAGCTTTTGGAGGAAAGACTTGGAGTACTAGAAAAGTACAGCAGGTATATATTTTAGAAAGATGAGGATTTCTGAAGCTTTGAGATATGCTAAACTTAGGTCATATAGTACGTGAGAAGAGCATCAACTTTTAATGACTCTATTGTTAGAAATTAGCAAATGACTAGAAGCATGTTATATTGCCAATCTACTAATTGAACTTCATCCTACTCATCTTCCCTTCTATTTAGCTCCAACAACTTCGATAATTGATTACCTATGAGCCAACATAGTTAAGTTTGCATTTGGCTTTGAATACTCCTTAATTAAAGATGGTGGAAAAGTCATATCTCTGGAATCATCTTAAATGGCTTTAATGTTTTTAACATTTTTACGAGTATATTACCAAGGCTATTCATTGACGTAGCATAGTTGCCTTTGGATTGATATTAATAAGGAGAAGGAGATGGAGGATATAGAAGACCTTACAGAGGTAGATCTTCAAGATCTACTATAGGGTATGGGTTTAAAGAATACAATCAAAAACTTTAGCTATAGTTTTTTTATCCCCAATAAAGTTTTATAGGAGGCATGGAAATTTTATTCTCATCTTACAAAGAAAATACTTTTTGGTGTTTGGCAGCTTCATAAGCTATATCCAAAATCCTATCAAAAGATTACGTCTGCTTCTGCCTTTGATGGGGATTGCTATAAACTTTTTAGCTGGCTTGGAAAACAATATCCTGTTGATACTGATAGTCGAAGAACTTCTCAAGCTTTGTAGAAGATATGGAAGTGGACTATTAAAAATCTAGTTTGGGAGTTCCAAAAGGAAGTATTAGCTATGTATTAAACAGATATGAATATAGAAGTAATCCTGAATAATGGATGGTGGCCTATGGATCTGTACTTTTCTATTGGTGGATTAGATTCTATTATGAAAACTGATATCCAATTAGTATAAGCAATTTTGAATGGACAAGACAAGCCAAAAACCCTATTGGAAAGACTCCGACACTTATGGGAATTTGATGATGGGATAAAACGGTAATCCTGGGATAAGAAATCCTACAGGTTAATATATCAAAAGATAGTTTTGCTATGGAATATGCATATAGAATCTCATGGCTGGCCATAGTGTCATGAAGAATTTTATAAATTCTTTATTTGGTGATACTTAGTTTGGCCAAATACGACAATAGGAAAATGGTTTTTAATTAAGTAGTCTTCTAGAGTTTAATATGCCCTTGATTCTAATATACTTATAAACTTTTCTAATAGGTGGCGAACATCAGTTTCATCCTTATCCTATTCAGAACATCAACCTCTTCAAGTCTCTTCATTATAGGTTGGTCAAACTTCTGAAAAGTTATTTGAATATATCGAGGCCCAGGGCAAATGGCGGTAGTGGAACCTTCGGGAATTATACAATTAGAAGTAGGGTAATTCTAATACTTTACTACTTTGCTCAAGTAGTCATAGAAATAATGACTTAATTGCTAAACCTAAAGTTGATTTTTATTAGAAGTGATAGACTTAGGTTTCTTCCATAAACTTAATTCTTATTACAATTTTATTTCTATTTTTAATTTTCTTTATATTTCAGTATTGGGTTTTTTTTTTTTTTTTAATTTAATACTCACATACAGTATAACCATCACGAGATAACAGTATTAAGTTGCTTCTTCTTTTCCTTATAGTCTTTATTTTTACACTTTTATTTTTATTTTTTTCCTTTTGGTCTGACTTACCTACTATACTATAGCATTGAGGGTGCTATTGGTATTACTTCTTGACTGACATATGATGGTTCCTTGAGGGTATAAGTTATTACTGAAATAGTAATATTCTTGGTTTATATAATGTCTACGTGTATATAGTCAAGCTAGCCAGAAATTATATAGCCACAATTCTATTTTACTTTCCTAATATAACTTTTTTTTTTTTTTTTTTTTCAAAATCTTCTAATGTAACTCCCCCATTTCTTATTCTCTCATGTTCTCTCATGTTCCTTCATATTCCCTCATCTTTAAAGACTTTTCCTCTTCCTCCACCCAGTCTATCGCAACCTCCTTGTCTTCTCTCTTCTCTTTTCACATCCATACCTTCCTATTATCTGCCTACTCCTACACACTCCACCTCCTTCGTAATCATTTTCCTGCTAGATAAACTAATGCTCTATGTTTCCTGGTCTCCAACCTGAATCCCAGACACTCGATATATATAAGATCCTCGTATAGGTCCAATCTATACCTCTACCAACTTAGATAGTTTCTGCCAAGTATGTCATAGCCATAAAGCATAGAAGTAAAGTTTAGCATTAAGATTAAAATACTATGCAAAAGGAGAAAATTCATAAACAAAAAAAGAACAAGAAAAAAAATGAATAAGGCTATACCAAAAAAGAAAAAGATTAAAAGCTGTATAAAGATACCTATATTATACCCTAGCTGCTTACTCAATCTCCATCTGATGCTCCTCTACATTCTCTTGCATTATGCTCCTCCATACTCTCTAGAGCATTTGTATCTACTACACTCTCATCTGCCACACCCTCATCTACAGCATTCTCATCTATGGCATTCTTATTTATTATATTCTCATCAGAATTCTTATTGGTATTCTCATTTACATTCTCATCTGCATTGGTATTCTCGACCGTATTAGTATTCTGCTCTTCATTGGCATTCTGCTCCTTATCAGTATGCTCATCCTCATCCGTATTGTCCTCATCAGTATTTTCCTCATTGGTATTCTCCTCATCTATATTCTCATCCTCATCCACATTCTCATCCTCATCTACATTCTTATTCTTATCCGCATTCTCATCTACAATAACTATAACAATTTTAATGAGAGTTCAAGAAGTAGGAGACGTGAGTATAAGTTTTGCATACCTTCTTGAATTTGTACAGCAAATAGAGGTCCTGCTAACATGTATGAAAGGAATTGAAGCCTTGCAAGGATCTGCTCTCGTGAGATAGGAACTTCATTATCGGAACTATTAGTAAGCAAGGTAATAACCGCTTGAGCAGCAATTTCTACATTTTCCTGAGTTTTTTTATCTTTATTATCCAGTATCTTCTAAATAGTATTTATATTATTCTTCACAACAGCTGGATTGAATTCTATAAGTGAAAAGTCCAAGAAATAACTGGGGGAATTGGAAGAGGAAAAAGAGTATTTTGCAGCCCATTGTCTTGTAGATGGCTGGTAACTTGGATCAATTAGTATCTGTGTTCTGATAGTATTGGTTGGTTTCCTTCATTACTACCTGAAAGGAACTATAACATTTGTAAAGATAATCCACTTGCGGGGAGGAGAGTGGTTGATAATGGTAGCTTCACCTTTATTATAGCCGGCAGCTTCATCTTCATTATGGCCAGCAGGACTCTCTATAAGTTTATTTGAATTCTCAGTATTAGTATACAATATATACTAATATGTTATATGAGGTATATAAAAACTTACCCCTATCAATAGTAGTAGCTTAAGCTATCGTATCACTAAGATATGGTTGTACAGCTTGGTTGAAATATACTATTAGGTATACTAAATTAACTTACTGCTATAGTTTTAACTTCGATATTTGCTTAGAGTAGCTTCTTCTAGCAATTATTTCCTGGGTACGCTTAAAGAGAATATAAGGATCAACTCCCTTGTCTGCACCATCTATGAAGCGAGTCAAATGCCAAAGTAAACTTTCATTCGGATCATTTAGCAATAAGCTCCCAAAACGTGCCTCCCAACTCTTACCCCATGTATGCTTCAAACATATTCTATGATTATCCTTCTTCTTCTCTGCAGCCAAGTAGTGGATATTTAGCTCTAATATGCTTTTATACTGGACTCTCGCCGTGAAAGAAGCTAGGGTAAGACCTATACTGACATAATCACTCTCTGTCAAAGAGTCTAGAAAGTTTTTGTAAATAGCAGCAATACTACTCAATGTTTTGTCAACACTGAGCAGTCACTCTGATAATCCCTCATAATATTCTGCTTGGTGTATGTATAGCAATCCCTCAATATGCTCCTTATATAGATGAAATCACTTGCTATAGTCCGTAGCTTGTTCCAGAGTCTCAAGTACATGACCTAATAAAATAGATATTTGCGCACTTGGATTGTTGTTTTATTGGAGGAGCGTAAGCAAGCAAATAGATATATAACTATCAAATTGATAGGCAATGCTTACCCAAAGAAACAGATTCGGCCTCTTTATTCTCCCGCGATATGATTGGTAGTATTTCTATATCTGTCATTGAAGATTGGGTAGGATTATCTAGTAGTATAAATTCAATTGAATTAGTATGGTTTGTTAAGCTCAAATCTTTTGGGAGAGTACTTTATATTGCCGAGGAGTCAGAAAGGAAGGGACGGGTGCTTCCTATGGTGGATCGCAGTATGAGAGGAAGGAAAACAGATAGAGACGGATGGAGACGGATAGAGATAGATAGAGACTGATAGAGACAGATAGAGAGGAAGGGGAAAGATATAGGAAGCAGAGATAGAGGGAAGAGATGAGGGAGATGGAGAGAGTAGGGGGAGGAACTTGACTCAGAAAGTTTAAAGTCAAGTGCCAAGCCAAGAGTCAGTATCCTTAGTCTCTACAACTCGTACTTGGCAATTTAGATATATATTTTTTTTTTGTTTTTTTTAAATACTTGTTACTCTTATACGGCCCTTGAATATACATTGTTGCTTTTGGAATATGAGGTTCTCTAAAGGTCTCACCAGAGTTCCATATTTATTTAATAGTATTATGTCAATAGAATTTTATTAAATATATATTAAGGGGCACCCTAAGAGGGGGGGCACCTTGGTAACAGCTATATAGACTCTAGTTATTCTGAGAATCCTCAAATATATCATAGTAGGAATACTAACTCCCTGGCTCCAAAGGTTAATAATATTATTCTACCAGACTACCACCTGGTTCATCATGCTCTTCAGTCCATGATCTGGCACTGGTGCACCTAGTGGGCACTAGTTCTATTATTAATATTTAGCAGTCATAAAAATAGTTAAAGATAACCTATGAAGTTGGGGTCTTGAATTTCTTTAAGACACTCTAGGAGCTGCACCATAAAAGTAATAGTTACCTCTTGCAATACGTACTCTAGTTGGTCAATAATATGTGGCATCTAACAAATGTTAGCTCATGCTTCCCTGAGTGGGAATAAAACTATGCTGACTTTATAGTCGGCAGAAGTAGGTTATACTAGTTTATATTATAATGATGAAAGTGGAGAAGGAGTATTACCAAGTATTTAAGTAGTCAACTCAGGTTGTCGAGGTTTGTGAATCGTCAGGTAAGATAGCAGCTTCATAATAATACTATGGAAGATCATATTGTTCTAAGGGAGTTCTGGAATATGAATGGAATTTACTTGATTTGGCTAGTGTAGGGTGACTTCCTTTAAATGACCTATTTGACAGGCCCAAAGAATCTGTAGAGGACATGGAAGATGATAATGATACTAGAATAGTTGTTCCAGATTTCTTTCACTAATGTTTGTTCAATGTTGTAGAATTTGGTAGTTGTCTCTTGTTTGTCTTGATTCTACGCTCTTCTTTTTCCAGTTTTATCTGTCATAGAATTCAGGCCTAGTTATTGATACTTACTCCAATTTTGTTTACGTTACTATCTAGTCCCATCTCCTTCATTTCCTAATCAAAAAGTTCAAGCAATTTCCTTAGAGTTCTGTGAGTATAGATCTGGTATTTCTGACCTTCCGTAGACTTTGAAATTCTAGAAATCTCTCAACTCAGGCTTCCTCGCCTATGAGAGTAGTAATTCACTTAGCCTAATAGTGCAAAATCACCTAGCCCGAGGTTTCCAGAGAAATGTAGCTGTTGCGAGGGCTTAATTAGACTTCATTCATTTGGGAAAGTATTTACGGAGTTTTGAAATATCTGTATATTAACACAGGCTTTTACCTTACTAAAATACCTGATACAGCAAGTTTCCATACTGGCCTCATATCCTGTATCTTTACCTCTTTTCTTACTATGCGAGTTTCTGAGATCAACTATACTAACCCTCATGGTCTGCCCCTAGCGTGCTGACTTAATATATTGCTGGCTACTTGAGAATCCTCAACTGTATCAGGCATCCTCAACTATATCAGGTTCATTACCATTTCTTATATCGTCCTTCAACTTCTCAAAATAAATGACAATATCGCTTGGCCTGTACACAAGCCAACCCAGGCATATGTGCCCCAGGCTTGCTCAACCCAGGCTCCCTTAATTCAGGCTCACTGGCCTGCGAGCATCAAAATGGCTTGGCAGCACGAACCTAGTTGGGAAAGTATTTACCAACTAGGGTTGGGAAATCCACATGCGCTAGCCAATCTAGGTGCATGAGGCTTGCTTAACCTAGCCTTGCTGGCCTGCGAGTATCAAAATTACTTGGAAGCAAGAACCCAGTTGGGAAAGTATTTACCAACCTAGGTCAGGAAATTCACATTATGATGCACCCAGACCAGCGAGCCTAGGTTGTGCAAGCCTAGAGTACATGCACCTGGATTGGCTAGTATAATTCGCTTGGCCTAGCCATACAAAATCAATTGGCCCAAGATTTCCAGACAAATCCACTAAAACTTGACTTGCATTATAGCAGTAACTAACTCAGAGGTAGTATCAATATTAATAATCTGGTTTGTACTGGCCTCTCGTATGTATGATACCATTACATATTAAGATATCCCTATTCTAGCCCCTATACAACATCCCCATACAATATCCTCTATGGCACAATCTCCTCTATAAGTACAACCATAATTTTCTCTATAGTACAATATCAGGATCATACAAACTGAACTAGTATCAAGATGCTCTTATACTATCTCTCCATTATAATCGTTCTTATTGTCATATTGTCTATTCAAGTAGTTAAGACTACTACTACTACTACTACCTCCACTATTACCACTCCTACTACTATTACTACTAACATTACTACCACCAGAACTACTATCCCAACCAGTGTCACTACTGCAACTAGTATCACTACCTACTAAGGGGCTAGTGTAAACTAGACTACCAATCTTGATGCTGTTCTATAGTGATTAATAGATTGCCAAGTTCTAGCAGAGGTTAAGGCGGAGTAGGTTGTATAATATTGCATCAACCAATCCAAGTACTAACCGACCAAGTACCAACCAGTAGCTAGCCACCCACTTTATAGCCAACATCCCTCATTATTATACAGGGAGAAAGCTAGGTAGGATAATCGTTAGGTTGACTTCGATTTGGAGACAATCATGGAGATTGATTTGGTACTGGCTACAATACCGGATTCGGATTCGGGTTTATGGGGGGACTGAAATGCGAGGTAGTAAATAATCCTATCCCACCACAGCAATATGCTAGCTCTACCACCTATTCGCAGGCCTCAGTCAGGTCTCTCGAAGTTATCTGGTATCTAGCCAGTTAATAACAGCATGGAGGCTCAGTGCTTTACGAATTTTGCCTTTATTTTTCCTTTCTGCGCACGGTGGACCTGGCAGATTAACTTGCCTTATCATGAATCCACCTGGGATTCCGAGTGGCTCCTCATGCCCCCTTTATTAAAGGCAAATAGAAGTAACGAGTATTTATATATATATAAAAAAAAAAAACTTTATGAGGTTCACTGGTGGTGGGAGAGGAAGACTAGTGGAGGCTGATTGTAGAAGGGGAAAACTAGTGGGGGCTGGTCATGGGAGGGGTGGGTTGGCGGATGTCGGCGGACCCTAAAAAAAAAAAATATCTTTACAAGGTTCACTGGTGGCGGCAAGGGAGGACTAGTGGGGGATGGTCATAGTGAGGGGTGGGGTAGGCTGGCAGTAGTGGGAGAAAAGGACTGGCAGGGGAGGGAAGGACTAGTGGGGGTTGGTCATGGGAGGGGTGGGTTGGTGAATATTGGCAAACCCTAAAAAAAAAAAAAATATATTTGCAAAGTTCACTAGTAGCAGGAAGAGAGGACTAGTAGGAGCTGGTCATGGTAGGGGGAGGGGTAGGCTGGTGGTGGTGGGGGAAAAGGGCTGGTAGGGGAAGGGGAGGACTAGCGGGGGCTGGTGGTGGGAGGGCTGGTGAGGTGGGCTAGTAGTGGGAGGGATGGGCTGGTTATAGTGCCTCCACTGTCGACACCTCCTGTGCCTGCTATGTCGACACTCCCATGCCTCCACTGTCAATACTACCATACCTCTGCTGTCATCACCTCCCATGACTCTGAGGGAGGGGTGGGCTAGCAGTAGTAGGAGAAAAGGGCTAGTAGGGGGAGGGGAGGACTGGTAGGGACTAGTCGTGGGAGGGCTGGCAGGACGGTGGGGAGGACTAGCGGGGAGGTGGGCTGGTGGTAGTAGGAGGGGAGGACTGGTGGGAGCTTGTTATGGGAGGGCTGGTGGGGGGTAGGGAGGACTAGCAGGGGGGTGGACTGGCGATGGAAAGGGTGGGCTAGCGGTAGTGGGAGGGCAGGACTGGCGGGGGCTCGTTGTGGGAGAGCTAGCAGGGGGTGGGGGAGGACTGGCAGGGGGGTGGGCTGGCAGTGGGAGGGTTGGGCTGGCAGTGGTAGGAGGGGAGGACTAGTGGGGGCTAGTTGTAGGAGGGCTGGTAGGGGATGAGGAGCACTGGCAGTGGGGTGGGCTAGTGGTTATTGGGAGAGGAAAGAGGGTGTGGGGGGTTGTTTTCTTTTATATGCTTATTTTGTATTACTTTTTCCTATCTTTGCTCTTATACACTGGCTATGCTTTTCAGGTGATAAAAATAAGTACCTCACTTCCTTATTCCCTAGTTGCTATAGATGCTAACTAACCTATATACCACACATAGGTAGCGGCAGTGGCGAACTTTGGCTTTGGCCTATTAGTGTTACAGATTATCCTCTCGCCTTGACCTTCAACCTCCCTGGCCCCGGTGCTATACTGGCAACCCACGTACTCGCCAGCATATGTTCGCATGCGGCTCTTGATTTTGACCTAGCATAACCTCGCCATGCTAATCCTAGTCTTCTGGCTAATACCCCTGACCCTGAACCCTAGCCTGCTAGATTACCGACCATATCTCGGAGATCTTAGCCAGGTACTCGCCCACTAGAACCCGTCCGAAGGTTCTACCATATCAGAACCTCATCTTCGCATTTGTCACTTATCATCATTGTCTTCTAGAACATTCTCGAATCCTTTTACTTGACATTCCATGGAATGCTGGCTTCTTCTACTTGCTTCTTCCATTTGCTTCTTCATGTCGCCGTTTGCTTCCTTATATCTCTGTATACTTTCTCTTGCCTTCTTTCTGGCTCTTCTGTGTCGCCAGATCTCTATATATATAGAGGCCTTCCTGCCCCTCTCATTCTCTTCTCTCCTCACACAACAACTTGTCTACTCTTCTATACTTAGTTGTTACAATAAGAACACCCCCTTCTTGAGTGTAGCTCAGACTCCCTTATCCTCGTCCATGCCTCCTTCCCCAATACATGCGTAAGCATACTTATGCATTTATTATGACCATTTATAATACTTTGTTGCATGCCTTATAGTCTCCACTACGTACAATGTCTGCCTCAACCGTTTAACCGCCTACTATATGAGAATTATGATGTGCACTTGCTGCAGCTCTATCAGCCAACACCCTCCCCATACCTTCGGCCTCCCCCGACTTCTCTGCTACTACACCTATACTATTTTATGCCCCTATTTAGGAAGTACACTTCACTGTAGTTCGCTCCGGCCGAGATATACCTACAATATTCCAAATACCCGAGTCCAGAACAACAGCCACTACCTAAGTACTTTGGGTCTACTTCAACCGAGGTTATGAATATGGCCTCATAACTATGCCTCTACCTCAAAGCACCTCTGTAGCATAACAATCATCTTCCCATACGCCAAAAGTTCATGAGCCTGAAAACTTCGATGGTACTCGATCAAAGTTCACATGGTTTATAACTAAACTGTCCCTGGTTTTCTCCTCCGACCCACTCCAATACTCCAATAATGCTGTTAAGATCGTTTATGCAGCCTCCTACTTGACAGGCTCCGCTGTTGATTGGTTTGAGCCTCACTTCAATAAAACTGATGGAATCATTAGTTTTAATACTTATGAAGACTTCACTACAGCATTGAAAAATACATATGATGACCCCGATGCTCATGCTACCGCTGAGCGCAAGCTCCATAACCTCCACTAAGGGGACAAAGACTGTTCCACCTACCATGCCGAATTCGCAACATATGCAACTATCCTAAACTACGATGACCATACTAAGATTTCATTCTTTACCAATGGTGCTAATACCAGTCTTAGGACTGCTCTCTCCTACTAGGCCTCTCCCCCCGAAACATTCAACAATTTTATCCAGCTATGTATCAAGTTAGACAACCGGGCCAAAATGCTCTACTCCAACCCACCCAGAGCCTCAGGCTCTACTCAACAAACCCAAGCTCCCGCCCCCTACCCTAATCCTCCTACAACCGCAACCGGAACCGCTCCCGGTCCAATGGACCTCTTCACCATATCCTGCAAGGGTGGCCCTCTTACTACTGAGGTTCACAAATACTGACAGGACAACAAACTCTGTATGTACTGTGGAGGTCCTGGACACTGGGCTACCGACTGCCCCATCTCAGCTAAATCCAAAAAACTAGCCACAGCTAGTACTGCTCCTCCTGGCCTACCTCTCAATACTCCTACTCCTACTTCTGGCCCTCAAACTCTTTTCGAAGTGCCAAAAAACTAGTGCCCTCTTCGACTAACGATGGCCGATCGAAGAGCACCAGGATGTATTCTGGTGCCATCTCCCCTGACACTGTTTCCTTTATCAGCTCCAACCCGTTTTCTGTTTTGGAAGAAGTTCATTTGGTAGGTACTGGTCATATTTTGCCTATTATTTCTCGGAAGTCTCGTCAATGGCTAGCCCGTCGATGTCGTCGTATGCGTTCCCTCCAGATCTCTGCTGCCGCCGTCTTTTTTTCTTCTTCTTCTTCTTCTTCTTTGTCTTTTACCTTCTCCACTCATGACTTGGGATCCAAGGATCCACTTATCTTGCCTTATTTAGTTAATGAAAACCATTCTGCTACTTGTATAGTAGACTCGGGAGTAAGCTCCCAGTTTATTGATCTTGACTTTGCCTTGAACATAAACTTGCCTTTGGACATGAAGCCAAAACCTGAAGATCTTATACTTGCCAATGGTAAACGCTCCCTAGTAGGGCAAATCACCTACACCTACACCCTAAAACTCATGATCGACCAGTACCTAGAGGTCCTAACCTTCCATATCACATAACTAGCTGGTTGAAATCTGATTGTTGGGAAACCATAGCTCTGACGTCACAATCCTTCAATTGACTGGACTCGCAATACCATTGCTTTCGCCTCAGGATATTGCCATGCTCATTGCCTACCTACTCAAACATTGATCTACCTAGAACCCCCCAGAAATATCCTGAACCCTCTCCGAATCTCGGTCATCTCCCGAGCTGCCTTCCGAGTAGCTATTAAAGACTCTGAGGCCCACCTCTGTATTGCCGCAATCTATACTTCTCCTGATGACGAAGATACAGAGTCTTCTAATAAGCTAATACCCCATGAGTATCACGATTATCTAGCCCTATTCTCTGAGAAAGAAGCCCAAACCTTGCCTCCACACCATTACGTCGACCATGCAATTCCACTTCAAGAAGGAGCTAAACCTCCTTTTGGCTATATGTATTCCATGTCTAATGCTGAACTTAAAGAAGTTAGGAAATGGATTGATGAGAATCTCTCCAAATCCTTTATTCGAGCTAGCTCCTCTTCAGCTGCTTCCCTGATCCTCTTTATTAAGAAAAAAGATAGATCCCTCCCCCTCTGCATTGACTACCGTGCACTCAACGACATCACGATCAAAGATCGGCACTCTCTGCCATGAATAGAGGAGACTCTCAACCAGATTCGTAAATATAAGTACTTTACCTACTTTGATCTCCGTGCCTGCTTCAACCAGATTCGAATCAAGAAAGGTAACAAATGGAAGACCGCTTTCCACACCCGCTATGGGCTCTTTGAGTTCCTGGTCATGCCCTTTAGACTTACTAATGCCCCTGCCACTGCCCAGCGGTTCATAAACGACACCCTTCGAGAATATCTCGATATATTCTATATTTGCTATATCGACGACATCTTAATTTACTCGAAGAACCTGAAGGAATACAAGGAACAGGTTAGAAAGGTTCTTCAGAAGCTCAAGGAAGTAGGATTATTTATCAAACTCGAGAAATACGAGTTCTCTGTTAATAAGACTACATTCCTTGGCTTCATCATCTCCGAGTAAGGGCTTGAAATGGACTCCAAAAAAGTGAACGCCGTACTTAACTGGGAAACCCCCAAATCAGTTAAAGATATCCAGTGTTTCTTGGGATTTGCCAACTTCTACCGGTGCTTCATCAACAAGTATTCGCAACTCTGCCAGCCCCTATTCAACCTGCTTCGGAAGGACATCCCTTTCGCTTAGAATTCCGCCTATGAAGAGGTATTCAAACTCCTTAAAGAGGCTTTTACCTCTACCCCAGTTTTCTGACATTTTGACCCCGACTTTGAAACCATCGTAGAAACTGACGCTTCGGACCATGTCACTTCTGGGATACTCTCCCAGAAGCACCTAGAAAATGAAAAACTCGTACTCCACCCTATTGCCTTCATTTCCGAGAAAATATCCCCAGCCGAATGTAATTATAGGATTGGGAATAAGGAACTCCTTGCTATCGTTTTGGCTCTCGAGAAATGGCATATCTACCTGCACCAGCTTCTCCAACCCTTTATGATCTTGACCGACTACCACAACCTCTAGACGTTCACATTCAAGGCCCTCCTCTCACGCTGTCAAGTATGCTGGGACCAAGAACTAGCCCAATATGACTTCAAGATCGTCTTCTGCCCTAGCAGCCAAAATACTAAGGTGGACGCACTAACCAGATAATCTAGAGATATCCCTGAAGAGGGGGATGAATGTGCCCGCCTAATATAAGCCTTGATACCCCTCAAAAAATTCTCCCTCTCTGCTGCCTCTATTGCTAACAATGAGGATATCCTTACTACACTCCAAACTGACAAACTTGCCCTCGAGATTATTTATACACTCCAAACTAATATCAAGAAACACCCTACAGTCTCCCTATCAGAGTGTAAAATCTCTAACGGACTACTTCTTGTGAATGGCCTCATCTATATTCCACCTAACCCTGAAATTCACCTCCGAATCCTCCGCAACTGCCATGACTACCCTGCCGCTGGACATCCAAGCCAGGCCGCTACCTATGAACTTATATTACGAGATTACTGGTGGCCAAAAATACGCTAGACAATCACTCAATATATCCGTAACTGTGATACCTGTGCTCGAATCAAACCTGCTCGGCATACTCCTTACGGCCTCCTCAAGCCCCTACAAGTCCCATTCTGGAAATGGTCTTCTGTCTCCCTCGACCTTGTTATGGGACTCCCTAGTTCCAATGGATTTGATGCGTTATTAGTCATAGTCAACAGATTATCGAAGATGGCGCACTATATCCCAACTACTACCGACGTTAACTCCCGACAAATGGCCAAGCTCTTCTTTGACAATATCTTCCACTTGCATGGGATCTCAGACTCCATCATATCCGACTGGGGTACCCAGTTTGTCTCGGAATTTATCCAATCCTTGACCTCGCTTATTGGTATTCAGTAGAAGGTTTTCTCTGCCTTCTACCCTCAGACTGACGGTCAGACCGAAAGAATCAACGCAATTGTAGAGTAGTACTTACGTACTTACTGCAACTACCAGCAAGACAATTGGTCCGAGCTCCTCAGCATGGCTGAATTCTCATATAACAACACCCTGTCCGTGACTCTCGGTATTACTCTGTTCCAGGCTATGTATGGTGAAAATCCTCGCTACCAGATTAACTAGAACCCTGCAACAAAACTCTCAGCACCCTCAGTAATCAAGGAATATGCAGACCGTCTTGCAGAGCTCAATGCTCATCTTAAATCTGAAATGATCTGGGCTCAGGCAACTTACTTGGAATAAACTAATAAGTCTCGAATCCCCCCACCTAAGTTAGATATCGGTGACGAAGTATGGCTCCTCTACTGACATGTTAAGACAACTCGCCCCTCGACTAAGCTGGATTTCAAGAAACTCAGCAAGTTCAGAATCATCCAGAAGATCTCGTCTCATGCTTATAAGCTTGATCTTCCTCCCTCGATGAAAATCCACCCTGTTTTTCATGTCTCGCTCCTTGAACCTACCTCTACAGACCCCCTGCTTGGCTAAATTCAGCCACCCCCACCTCCTGTTATCATCAAAGACGAACTTGAGTAGGAAGTTGATGAAATCGTCGACTCGCACTTCCGAGGTCGAACTCTTGAATATCTCGCCCGTTAGGTAGGTTTCGACAAACTTACTTGGGAACCCGCTGCCTTATTCTTGAATGCCCCAAGCGCTGTAAAAAAGTTCTATACTTCGTATCCGCTCAAGCCCTGACTACGCACTCTGCCTAAATGAGTAGATGGCTATATGACCTCATCGTTATCCCAGATGACAAGGATGAATTCGAACTCGCTCTGGACTATGAACCCACCTTGGATTCGCAGGGGCTCATCCTCAGAGAGGGAACTACTGTTAAGGATCATCTTCTCGCTTTGTTCTTCGACCCCCCCAGCCCCAGTACTATACTGGCAACCCACACACTCGCCAGCATGTGTTCGCGTGCGGCTCTTGATTTTGACCTAGCACGACCTTGCCGTGCTAATCTTAGTCTTCCGGCTAATACCCCTGACCCTGAACCCTAGCCTGCTAGATTACCGACCACATCCCAGAGATCTTAGCTAGGTACTCGCCCACTAGAATCCGTCCGAAGGTTCTACCATATCAGAACCTCGTTTTCACATTTGTCACTTGTCGTCATTGTCTCCTGGAACGTTTTCGTATCCTTTTGCTTGACATTCCGTGGGATGCTGGCTTCTTCCGCTTGCTTCTTCCGTTTACTTCCTTATATCGCCGTTTGCTTCCTTATGTCTCCGTATGCTTTCTTTTGCCTTCTTTCTGGCTCTTCTGTGTCACCAGATCTCTATATATATAGAGGCCTTCCTGCCCCTCTCATTCTCTTCTCTCCTCACACAACAACTTGTCCACTCTCCTGTACTTAGTTGTTACAATAAGAATACCCCCTTCTCGAGCGTAGCTCAGACTCCCTTATCCTCGTCTATGCCCTCTTCCCCAACACATGCATAAGTATACTTACGCGTGTATTACGACCATTTATAATATATATAGGCTGAAAAGTATAAAGAGATAGGAAATAGTAATAAAACTTAGTATAGATCTATTTAAAGTCAAATAGCATTTCTAAGATATTAGTATAGAATAATTTTAATAGTCAATTTCTACAATAGATTAATATGATATTTATATTGAAGAGATATTAAGAATCATTTTTCAAATTAGTATATATCAGTATAATACAAATATATAGTAGTCTAATACTAGAAAGTCTAAAAAGGATAGTTTATATCTAATATAGATAGAATAGAGTAGGAGATTATATTATATAGTTAAAAAGTTTAGAGGCAGTAGTTCATCTAGTTTCAGTAAAAGTAAGGTATTATTAGATTATAAATAATTAGATAGATTATTATATATATAATGAGTTGAATAATGGATTATAATATAGAATATATATATTATGTAAAAGTTAAATAATAGAAGAATAATAATAAGTATAAGAAAGAATAGATAGTGAGTATAACTAGAATTAGATTTTAGAAATTAAAAGATAAGGTTATTATAATATTTAAAGTCTAATATATAGTATAATAATATTTAATAAAATAGAAATATATCAAGATATAAAAAAATAAACTAAAAGGTATTATAATATTAAGTAATTTATCTATAATATCAAGATACTAGAGAATAAGTAAAGTATAATATAATGATAAAAAAGTACTAAAAAAAGATTACTATCAAAATACTAGGTATAATATTAGAAATAAATATTTTTTTTACTAATATCTTAACTATAGTAATATATTAATTAGTTAGAATAATCTAATATAGTATAATATAGTAAAAGAGAGTAAAAAGACTAAATAATATATTAGACAAAATAAAAAATAATAATATAAGTAATACATATTTAAAAAAAAGTATATAAGTATAGAGAAGACTAGATAAATAGAGTAATAAGAGTTATAAAGTTTTTTGAGTAAAAGATATAGTAAGGTAAGAGTAAAAAAAATAGCTAAGAACTATATAAATATATATAAAATATTAAATAGAGAGTAAAAAAAAAAGTATAACTAAAAAAGATATATATTTTAAAGACTATTAGTAGTTAAGACTAACTATTAGAGATAAACTTTTTAAAAATAATAGAAGTCTAAAATAACATAAGTATAATAGTATTCATATAAAGATTGATCTAAATTTATTATTAATAATAGGAGTATTTTAGTTATTAAGTTCTGATAAATACTTAGTTTCTAAAAGTTAATATTATATATAGCTATTTTATATAAACTATTACTAATTTATATACTTTAATAAATTTCTTTTTTTATTTACTTTACTAATCTTAATTGTATTTAGACCCTTTAAAGCTATTAATAGGATATCATATTAAAGTAATTCTTTATTAATTTATAAGTAAAAAAGTACTACTTAATAAAATAGTATTACTATATAAGATAGAAGTAAAATAGCTTAATTTTAGTTTAGATATCTAAATCATATTTTAGACAACTACTTTTTTCTATAAGCTAATAGTAAAATAATATTAATATTAACTACTAAATTCTTTTACTCATTACTATTACTTATTATAATATTAATTCTATTAAGTACTAAACCTAGTATAAATTCTTATAACTAAATATTTAACTATAGTATAAGAATTAGTATCTACTGACTATAATATAATTATAAGCTAAACCTTATAAATTCTCCTTTATATATATTTAGCTAATACTCTTTAGATTTGCTTATTTTACAAATATAGAATTACTGTTCTAATTAATAATATAGTAGATTCAGAGATCTATATTAAAGGAATCTTAAACTATATAATCTCTAATTGGTAACTAACTCCTAAATCTGAAGAATAACCTGACCTGCTAACAGACAGGAAGGATGAAAGTTTTGACCTTGAGATTGTAGATGATAAGTAGGAAGCGAATAAAAGTGACAATGAGTATGGAGATTACATTACTGAAGAAGAGACTATACAATATGCTACAATTATGCTCAGAGAGGAGATCATGTGAAAAGATATCAATTATGCTACTGTCATACTGTTCCGGAATTTTTTTTTGTTCCGGAATTTTTTTTTTTTTATGGGAAATTGTTTTATAAGAAAGTATCCCGTGTTTAAGCTAGATCGTATATAAGACAGTAAATTTAAGGCCCCTCCGACCGCCCGTTTGTTAGTAAGCCAGCATTCTTACTCGCGAATTAATACAGTAGTTTGACATTATTTGAACCCGTGGACTACGACTTGCTGCCCTGGAAGACTGCACCATGAGTGTCGCTGAGACCGACCTCGGCTTTAGAACCGTCCTGTTGAGGCCAGTAGCCCTCTACGGACTACAATTTTGTTCCTTTCTGGCTGTCTTGATACCTGCCTTTTCCTCCTCACTCTTGCTGACCTTCCATTGCCGAAAGAGTTCGCATTGCTGACGAAGCTAAAAGCAAAATCAAGGTCCAGATAACGATGGCAATGATCTATTCAGGCTGGGGTGACTCCGACGCGGGCCACTCAGAGTTAGCTGCAGCAGCGCTTGATCAAGGGGTGTTTGACAACTGCCACCAACAGAAGCCGAGGAGTGGCTCTATTAATCACTTCGCCGCTGTCGCACCTATTTTAACTGAAAGATTCTGGTTTTGGTCTTTATCGGAATCTATTGGTGCAATGTCATAGTTGTTCACATTGCTCACTCATAATTACATTTTTTATGTTGTAATAGCCTCTAGAGGACGATATTTATTGAAGTACTGTACTATGTATGATGGTCTAGGGCGGACAGATTTCTTGACCGACTGGGTTGCGACCCCTATGGTTGTGCACACAAGCAATAAGTTCCCAAAAAAAAATATGCATAACGGTCCTGCCTGATATCTGAAATGAGTTCAAAAGCAAAAAGCATAAGAAAAAAACAAAAAAACAAAAAACTGCCTGATATTTGTGATATGTCCAATATATGCTAAGGATAACTGCACTTTAAAGCTCCTATAAAGAATACATCAAAGTGCCATAGCCAAGTTGATCGTAGCCACCACTATTCGGGCCATAGTCCCCGCCTCCGCCCTCCGCGCCGCCGCTATGCTTTCTCACAAGGAGGTTCATTTGAGTAGTATATGGGGCATAAGCGCGTTCGACCTTCACATAATGGTTGTATAGTAGCTCCCAGATCGGTCGGATTGACCCGCGACCGTTATTGCTGATGACGGTTTGGCGAACTTTGCGATTTGTGTAGGTGGTGTACTGGACGTCATAGCCAAGGTTATATTTGGCAACATACTCGGCGCCCTTCAAAATGCGATTATCCTCATACGAGAACAGGTTTGTCCCTTGGTTATATGCTGTCTGGGCAATGACACCGAGAAGGCCAATAACAAGGGTGGAGTGGCCTTGGTCCCGGCCACTTTCCTGCACCTGTGCAGTTCCGTCGTCGTATACCTTCCAGATCGCGTTGTTGATGGCCCCGTTCCCGTTTCCGAACTTGAAGTAGGTGAGCGCTTCATTGTACATGGTCGTATTGTCTGTAAAAATGCCAATTGACAGTATGCTAGCAATATTGCAAAGATCCCAATTGGCCCAATAATGGTTGACTGCCGCATCATTGTGCCTAATGAGGAAATCGTGGTTCATGGGATAGAAAACATTGCGCAAGAGGGTTTTCATAGCTTTCTGGTCGGATCCGCTGTAACCAGGGAAATCGCGCATGATTTCGGCAGCATTTGCAAGCTGGTAGCCATATAACCCAGCTGCAAGAAATCTATCGCTGCTTCCAGTAATTGTTGTCATAGTTTTCGCCCAGGCATTGAGTACCTTAACCGCAGCTGTACCGTATGCTGCATTGTGCGTTACCTTCCAGCGAATGGCGAGAGCGTATGCGGCAGCAATATCGTTGAAGAGTTGACGGTAGTTTTGGTTACAGCCCGCATTGAGCCCACGACATACACTGGACACCGGACGCGCAGTATAGGTCAAAGCCGAATGGGAGTTATTGGTGAGTTTGTACCACCCATCAATCCACGGCTTAGCGTTGGCAGCTACCTTCGTCGAGATACGACTGAAGTCGGTTGAAGTGTGAAGGAGACCGGGATGAACGAATTCGAAGGCACTGCCACACACGGCAAAAGCCAGAGAAATAACATGTAAAAATCTCATGTTGTTGTGTTTTATATCGATAGGACAGAAAATCCAAGTTAGAGTATCAATGTCTGGTAGTTGCCGACCAGGCTTCTATTTAACTGGTCGCGAGAACATGGAGGACGCGCAGCCATGCTCGTGTATATGAATGGTTTGGGATACCTCTGGGATGACCATGTCCTGGCGAGTATTGCTTGCTAACAGAAGGAGCAGGGATTTGGGCGCATAATGAGACGATAATAAAAGATGTTGCCAAAGATGGAACTAAACTCTCGCGGGAAGTCGCAATCGTGGGTCGAATCGATACTTTAGCTCTTAGGTTTTTATCTTTCTTTTAAAAGAAAAGAAAAAAAGGAATAAATATCCCAAACCAGATCCTTCCTAAGGCAAGTTCAGTTGCGACTTGCTAGTGATCGGTATATGTAGGCGAAGAATGCCTCTACTGCGTCCTACTTTCCTTTTCCTTATCCTTCTTCCAGATGAGGTGATCCAAATTTTTCCAGGACGTGATACTCCCATCAGCTCCCTCCGCTGCTGTTAGTATCGGGGGTACGCAAAAGTCATATCGTAGCCATCTTCCAGGGGATGGTCGCAGGTGGGGCAAGCGGGGGAGTCTGCTTTGCCTATCCTATGGAGCCAGCTGCTGAAGGGGCCCCCGTTTGTCCTGAGCCAGGGTAGGCATGTCTGGCCTTGGACAGGGCTCGGATCCCCACTTCGGTCGCCCTGTGTGGACTACCTGTACTGGACCCTAGTACAGACTCAAAGGCTGTCCTGGCATCTGCTTGTTCATTGCCTGGGATCATATGCCCATGTGGCTTCTAACCCACGAGATACCGGTGTCGTATTTTTTTTTTTTTTTAACTCAGTATTCGTGTGCACAACCTTTACGGGTTGTATGACGAGCCACCCGGAAATCCGAGTGGTTTCAAGGGACAGTCAAGTTAATCTGACGCCCTGGGCAAGCTAGATACAAAATCAAAACAACGCGAGCGAATAACATAAAGCAACGCAACAAATATCAAATATACACACTCTCCTATCGTCCAGCGAGGGGGCGGTAGAGGTGGGCGAAGAACGCCTCCACCGCATCCCACTCCTCCTCCTCTCCCTCCTCCTTCCTCCATATCGGTGTGTCTAAATCCTCCCACGTCCTGGCGTTCCCGATAAGCTCCCTGCGTTGCTGGTGGTGGGGGCAGTCAAAGGTTATGTGATAGCCGTCCACCGAGGGGTGATCGCAGTTAGGGCAGGCAGGAGAGTCGACTTTCCGGACGAAGTGGAGCCAGTAGTTCTGTGGGCCCCGGTTGGTGCGCAGCCAGGTGTAGGCGGACAGGGCGTGCCTGTGCCACAGGCACCTGTTGGCTCCAAACCCGGGTTCTGAACGCATGTCCTTCCGTCTTGCTTTGGCATACCGGTGTCGTAGTGCCACCTGTCCTGTAGCAGCGTCTTGAGGCTGCATTCGATGCCCGACCTGGGTGCGTGGCCCTGGGCGAAGTTGAGGAGCGTCTGTCTGGCAGCTTTAGCTCCTAGTTTTTGGGCTTTGGTGGCCACGTTTGCAAACGCTCCATTAAAGTGTAACTATAGACATCAAAATGTAGATATATATGTGTAATACCTTAGCCCACGTGAGGTTGTCTTAGCCGCCGTACAGTAATTTGTATTAGAGTTGACACCCTAGATGGCGGCTTAAAGAACCTAACGAGACGTACCTCGTCATGCGATGCGCACTCGAGTAGTTCAGAAAAAAAAAGAAAAAAAAAAGGCAGACGTAGTGCGCTAGTGCATATCAAATACATGTACCAGAATCTTATCACCTTTGAAATTCCCTACTCCTTTTCCACACTATGGATGCTAGTTTGTTGCACCGCTAGTTTGTTAGTTCATTCGCTGTTTCGAATTCCCTTCTTGTTCGCTGTTTTACTCTCGCTGTTCTAATGGCTGACTGCCTTGCGACCATGACAAAATAACATGTCTACTGTACAACAAGTGCCAAAAACAAGAAATTAAAAGGACCCGTGGTTTGTAAGCCTCTTGCGCGGGGCTTGTGCCAACCAGACTAGTATGTAGGCGTGCCACAGAAGGGTGTTTCAAGACCGAGGACATAACTGCGTAACAGGTTAGAATATGCAAAGCCAATGAAAATGTCATAAGCTCAAGGACCCACTTTTGGCTGCCGATTGAGTACAATACCCAACTGAATTTACCTTATTATATGCCGGTGTCTACTCCTCATCAGGAGAATCTAGTTGCAAATTTTTATGACTTCCTTAGGTCCAAGTACCATTTTAATTAAAATGAAATATACCTGGTGTTTCGGATATATTCCTGGCTACCGCTTGATCACTTCAGGTCAGTAGAAATATGGAATACCGTCTTTGTAGTGTAGAATTATATGACGGAGATACAGTACGAAGCACATGTAATAGCGTATATCCCTAAAACCCAGGAAACCCACCAATCTACACTACGTTCCCCTAGGGAGTACCCATAGAACCCCATATGCACTGCTAGGGAATACACGAGTTAAGTATAGTTCAATTTGTGTTTTTAATATCCATGGATTGTACCATGGTCCTCGAGCTTGTCTATACATTAAGCGCGTATAATTTAGGATTAGCCGCGCAGGGGTACAGATGTAGTGTACACGGCACGTGGACTCGGGAATCGCCGAATCTGCAACGCGTGTCGCTTGTCGGGTGTTTTGTCCTCAACACCAATATCAAAACCGTCAGGATTAAATATTTGGAAATACTTGATTATATACTGTAACAGCAGCGATGGCCTCCGCAACACAACTCAAGCTGCGGCATGTTGGTGAGTTTGTTATTGTTGCAAACCCGTGATCGATCTGGCGACGCGGACTAGACATCGGTGTGCATGCTCGTGCGACGTTTGCTAAACAGGTACAGGCCTACTGTCCCCACCTTAACTACTACACCTGCGTCATCGCATCAGCCTTCTACATCCGCCGAGCTCCAGGCTCCAACGTTACTTCGCCTGTCGACCACCAACCCCTCCAATCTCTAATCTATGCAGGCCTCCGGAGCCTCATACTCCAGCACCCTATGCTCTCCGTCACCATGGTCGACGAGGGCACCTCCAAAGCCTACTAATCAGCCCTGACTAAGATCGATCTAGACAAAATCGTGCACATTCACCCTCGGAACGGGATATGGACGAAATTGTCCAAGATGAACGCTGCCGGAATTTTGAGCAGCAAATGCAGGCCAGTGGGCCATGTTGGCGGTTTGTGATCGTCCCAGGGATAGTGGATAATATATCTGGGTTTTGGTTCGTATTTGTTTTCCATCATGCCCTTACGGATGGATTAGGAGGGTTTGTGTTTCGTAAGGGTTTGCTTCGGTCTCTCAATTGCGGAGATATAGATCTCAAAAACCCCATCTCACCAATCGTTGAAGTACAAACCCCGAAACATCCACCCCCGGCAATGGAGGACATGTATAAACTTCCCCTGGGACTAACGTATATCCTCGAAGCCGTCCGTGACGAATACTTACCTTTCACCAGCAGGTCCCCCCACATCTCTGGACCTGCCATGATCTCGGAAACCCATCATACGTTCCTCCCCCCTCGTCAGGCTTGCGGACTGAATTACTCACACTTCGGATCCCCGCCGAAGTCTTGAGCGGAGTACTCATGAAAACCAAGGAAAAAAGAATCCGCGCCACCCCCCTCATCGAAGTCATTCTGTCGCTAGCCCTCCTTGAGGTCTTCCCACACAGCGATAACATCCGCGTATCAGTCATCGTTTCCATGAGAAGATGGTTAACCGAGCAACTTGAGTCCTACGGTGGGGCAGATAACGTCCTTGGTTCATACCTGACCGAGTTCCCCGAGGATTTTACTAGGGCAGCGTTTGACTTCAGCAAACCCCTACCTAATGTCTATAGCGAAGCCCAGCGCGCTAGAGAAACTATCGACAAGGTCCTGCTCTCATGTGGGAAGAACACCTCAGTAGGGCTCCTCCGCTACGTCGCGAATTTCGATTCCTACTCTAAGAGTAAGACTGGGCAACGTCGGGAAGATAGTGTGGAAGTCTCGAATGTGGGGGTATTCAAAACTGGGGCGATCGCGAACATGGATAACTGGAATATTGGGGATGTGAGGTTCTCGCAAAGTGCAAATGTGACAGGGCCAGCAGTAGAGTGTAGTATTGTTAGTTTGGAATCGGGGACGATGGCTTTGGGTTTTACGTGGCAGGAGGGGATAGTAACGAATGAGGAGATGCGCAGGGTATTGGAGAGGACGAAGGCTTTGTTGGAGTTGGTTGGGACAGCGGAAATCAAATAAAGACCAATGCACACATATATGTGTGAGAGTCCAGGACGTTTTTTTTTTTTTTTTTTGAACTCATTACTCGTGTGCACAACTTTAAGGGTCGTATGACGAGCCGAGTCCAGGACGTAGGGCCCCGCTGCAAGTGTATTTTGACAACTTCGCTCATGAGTGTAATTGTCCAAAATAAAAATCTTTTGAGAATTAACTGTGTTCAACGTTGAGCCAGCTAGTTTGTCTTATCGTGCTCTCGCGAAGTAGGCTACAATTGATATCTGAACGGCATCACGACTGATGACTGAGAGTCATGAGGCCAGTAATGGTTATGGTGCGTCTACATAAAGGAGAGATGGACCACAGGGTATGTGCATATGGCACCTTACGGGTCGGAACTCATTCTTACAATGACTACTTACGGATATATAGGTACCCACATAATATGCGAGAACATATGCATGCAGTATGTATGGCATCTGAGAATGCCGGAGGGCCTTCGGTACCCTCCTGAGTCGCATAAGCGATGTTCAAAACTTGAACCCCTATGTAATACTGGGAGTAAACGCCGAATAGTATCCTATATGTAAGAGAACCATTCCAGGACATGTAATCAAAAGTTTCTTTGTCACTGCCTAGTTGGGATAAGAAGAAATAATAAACCACTCGAGAATAACACTGATATCCTATCAAGGACGCGTCTGAATCATCTATTTCTCAATTATGGCGCTTATCTGTAATTATATTGATCTCAATCCTGCATGGTTGTATGAAATTACAAAAAATCGTTTAGGTCAGGGTAATAACAAGTCTTGTGACTCTAATGCATTTGCGCAATAGATCTAAATATATGCGCATTGGCATAGTTTGCCCCTGTCTTTCAGATCTAGAATTCCTACTCCAGGCTTTTCATGCCTCCCCTAGCATCTTAGACTCCGATCCGGGGATTGCGCCCACACCTTAGATCACTTGAGACTAGTAGGAGGTGGTAAGAACTTTTGCATTCATAATGCATAGCTTGTTATCCCGATAAAATTGCTGTCCCGCTTGGCACTCTCGTCATAGAATAAATACAAAGTGCAAGGTTTCTTAATTTGTTCAATGGTGTGCTCCCTCATGCTGCTTGGAGTTAAGTCTTCGTCATAGTGTTCGGTATAGTCCAAAATTACAAGGGAAATGAATATTGGGCCTGGAATATCGTAGTCCGTTCTTTTCTAAGTAGGCATTTATCATATTAATCCCCGGGCTGTCATGCATGGTGATTATTGAATGCCAATTTATTTGACCCCGTGCCGCTATGAATCGATGCCTTCTTAAAAGTAGATGGCCAATTGCACATTCATCCAATTCCATCCAAACATATATCCGTCACATCTAGTTCAGTCCTTATTCTTTCTAGAGAAGAGAAGCCCTGTTATTAACTAATATACAAGTAAATATAGATGCAAGCTGCGCAGTATCTGAGCTCAGGTGATGGAAAACCCCAGAAATTTAATTAACAAGAAGATTAGGTTGTAAACACGGAGGACAGTTGAGATAACTCTGAATAAAAACTAATGGTTGTCACACCCAAAAATTCCATCAATTTTGCTATTCCCTCTGATATTTCTTTGCACTGCTATTCGTCCCCCATGTTCTCCCATCCAGAATCTCGTTCTTACTAAGTTCCACAGTTGTCCCAAGTGGTTCACTTTTACTTCTTTTCCGTGTGACTGGCAATTGCGGAGCCGGCTCCAAAGAACTTCCTCCCCCTTCAGCTTGTTTCACATTCGGTTCCAAAGCAGATGAGCCCTGCCGGCCAGTTGAATTAGATCCCCCCCAGTCTATATTCAATTGTGTAGAGCTAACACTCTCAATCCTCCCACGGTACGGACTCGAACCTCCGACGGGGATCTGTGTTGACATCTCAACTTCCCCTGTTGGAGACACCGTGAAATGTCCCACACACTGCGTTTTCAGATCCGCAATGGGCGTCCGTAAGCTCCTGGGTGTGGGTGGTGCGACACTACTAAAACCGCCACCCTTGGAGGGGGGGGTTATTATTTTCAACGGCGGCAATTTAGACAAAGGGGGTAACTTCTTCGTGATAGTCAGAGGCGCAACCATCGTGTACTGGTGGTGGTTGAAACTAGTGTCACTCGCAACCGTACTAGCAGAATTCATGGCCGATTGCATAGGGCGTAGCTGAGATGCGAGCGTAGTCCTACTAACGACCCCGTGAGAAAGCTGTAGCACAGGATGAGCAGAGGGTATGGGAAGGGGCATGGGTGAAGAGACACTCCGAATATGTGCTAGGCTTCGGAGAGGAAGTGTCAATGAGGGTGACTCAGGGATTTCGGCCATTTCATGAGTACGCTGGGTTTGAGAGTTTTCTTTTGCCGCTTGTTGATTTGCTGCCTTCTCCTTCTCTGTGAGCTCCATCTTTTCCGGATCAAGTTCCAATGATTCATCGCTCTCCTCCGAAGAGTATGTACCCTGATGCTTCAGAGGGCCTATGTTTGGCTCTTCAGAGGTGGTTATAGCGGAGGCAACACCTGTCAGAACCGATGGCTGGGGAAGTGTGTCGGATGAAATTACAGAAGAAAAATCGGGAGTATTCGAAGGGGACTGGATATCATAGCCAGTCCTATACAGTAACTCCTCAGCTCCGCCTTCCCAGCTATTCTCTTCACTCGGGGCAGAAAGTTGCTGGTCTTCATACCCTCGACCCACGCCACTTGTATCGAGATCCGCGGGGTTGAATGACAGGGTGAGGTTCGATGTTGTTCGTGGCGTATGTGGCGGCACGCCTACCTTTGATCCGCTGGCTGTAATCCTGGTCGACGTAGCTACTGTTTTGATCGCCGGTTCATTCCCGGTTTGTATTGAAGGATACTTGTTAAACTTTGTTCTTATTACCGGAGGGGCGGATGGCCCTGCCAGAACGGACTTGGTTATATCACCCTCAGGTAGGCTTTCATAGGACCAACTAGCTGGAGAATCAAGGATGAGGCGAGGCGGCTTCAATGCTGTCTCAGAACGCAGAGGTCCATAATAATCCATTTCTAGCCCAGGCGGCGCGGGGCGCAGGTCTAGACTTCCGGGTGGTGCGGAAGAGATTCTCCTCAAAAGGTGCTTTGACGGTATCAGAGGCGGCGGCAAGTCAGTTTTTTCAACTTCACTCGAAACTGCGCCCTTAGGCTTTTCCCAGGTGTCTGAGTGGCTGTGATGCTGTCTTACGAAACTTGCTTGTTGCGGCAGCGGAGGTAAATACGAGCGGGGTCCTATAGAGAGAGTTGCTCTGTCTACAATGCGACTGGGTAGGGCCGGTGGCGGTTTCCGAAGTACCGTAACAGAAAAGCCAACAGAATTCTGTGAATTCCGGTTGGAGTGGGACTCACTTAACAGGCTTCTCCGCTTGTTAATCTGGCCAAAATCCGGAGACTTACTTGCAGTTTGCCACTTCTTTGCCTTTGCTTTTTTGGCTGGCTCTGGAATAGGTGGACCATATAGAAGTCTGCCAGGAATGAATCCTGAACTCGTTGGGTCAAGATGCTGGGGTAGAACCAACTTTCCAGCACCTCCGGCAGCATGGAACTCTACTCTTTGTGTAGTGTCGTACAACCTCAAGGGCCTCGCTGTGCTTCCTGAAATTGGCCCCTGTTCCAAAAGAGAATCGATGTCGTTTTGTCCAGTTATCCTGGAGTTTGCCAGGTTCACAGGAGGGGTCGAGGGTGGTCCAAGCCGCAAAATGGATGTTGAGACTTGTTTCAATTGCCGATTATTATATGGGTACCGGCCAAGACGCTGCAATAGGGTATACCAACACATGAGGGCAAGCAAAAGAGACGATCCGCTGAAAGCCGTAGTCTCTTTATTAGCATTGTTCACTCTGGTGGAGAAAACTGGTATTCTCACTATGCACTGTAGGAAACAAGCAACTCACGCAGCAGCGGATGCACATAAAAGAGTAATCCATTCATACTTACACCGCCAGTTCTGACCCAAGTCCCCTTTGCATATCGGCGCGCTGTTTTTCTGCCAAAACACACTGCTGAGTCCAATTGCCGTGCCCCATATGACAGTACTAATAGTGCTGAGTACCATAACTACCACTGGAGAAAGGCATGAGAATATCATTGCACCAAAAGAACATATGATATGCAAGGCAGATATTGCGGAAAAAATGAGAGCACCACATCTAGATAATGTGTCAGTATGGAAACTCCTAATATCAAGTTCAACACTAACGTAAAGACAAAGGGATCCGCAAAACGTTCTTCACGATAAAGTCCACCTGATACCATTGAAGCCATGATAGGTGCATACATGGTTAGAATAGCGACTGAAGGGAGGAGAATCATGGCGTAAAGGAGAATTGTGGCTACTGGAAATGGCCAGCGGGGGTCGAGGGCTGGTGAATGTATATGGGACGTCATGGGTGGTCAGTCGTAAATTTATTTCCCTTTAGTACGTTGTAGAAAATCGGCTGTCTGAGTTAATTACCAACACGTTTTTATTGAGTCAGTAGGGAAGCCAGATGAAAAGCTTAAAGGAGAGGTGGGAGAAAACTCAGAGGTAGGGTCAAGGTATGATAACAATTCTAAGCGAGAGAATTCTTCATTTACCTATAAACACACTCAAGCCTTGCGCTGCTTGAGATAGGTATCTTACTCGTGGTCGAAGGTCCAATTGCTTGCAAATCTTTGATTTAAGCATAAGATATTGCTATCGACCAATGGCAAAGTCGACTGTGGAGTGCACCTGATATTCAGTGAATGGGTATGCATACGACTGACTCGGGACCTTGATGTAAGAACCAGAAGAACTGAGGTGGGCAGTCAAGATAAAGTTGCCTTGGGAGTAGAAGGAACATCTGCGCAGCACGCGATCGCTCGAGCTGATATTTACGCCCTATCACCCAGAAAAAGAAAAAAGCAGAGACAACTTCACTTTGAGGGGGGGGCGGTGCCAATTAAACTGGTACATACTGCACCTAGATACATATACCTTGTTCAGCCCTGTGCAACCGCAACCACGTCCTTTCAATTGGTGTTACGTGGGGTTCCCAAGACAACGGTTCCAAATCTATTTTTAGATTAGTGAACTTGCTCGCATCTTACTCGCCCAAAAACATCCGATCACGGTTATGGACCTGCCAAGAGAGATATCAAGAGACTTCGAATTTCAGCCCGCATGTTACTGAAGTCATTATTGAGCCTGCAATACTAAAAGCTTAAATACATATGCCCGTCGGGAACATATTGTAACAGATCGTCCTAGATCTACAAACCGCCTAGGTTAAGATGTTCGAATTTTCGGTTGAAAGGTAATTAGATATTAGATATAGAAGAAGCGAACTAGTGAAACAAAGGGTATAGTGCAACTGGAAAAACGAATCAGTCTATTATTGCAATAATACCTAGCACGCTGAGCTGCAAGGCAGGGACAAGTGACATCTTCGCTTCTGATCTGACACCAATACGACAGCAATTTATCGCTTTCTAGTCCAAGCAACATGCACAATATAATGCATCTCAATCTCGCCCTTGTTATTCCTGTTCACGCTGTTGTCCTTATCTAAAATTTCATCGAATGACTTCCGGAATCTCTGTTTTATCCAAATAAGCTTACATTAGTAGACCTCCGCTCAGTCCTTGTATGAATACTTCACCTCTATGAGCCCCTCAACCTTCTCCAATCCTCTCACGTAACTCAATGTGCCAATTCTTTTCCACAGATTGTCTTTGCTAAGGTATACGGTCACTGGGAATATCTTCTCCTCAAATGTTTTCTCCTCGCTCGGTGATGCGGAGAACATTTGCCTCGCCTCTTCCCCCTGGAATACCTTTCCCCACATATTGTTGCGGTAGCGAGGGTAACCATCTTCAAATGTAAGAAGAACGTTCCGCAATTGTGTTTCCCAAGGAGTGGCGCAAGGATAGTCGGGGGATTGGTTGTAGTCCTCCACATTCCATATTAGGCCGAGGGTACCATTTGGAACCAAAGCCTCATGGAGGCAGCGTAGGGTTTTCGGGTTCGAGAACCTTGGAATGGTAATAATCTCAGCTACGGGAAGCTTTCGAAACTGGGGATAGAAATTCAGCTAGGTATGTATACCAATGGAAAGCCTATTCTCGGTGAAACTCAAAGCCTGTCAGTATACAGTCTGCAGCTGTCAAACTTGAAGTTATTTATAGGCGCGATATCAGTTAAGAAACTAACCCCTAACTCAAAGATAGCTTGTAGACTTAATAAGCCGGGTTTTAAAAACTTATGTCGGTGTATAAGTCAGTATAAACTCCCACATACCTGCGCTATCACAATTGACTCCGCCAACCAGTCCTGACCAATAGTTCGCCACTCCTTAGTCGACCACACACTCTGAGCATCTCCTCCCAAAACCTTTGTTCTGGGAAGCTCTTTGCTTCTGAGCACACTTCTCATATCATCATGCGGCTCCACTGCAACGATATCATAACATTCCTCCCGTTTTGCAAGAATTTCTGTAAATTTTCCAGTGCCTGCACCAATATCCATAACCTTAGCCCTATTTCTCCCCATGAGCCCAAGGGAGGTGAGAAGGTAGTTGACGGCAGCAGGTTGGTAGGTTGGACGGTGCGTATCGTACGATACAGAGGAGGCAAAACCTGCGATAGCTACGGAAGGAAGGGAGGCAGGAGTGGACCCTGACATGGTTGACAACAATTAGCTCTCAAAGCCGCATAACCTCCACAATCGATTTGCAAATAAAAAACTCTGAGCGTAAGGATTGGTTAACTCCGGGCTCGTAGAATTGTGTTTAGTCTGACAATCTGGTTGCACAACCCTCACATCCGGGTCCCACGCCCGAATTGATTTGTAGTCTGGCGGGCACCGGCCTCTCGTAGAGAAGTTGGTTGACTGTTTGGTTTAACCACAATGGGCATAGCTTCCCCGCCGCATGCAGATACATTTAACTTTCGAGGTAGCTACATGGCTATAGTACTCTACAGGAACAGTTATCTCTTATCCTTACCTACATATCTACGTATACATAGTACCTACCAGAAGTCTCTTATCCTTACTGTAGATCTACCTATGTATTTTCCTGCGACATTCAGCAGGCGGCGGCATGCGGATCATATACAATACCCCGGCGAAAGTATTTGCGAGGCTCACCTGTGGCATGCAGGGGCCACATAAGCTAAGAATGGGGGATTGTTGCGAATCCCCCATTCTTAGCTTATCTACACGCCAGGGGATTCCCCCACCGCAAATTTTCTAGCTCAGCTTTGCGTCAACCAAGTCGCTTGTGAAAAATATAGCAAAGAACAATGGGGTTTGTGAACGTTTTGTTCATATATGCATATATGTATTCATATAGCAATGAGACTTCTCGAAGTCGTGATCACATCTTTGGTAAAGCTGGAAGATAGAATCTGATAAGATTCTGCCTATGATAAAGTCACGTGTACTCTCTTGCCCAGCCTCGAACTAGCTGGCTCCAGCCTCTAATTATATTTATTACCCTAACCTGCACAGGCTTGGCACTGTGCGGGCTGGGCTTGGCACTGCATAGGATTGGCATTGTGCGGGCTTGGCATTGTGCGGGCTTAGCATTGTGTGGTGGTCTTAACAGCGAAATATGATAGGAGTCTTAAAAATAAAGAAAAACAAAATGGAAAAATGAATCGAACCATTTGACTTTCCAATTATATGGACTTGACTCAAACCCAACCCACTGAACCATGAACAAATAATTACTTACCTAGTAAATTTGATATATATTCAGTTATTATCAATCGAGCTATCTCAGAAGTAGTAGTAAGATAGTCTCGTCTATACAGAGTACAGGGGGATATTATTATAAGTTGAGTTGATATTCCGGTTATCTGTAGTCTAGTTAAATAGACTCGGACCCTACTATTATTATTCTATTGGACTTTTGATCTAGGAATCCCAATGCATGGGACTATAGAATACGATATCAAATAGATAGATGTTTATAATTTGTTCATATCTCACATCTTACATCGATTATGTACTTCAGTATTACAATTAATCCTCCTGTTTTCCTAATCTAGTAATTTTATTAGTGTACGAAAGTTTACATAGCAAGCGCGCACAATGCCAAGCCCAACGCACAGTGCCAAGCCCGAATAGTGCCAAGCCCGCGCAGGTTCAGGGTAATAAATACAATAGAGGCTGGACGTGACAGCGTCTTAAATCAGCCAGTTTAAGATGCCGCAGAGGCTGGACAAGACGTACACGTAACTTTATCATAGGCAAAATCTTCTCAGATTCTATCTTCCAGCTTTACTAAAGATGTGAGATTTCGAGAGGTCTCATTGCTATATGAATACATATATGTATAGGTCTCATTGCTATATGAATACATATATGTATATATGAACAAACCCGATTGTTCTTTGCTACATTTTTCAAAAGCGACTTGGTTGACGCCAAGCTGAGCTAGAAAATTTGCGGTGGGGGAATCCCCTGGCGTGTAGATAAGCTAAGAATGGGGGATTCGCAACAATCCCCCATTCTTAGCTTATGTGGCCCCTGCATGCCACAGGTGGCGAGGCTCCCCATATATATTTGCAGGGGGGGTCGCAAATACTTTGGCCGGGGTACTGTACACTACTATGTAACCCATGAGCGGGGTGCCTCGCGCCAAGAGATCTCCAAGAGATCTCCTAACAGTTAGTGAAGATTCCTGAGACTAGCCCCAAATGGGCCTTGGTAGTGTAGATAGTGCGTTAGTCTAGTTAGCACAAGCCGCTCGTAGAGCGGTGGTGCGCTTGAATCCAGATGCGACCCTTAAGGTTGTGCACAAAAAAAAAGAGAGCGGGGGTGTTATGTGCATGTGAGGGGGGAAGCTATCAGCAAAGCGCATGTAGCGTTAAAACAAAAGAAGTACTACTTATACGGTTTCCTCCCTCTATGCGTGCCTTGGCGCCAAGCCCTACACATTTCAAGGAAAAGAACCTTCGAACCAGACTACTTGTTATCCATCTCTCGTACTCACCTCGCCATTACGCGAGTATTGTCAAAAGAAGAAAAAAAAGTACAGTATGTATCTGTTGCTCACACTGGTGTCGATCGCCACGAGTTCCGCTTGTGTTTGTGTTTGTGCTTGAGTGCCTACGTCCTTTACTAGTAATCATACAAGTTATCGGCTTAACCTCTATCTTTATTCTGTTGCCTAATTCTACCTATACGCTCTATCATACAACCAAATACTTGACGAAGATGTATTATCCCATAAAATAAATAACTTAAGCCCATAATATTTATAATCATTGAAAGTCTAAAAACAAATAAGCTAGAACCATGTTACCAACGCACAACGGGATCCAGGTTTGTTAGGGAAGTGTGCAGTATATAGTACGTTTGATTCTGTAAATGATAAAGGAATTTCCTTCTAGCACAAGGAAAATAGTCACAGTTTGATGGTAACTACAATCTCGAAAACCTGTCTTCTTTCAGCAAGTAATGCGTTATGTCTAGAAAGTATGCGCAATATATTAAAGCCAGCGATGAAATAATGAGTCAAAAATATCAAGTACAAAGTGATTTCCTAACACCGACCAATCCAAGCATCACCATATTCATGCCCTGAATGCACTTGTCGAACTCATGAATGCAGCACCTTTAACTCTTATATAGAATGAACCACAGGCTGAAGGAATATCGTAAGATCATTAAGGCTTTCCATCGATTATAGGGCCATTGCAACAGCAACGATCCCCACAGCCCCCACAAAACTGATACTTACACTCCTCAAGTCAGGGGCGCCACTCTTCTCATTCGCCCACTGCTTCAATTCATCCCTTGCCTCCTGCTTCATTTGGTCCGGCAGGCTATTGACCCAGTTGCTGACCTCTGGTGGGTAGACGCCATCCTTTATCTCCTCCCACGCCTGCTCGGGGAAGTCTTTGAACCACTTCTCGGCGTCACTGAACCATTGCTTGACGTTTTCTGGTACACCAGTCACTGTGGGGAATTTCCAATTATTGACTTCGTCAACCCAGTCGTTGACCTGTTCTTTCACTTTCTGGACCGTATCGTCAATCTTGTTACCAGTGTCACCAAAGTCGGCATTTGCAACTGGGTTAGGGACTGCAGCCGGTGCTGGAGCTGCGGTTGCGAGAATAGTTGGGATGAAGGTGCTGGAGAGGAAGAGAATGGAAAGGAACCTGATTTGCATTCCGAACGTGTGGTTAGGGGTTAAGATGTAGCTATACAGGTATATTTTGGTGTTTAGATTCGGTAATAAAGACTTGCTCAATATATGTCTGGCTATATTTCGATAAGAGAATTGAGTTTGGTTATGATAATTAATGCAAAGATGTCGTATATGAGTGTAATTACTTGGGTAACTGTGCTGATCTGAAATAGAAGTTAAAGAGGTTCACACGACCAAAGTTTCTTTTATAAGTGCCTCCTCTTCACTATACTTCTCTTCAAGCGCCGCGTCGCCGGGCCCCCAGCTCCAACGTAAGTGAGGCGCATTTTGCTTAAGTTGAATCGAGGCAATACAGTGCGCTCACCACATGTAAGACCTAAAGGAGGCTCTCTAGACCTGTTGCACCTAGTAAGTAAAACCGATTAAGAGACTATAGTGCCTATAACGGCATATATATGTAAATAAGGTATCCACAGGTATGTCCAGACCATCCTCGAGTTCATGTTCGTGGTCGACCTGCCTCTTGCGGTACATTTTAACGTTTTTTTGTACTTAGAGGCTGCAGCAGACAATCAAGTATTTATACGATTCTAGCCGGTAATCCGTACCTAAAACTCCAATCCTCTCAGCCTTACCACCAGGCGACATGTGCAGGGATCGTGTTCTAGAAATGTGATTTATTATGCTACGATAAATAAGATAGTGGTGCTACCATTGTATATATTAATTAAGTCTTAAGTCTTGCGTACATACATATTTGCAGTAGCTATTGACTTTAACATAGGTATGTATTTAATCTCGTCGTATCGGTGCATCCTCTGATCAAGTCTGCATTGTTAGCCAGGTCAAGGTACAAGTTTCTCATTCATATCAACTGAAGTTGATGTGAGTAATCTAGAATGACATACAACTGCAAGGGTATTTCAGCTTACTTTAAGTAAGATAAGTAAAACATTCTAGAAACAATATGAATCTTTGAGCGGCAGTGTAGTTTGTAAGATTTTAATACGGAAAAATGCGTAAAATGCCCCTCGGGTAACACGGCCTACTCCACTAAAATTAACTGTACATGTCCCAAGACAACTGCTAACCCAAATCTCGCAACTGATTATGCCACCTAGCCATACACAACTTACCATCATCAATAACATGGAAAGTTTAATCAGTCCCACGCTCTCTTACGCCCTCCTGCCTGGCATTAAACGCTGCTTCAGTCGCAGGCTTTCAAGCGCTCCGTCGCTCCAATTGGCACTGCATAATGTAGGCTCCGGTCATATACCGATTGGTACCGTGCGCACTCCCCCTACTTATCTATGCTCCGGTCACATTCAGATAGTTCCCGTTGAAACGTTTTTAAGAAATCTCCAATTCTTGTTTTTAAGCTCCCTAGCGGTCTCGCTCTTAAGCTGGTTGATAGGCAGGTACCGGCCTGATCATGCTTCTATAGGCTCCGGCCGCTCGCGATCAGATACGCTCCGGTTATATTCCTATTGGGCTCTAGTCGGGTACAGGTTCTAATTGTTGTAGTGCAGGAAAAATAGCTACAATTGAGGGTAATGGCGTTATGCGCTGGTTAAAGACCGTCAGTTCTTGAGTATTTCTATTTTCTTTGTTTATATTCTCGGATATTATGTACTCAGATCTCAGCATAGACCTATAGATCTAACTTGTAGGTTTTGGTAATAAATTGATAGCAAGATCACGTAGTATTACACCGCTAGCCTACTTAGATGAACACGCATTGAAGTATCCCACCAGGATTGAAAGGCACATACTTTCGCCCATTCATTTAACAGCAAAGTACTGACAATAATTATGTACAAAGTTTATGAATTACACACGTGTCAATGCTGTAGGTTTTTATCAATTGCGTTTATGTATATTAAAATATCGAATGGTCAGCTGCATCGAAGAAAAATAAAATATTTAGAAGAATGCTGCTTCAAGACTTGTGTCTTGATGCAGGATTCCAGTCGCCTTTATTCTGGCAGGTATAGTCTGTAGAACTGCTGATGTTCTACTAAATCTTACATCAGATTCTTAGATTTCTCTAAATTTCATACATGCTCTATAAGAATTATCTAAAATCCTACGCCAGATTCATATGAATTCACTACTACCACTTCGAAGACCCTAGTTATAGCTTTGAACTTCAAAAATGCCAAATCTACATTCATCAACCAAAATATAGGCGCATTGAGCTACAGTGCCTTCTTGGCTGAATATGAATCCAATGAATTTGCGAAAAGCATTCCCAAGGCACATAGACATCAGACTATACTACTCGTGAGGATATGTACAACCCCAGAACTCGTAACTCAATAGAAACTTATAAGTATCTTATGTAGCAGCGGACAGGAACTATAGAAGCTTGATTGAATGTGCCAGTGCGCTGCTATGGGCTAGCATCAATGAGAACATAAAAGACTTCAGGTCACCGCGGCTGGTTCTGGACTATTTACCGGCCTAGACCCTTTTCCACATCCATAGCGTCAACATCATCACCAAACAGTTGACCCTCTCTTACAACGTTAACCCTTATGATTGATGGGTCAGTAGCTCTGTCCAAGTTTGCTTCCCTACCCTTATTTCCATCTTCACCACCTGCACGGCAGGTTTTGAAGCTCCTCACTTCCATCAATACTAGACTGTCATGTAACATGACTCCATCCATTGGCACTCCCAAGAAAATTATAGTTTGAATACCCTACATACAGTGAACTCTCGATATAAGAATATACTTGATATAAGAATATACCCTCCCCGCCACCATACAAAATAAGAATATATTTGATAGAAGAATATTCTTATTTTCTCGAGGTTGTTTACTAAGGTATTCTTATAGCAAGAGTACCTGATTGGGTAATATATAAACAGCCTAGCTGGAATAGGAAGGCTTATCGATAAGAAATTACCCGCAACCAACAATACCGCCAAACACAATGCCGCAACACACAATACTGTGATACACAATATTGTTACACCTACAATACCACCTCCGAACCCTCAAACTAATTCGATATGATTATCGTGAACGCCGGCGCATTGAGGCTGCACAACTGGCAGACAAAAGGAAAGGCAAGCAAACAGTCATTACTGCCTTCTTCACTTCATCCGGCGCTGTTCCTGGTTCTCCTGTACCTAGTTCTTCCTCTACCTCACGTTAATTCTCTTTTTTGATGTATACCTTTAGTAGTTACCCTGACATATGATATAAGAATATATTTGATATAAGAATACTACCCCCCCCGCCGGACGATATTCTTATATCGAGAGTTCACTGTATATGCGTCTATCACCTCATCTCTTTCTTCAGGCGTTAGGTCCTTGAGATTCGTGAATTGAAGTGCATCAGCTGCAGACACCGTTCATGGTATATTGGTAATCAATACGTTGTTTAGAATTGAAGAGGCCAACAGCGCACCTGTTGTGCGTAAAAACAGCACGGTCAGCCTTTTCGGTATTGGCGAGGAGGGCGACCATCGCTGTACATTTGCCATCCATTTAGCATGTGTTCGACTTCTCAAATATATAAGAAATGTGTAGGTGGGAGAAATGTAATTAGCAAAGTCTTTGAAAGCGGTCGAGTTACCTGGCTGAAAACAACAACCAACGCCTATTCCCCCGATGAGCTGACAAATAACCAAGACCACTATATATGTCTTTGTGCCAAGACATTCTGCCACCTGCGCCAGAGGTTTCATAAGGCCAGCCTTGTCCGTATAACTGGATTTATTATTCCTATTTTGCTCATGATGGCGGAGCCAATGGAAAGCCCACGATGAGCGGTAGGATCATGACACCCGATAGTATAGGCGAGTAACCCCTCACGTTTTGGAAGTAGAGATCAATGAAATAGTCAACGCCGATGACGAAATTGTTGCCCAGATCTGCAGAAGGATTTGGGCGTTTCGTTCCTAAACAAACGAACTTTAACAAGAGTTAAAACTTAGCACTTGACCATATCAGGATAAGGAAACTGGTGTACGGACGAGGCATCAGTGGTATAGGTGAGAGCTTCCACTCCACAAATACAAACAGGATTGATAGGAGTCCTCCGATGGTGAGTATAACAATAACCAACGCTGAATTCCACTCGTAAGTACTCCCCCACTTAGAGGAATCTAACGACATGTCAGTGAGAGGAAGTATGAAGAAAGATCAAGAAAATTTAGTGCTAGAAACCAGAAACAACACAACGGCCCCATACTTATCAAGGTACCACGATAGTCAATCTGGGAAACCTTCACTTTCCAGTCTCCTTCCACATTCGGTTTCAGTAGTAGGAGCCAGACCACCCTAGCAGCTAATGCAGCCAACGGCACCACAAAGCACAAAGTCCATCTCCACGTCACCTGTTGACTGAAAGCACCAACAGCCAAGGGCCCACTCTACCAAGGCAACCATAGATTCAACGATCCCCTAGTACTTCCCTCGCTCTTTCAAGGTTGTGATATCACTGACAAAAACCATCACCAAGGAGTTAACCCCACCAGCGCCAATCCCAGAAATTGCGCGGAAAATGAATAGCATCACGTCCAACTTCGCAAAGCAACATAAGAGGTCCCTAAGGCCTAGGAGAATCAGGCATTTAAGAAGGCAACTTTTTCGGCCAAGGATATCAGAAAGACGGCCAGTAATGAGGAAAAATGCCAGTAAAGAGGAAAAATGCCGTCATGGCAATAAGGAACGACGTTCCCACCTGTTGATAAGTTAGCCAATGCACGACATACTGCGTGGATACGGCAATTAATATCTTCCAGATATCAAATCACACATACTCAATCAATAGAGGAAACGGCGTTCAAGTCTTCTCCAATCTTCGGTATTGAAGTAGCTACTGAGGTTTGGTCGAGACATGTAATAAACAACGCTAAAGCAAGTGCCACAAAGATAATCAACACATGTTTTTTCGACAATGTCGTAGACTGATCCTGCACGTCTTTCAGCTCTTGAGCAGCAGTCATTGTTATGTTCCCCTCGACTTCATGACTTAATAGAAGAGGGAATGAATGGACTGAAAATAGTAACTAGACAAACGCTGAGCATAGGGAGCAACGGTTTGTTTAGGTAGAGGCCTCAAATATATATCCTTATAAGCTATTTGTGACACAGTTGGAGTTAGCTTGAGCTACAAGTCTTTTGCCGAAATCCGAATGATGGTGATCCTTTTGAGCTAGGGAGGTTCAGCCAGAAAAGGCAGACTAGGTGCCAGTTAGACCATAGAAATTGTGTAGAACTGCATATGATGTGATAGAGAGCAAAGACAAAGATAAGAGAAAGAGATTGCCACGGTGCCATTGGTAATGTCAGCATTGAGCGGAATGAGAACAGCACTAGGAAGTACTTAGGTCCTTACGGTTAATATTGTGGTCGGATTGGTCTCTACGAGAGGCGGTACCCGCCAGAATAAGATATTGGCGATGCCGGTTCCATAAACATTGCCTAGTCTGAAATAAAACCTTTTTGTTTGCTGTGTAGCCTAGTTAGTAGTGGTTGCTTGGCACAATACATAGCAACGAGCGCCAAAAGTCTCAATATAGTCTGGTTAATATCTTCAGAGGTCGTTGTGCCAACCAGACTAGTATTAGCCTAGTCTGGTTGGCACAGCACCCTCCGTAGGACGAATCTGGTACAAAACATTTATTTTTTGCGTGTAGCCTAGTTAGCAGTGGTCGCTTGGTTAAATTACATAAATTTTACCTAGGTTGGCACAACACCCTCGTTAGGAGTTTTTACTATTGGTATAATGGTGGCTTGGCTGATGACACCACTTCTGGTTACATCACTACTATGTCAAACCCCCCTATGGCAGCGACTTACACTTATGTCAGCGGACATTAATAGTAATATACCATATATCAAGCGGGCACTAATTCAGACATATTAAGTGGTCAACATATGTAGACATATTGAGCGGTGGGTACATGTGCTAATTCAGACAACTTGAGTGGTCGACATATGTGTTAATTTAAACAACTCAAGTGGTAGATACATGTGCTAATTCAGATATATCGACCAGTGGATACATACACTAATTTAGACAACTCGAGTAGTAGATACATGCGCTAATTCAGACATATCGACCAGTAGATACATGTGCTAATTCAGACAACTCGAGCAGTGGATACATATGCTAATTCAGACATATCGAGTAGTGGATACATGTGCTAATTCAGACAACTCGAGCAGTGGATACATATGCTAATTCAGACATATCGACCAGTAGATGCATATGCTAATTCAGACAAATCGAGTGGTAGATCTAGGGGCTAATTCAGACATATCGAGTAGTAGATATATGTACTAATTCAGACATCTTGAGTGGCAGCAATTTTGGGAGCAATATACCCCTATAGTAGTGACATACCCCTATAGCAGTGACATACCCCTATGGCAGTTTGCTGGTTGCTTCAGGCTGGCAAAGTGGTCGCTAGAGCCTAGCGACCACTAACTAGCCTACACGCAAAAAAAAAATGTTTTGTACCAGACCCTCTTATGGGAGGGTGCTGTGCTAGGTTAATATAAACATTAGACCAGACTAGCCTCGTTTCCATAAGACCATACGTAGCATTATACTAGTCTGCTTGCACTTACAGTGAACTCTCGATATAAGAATATCGTCCGGCGGGGGGGGTAGTATTCTTATATCAAATATATTCTTATATCATATGTCAGGGTAACTACTAAAGGTATACATCAAAAAAGAGAATTAACGTGAGGTAGAGGAAGAACTAGGTACAGGAGAACCAGGAACAGCGCCGGATGAAGTGAAGAAGGCAGTAATGACTGTTTGCTTGCCTTTCCTTTTGTCTGCCAGTTGTGCAGCCTCAATGCGCCGGCGTTCACGATAATCATATCGAATTAGTTTGAGGGTTCGGAGGTGGTATTGTAGGTGTAACAATATTGTGTATCACAGTATTGTGTGTTGCGGCATTGTGTTTGGCGGTATTGTTGGTTGCGGGTAATTTCTTATCGATAAGCCTTCCTATTCCAGCTAGGCTGTTTATATATTACCCAATCAGGTACTCTTGCTATAAGAATACCTTAGTAAACAACCTCGAGAAAATAAGAATATTCTTCTATCAAATATATTCTTATTTTGTATGGTGGCAGGGGGGTATATTCTTATATCGAGAGTTCACTCGTACAGCTTGCACTAGCCCCTCTGTAGCAGTATATCCATCCTATCTTGCGAATAACCAACGTTGCAACCTGACTACGGAACAACATGGCGGAACAACACCAAATAAAGGAAAAGAGGCCTAATAGGGCACAATTTGACGTTAACGGTATTCGGATTGAGACTCGAGGTCGACCTAAAAAGAAACAAGTATTGGAAAACGAGGGCAGCTCAGGAGGAGGCAGCTCCTAAAATATTAGAAATCCAAAAGCTGATAGAAGGTCATTTCGGTGGGATACGAGGGTTCCTCCGCACGTGGTCAAGCAATTCTTCAATACCAAAATCTTATGATCATGGGAGCAAGAGAGATGATAGAGCTGTGCCTAGTCTCGTGCCCAGACCCTCTGCCCGATTTGTGCCAGACTAAAGTTACGCCACTATGGAGTTGGCCAATAATAATGATTGCCAAGTGCCAAGCTGTGATGTGCGCCTCATTAGCTTAGGCACGATGACGCATAATTATCGAGTATGTAATAAGTATTAAGAAAATAACTGATAACGTAAGTGGTTGAATGGTGTAACGGTAGCACATAAGATTCTGATTCGTTGGAATTTCTTGTGACCTGGGTTCGACTCCCAGTTCGACCTTTCTTTTTGAATTTTGTCAGACGTAGGGATTTTAAAAATAGCAACGCCGGTAACCTCCTAGTGCGTCACTTGTAGGCTACCTGGCTCTGTTCTCGTGCCCAGGCCGATTTACGAAATTTGATCCTCTTCAATATCACAAATAAATCGGTCTGGGCACGAGAACATGTCAGCTCTATTAGGTGTTCTCGCGCCCAGACTGATTTATTTATTTGAGAGGTAGCTTAAATCGCTATTGCTAGAGCCCTGTAGGCATGGCTATAACAGCTGCAAGTTGATTACTGTGGAGAGGTGCATTCATATGCCTACGCGAGTACAAGTTCCGCCCCATTATAATGTGAACAATTATAGAACAATTAGATGCATAAGCGCGCATGGAGGAGGCATTTGTAACGCCAGCATGATTGAGGTAAATCGGGGATGGCTACTCGCCGTGCACGATATGTCGTTCTCAGCTTATACTCTGGTGCAGCATAATTTGAACCGTTGAAGCGCCCGATTCTGCAGCAAAAATTAGAAATGGGACCAAAGGCCGGCATAGGACGGCGCCTCCATACGATACTTCTCTACTCAATATTCCAAGGGCTCGCTGTATACTCACTCATAACACTCGCCGCCGACGCCCGCTATCATTCCGCTTCATCACCACGAGACCTGCCCTATGGCTCTTCGTCGGACTCACGCGTGCGCCCCGAATTTTCAGATTTGGTCATGCACGGACATCAGAAAAGAGCCAGTGGGGAGTGCACCGGTTTCATAGGCGATGAAGATACCTACGGCCTGGGAATCCGCATTGGCTTGTATTTCCAATGGGTCACATCATCAATCGCATACAATTTGGTGCCTTCAGAAGCGATTTATATGCGGGGGGTGAACAACTGCTTTCAACTCTCCATGTTCGCCGGGTTACTATACGTCACAATAACAGAGCACAAATTGCATCCTATGGAAGCATACCTGATGTTGTTATTCTGCATGGGCGGTGTTTGCTCCGGTACAACCGAGGTTGAAAGAGAAGAGAGCATATCGAAGATTCGCGTTGCGGCTGGAAAGAGTTATGCATACTTGGAAGCAACTAGTCTAGGGGGCTACGTACGAGTGCTCCTCGGGTGTGGTTTCATTGGTTATGGTTTATGGTTTCTGTTTTTGGGAATGGACGATATGCAAAAAGCATTTCCAAATGATTGCAATTATGCCTTCTTCCTGGCGCGCGTGGATTTGTTTGGCTGGTTTAGGACCTTCTTGAAAGTTTTGTTCGTTTGTGTTACCATACCAGCTGTGCTTTCTCTCGTTTTCATGACGATATCACTCGTCACAGCAACTTGGGAGTTTCTCTTCGAGGAAGGGTGGCAGGGAAGAGTTAAACCTCCCAGGCAAAGTGCCTCGTTTTCGGATGATGAAAAGCCAGGATTGCAAAATATCAAACTCCGGAAGCAAAACGTTTGCTGCAGTGGCGCACTATTCCTTTTTATCCTCTCAGTCGAGCTAATTATTAGATGGAACAAGATCTCAGATGTAGGGACCGTAGGAAGCACGGGGCAATTATTGCCAGTGATAATTGGGGTTGGAGGTGTTGGACGGGTAGTGATAAGGTTGATACGGGATTTTCTCGAAGAGTTGGCTTTGACTCGGACGAACAGGATCTTGGCTCGGAGGTCGAGTACTGGGTTTGGCAGCGGCGGGGTGCGAGCGCAGGATTACCTCCGGCCACCACAGCCGGCGAGGACAGGTAGCATGACCAATAGCCTCGCTTCAACACAGCCGACGGGGAATACGGGTAACGAGCCTGATAGCCTTGCCTCAAAACCCACCTTTGTCCATGATACTAGTGGTTTGGATTTTCCGCTTTGATATAGACGACCACCTGATGCATTGGGGAGACTCTATTGTAGGTATGGATAAAGAGTTGGGTATGTGGATTCTTGGGCGCTATTGTGTATAGGTAACTTATTTCTTCACATATTGGATGTATTGGAGCACTGCTGCGGTTCTGAGTTTGGTGCTAGTTGAAATACATTGAGAGAGGAATTGGCCTCGCATGCAAATACACAAGTTAATTCGTTCATGTTTCTTTTTACGTCCCACCAGAACTGCTAGCTAGTTAATCAATAATCATGAGCATTCACCTTTGATAGTCTCGAGTATAACTAATAAAAGTAATCTGACCTAGTCCGCACAGGGCCAACATTCCCACACTGGCACAAGGACTACATAAATATTGACATTCAACAAATCATAAAGAGGGATAATTTAACTCTTGCGTTCCGTGTGAGTAAAAACTCCTTATGATATTGTACAGTACCTCCCGTTCCCCAACCCTGGCCAACAAGCTAGGTAAGTCTGGTAAGAAATGGCAGAAATCCTCCATACAAGGATTAACAGGCCTCTTTTGAATTGGGTCTAGGAGTCCAAGTCTCTTACTTGTAAAAGATTCCGATACTGGAAATTAGATTGGATGGCATGGAGATTTGTCATCAACTAGGTGTCTGCCGAACTCACTAAAAATGAGATAACATTTGAAATCGACACCGGGTAGCAAATAACATTTGAAATCGACATCATGCAGACTCCCATCACATCCGACAGCACTAAAGCAACACTAAACCCAACCAGACTACACTAAACCTTTCTTACCACACAACCAAATACCCGCGTTATTAACACTACAATTCACGCGCTTCCCCAGCAGCAGCATACCCAGCACACCACGCGCAACAGCATACACAGCATACCCGGCATACCCAGCACACCACGCATACCCAGCACACCACGCATACCCAGCGTACCCAGCATACCCAGCACACACGCAGCCAGCATACCAAGCATACCTAGTACACCATGCAGCCAGCATACTCAGCACACCACGCAGCCAGCATAGCCAGCATACCCAGCATACACTACGTGGGCATACACGATATATCCCTATACACTCATTTCCGTTCGCGATACGATATCTCCCACCACATATTTCCTTTTCTATGCGACATTCTAGCATACGCCGGCCTACCCAGCGTATTCCCTTTGCTACGCATATTTCAGCATACCCAGCATACCCGAATACCCAGCATACCCAGCATATGCAACGCATTCCTTTCTCTACGCGATGCGATATCTCCCAGTAATACTATAGTTGACTTGAGCTCCCGGAAAGAAATATATCTATCACTGTACATGCTCCTGTGCTCTAAATTACGCGCTCATAACGGTACCTTGATGTTACGCGCTTCCGTACCTAGACATATTCTCTAGGTTAACATACTGTACATACATACTTAGGCATCATACAAGTATAACTGCACTATGCGCTCCGATATGGAGGCATTCTATAAATTACGTGCTCCTATAGCTATAACTTGGCTTGATATGCTAGCCACGCTTCAGGGTAATATTCCCTCAAGTCGGGCCAACCCCTGCTTATTGGTCTTGGCTCATGGTCACGCATGCGCTGCAAATAGGTAATTGTAGTATATTACCTATTATAGTAGAATATACAAAAGAATCAAACTACTTAATACATATATGTAATTTATAGACCAAACAAGAGGTGATCCTTATAAGGACTTTGCTCTTCAGCTAATAAATAATGTATATTCTCTCTGTCTTTAGTATGGAACTCAATGTGTACGCTTAAAGATGTTAATGATCTCGCTATAGATCAACGCCATGTATAGCTTTATTCTGACCCAAAAACAGTCCGATACTATGCCCTACATTCATTCGGACGTATAATAATTGATTATAGCAGACGCTGTGGGAGCTATTGCGGGAAATGAGAAATACAGTAGAGGTATAACCGGATTACCCAGAAGCGTAGTTGAGGCTACGGAAGCATATCAAGCCAAGGATAGCTTTAGGAGTACGCAATTTATAGAATACTTCCATATCGGAGCGCATAGAGCTGTTATATTTATATGATGCCTAAGTATGTACAGTATGTTAACCTAGAGAATACGTCTAGGTACGGAAGCGCGTAACGTCAAGGTTCCGTTATGAGCGCGTAATTTAGAGCACAGGAGCATGTACAGTGATAGATATATTTCTTTCCGGGAGCTCAAGTCAACTATAGTATTACTAGGAGATATCGCATCGCGTAGAGAAAGGAATGCGTTGCGTATGCTGGGTATGCTGGGTATACGGGTATGCTGGGTATGCTGAAATATGCGTAGCAAAGGGAATACGCTGGGTAGGCCGGCGTATGCTAGAATGTCGCATAGAAAAGGAAATATGTGGTGGGAGATATCGTATCGCGAACGGAAATGAGTGTATAGGGATATATCGTGTATGCCCACGTAGTGTATGCTGGGTATACTGCGTGGAGTGACGCGTGTATGCAAAGATGCTGGGTGCTGGGTATGCTGGAGTCTGTATGCGGATATGCTGGGAAGGGTTTGCTGCGTATGCTGCCTAGTGTATGCTACGCATGTGTGCGCGTGAATGGGAGCATTAATAACGGAATATTGTTATTAGCAAGAGCTAGAGATTCGGATATGCGTGAGACTTACTTGTGCCCCAGACCCGGAGTGGTGTTGCATGAGCGCGTTGGCTGAGCTACATATTTTGCATAGAGTCACGCCTAGCAGAGAGTTGGTATAGTGTTGTACTCTAGTAGAGAGAGTGGTATAGCGCTGTATCTCAAACATGTTCCATAAAGTCAGTGGCAATTCATATAAGTCTCACAATTTCCAGTGGCAATACAAACGTTTTCTCGTATGCTGGGTGCTGGGGATGCAGGGTACGCTGGTTATGCTGGCTATGCATGGTATGCTGGCTATGCTGGTGTGATTGTATGCGCATCGAGCTGTTAGAGGTGGCTTACCTAAGTATGCTGGCTTCTATACTGCTGCGCGTGGAAGCGCGTGAATATAACGCGGGTTAGTCTGGTTGGCACAAGCGGGTATTTGATTGTGTTGGTTAGAAAGGTTTAGTGTAGTCTGGTTGGGTTTAGTGTTGCTTTAGTGCTGTCGGATGTGATGGGAGTCTGCATGATGTCGATTTCAAATGTTATTTGCTACCCGGTGTCGATTTCAAATGTTATCTCCACTAAAAATACCCAATGACTGGGGCGCTGAGAGGGGATTTAACTGGGTAATACAAGGGGTTTAGACATTAATTATTGGTCAAAAAGGTGTAGACAAAGGTATGTCGAACTTTCCAATATGATAAAAATCTAAATACTTGAAACTATCAATATGGAGTTGCAGCGCCCACTCCCTCAAGACGCTTCTTCATGGATTTCACTAAGGAGAGTAGACCGTCTGGCATAATCTAACCCCACTCCCTTTTCATCTTGACCCCAAAAGGTTAATATCTGAAATCCTTCTATACTTTTCCCCTAGTTCAAAGGCGGTTCTATGTAGCATCAGGCACCCATGGGTCTTCTTCTTCGGAACCTCTGATAGATTTTCTTGCATATGCGTTAGTCTAGCTACTTAATTCACTTGCTAGAGTCGCTCTTCAAAAGAGACAAGCTCTAACATACCTCAACTTTTTCTGCAATATCTCTCCACTTCATTCTCCATCCTCCCGCAAGAATATCACTCGTAGCCTTTAATCTCGGGTTGTTTCTCGGTTCTTACAATTCTTCCCAAAATGAGCCTTACGTGTTGTGTAGTCTTTATTAATGCTGTTACACACGCATTAGTTACTCGACAATTGAAAATACCATCCTACTTGCTACTTGGTGGAGCCCCTGGAAGCGAAATTAGACGACCTTCAGGCCTGCTGGGCAGCAAGAGCAATTCGGATGGAAGACCCCTACATCAAGAGCGAACTCGAGGCGTAACCTCGCCGTGGCCACGCCGTATGCGAGTATTGAATTAAAAAAAAAAAAAAAAAAAAAAAAAGAACTCGAGGCGTCTACCACAGGCAAATCCAGGAGGAAAGACCAGCGAACGGAACCGGGGCTCGGCACCAACAAAGTACTACCGATGACACCGATACGCCCTGTCCGCATACACCTGGCTACGTACGAACCCGGCCCCTTCAACCACCGGCTTGCACACCATCTACAAGACCGGCGTGCCCACACTGCTACGCTCCACCACATCACCTTCTTCGACTACCCACCAACACCAGGAGCTGATAGGAGATGCTAGGACCTAGGAAGAGTGGGACGTACTTCGGCTACCTCTACCGCCCCCTCGCCGGACGCTGAAGAAGACATGGTTGCGTCGTGTTTTTCGTATTTCTTCCCCCCTAAGTTTTAATTTTTGTATCCTATCCTTGTACATAGCTCGCGCAGGGTGGACGCTTCCGGGTGGCTCGTCATACGACCCTTAAGGTTGCGCACACAAGATGAGTTCCCCCCGAAAAAAAAAAATTGCCACTGGGTTACGATCGATAACGTCAACCTACCCCTGCCCACTTTTCTTGTACCCATGATCCCCGGTACCGCATCCACTGGTGAGCAAGAGTCCTTGTCAGTTTAGAGACATAGGTCGAGCTTATGCAGTAAGTGACGCTACAACGGTCCATTTTTTTGGAAAAAGTGCACAAGGTATCCGAGCGCAAAAATAGGGTGGATGATACCGTGCAAACTGATCTCCAAGAGTCCATTTTTTGGACCGTTGTAGCGTCACTTACTGCATAAGCTCGACCTATGTCTCTAAACTGACAAGGACTCTTGCTCACCAGTGGATGCGGTACTCGAGATTAGCCAAACAGTATTGGATGCGTTGGTCTAGTGAAATTTGGTATATTTCTGCTTCGTAACGATTCACAGCTACCCGTATTTTCTGGTTCTTTATGACCCGGCGCTACTGTAGCTACAAGGGTTAGAACAAGGTTGTCATATAGAGACTTATATATATTCAGCTAGCTACGTACGGGCGACAAAGTCAACATTCTCATCTTCTGTAGAGCGTGGAAGTAGTAGATATTCTGCCTGGCCTATGTATAGAAAGCATAATGAAGTATTAAACAGAGAAACACGGGATGCTGAAGGAAATGCTGGCGGAAGTGAGGCAATACTGGAAGAAGTGAAGCAATACTGGCAGAACGAACTTGTTCTCACCAACCTGTGAATACACGTATACTACACCCGTACCCGTAGGTAAGGGGTTAAGAAGACCATGCGCATATACATATCAACATGAGTTTACATCCATGTTCCAACCCTTGTAGCTGCAGTAGCGCCGGGTCATAAAGAACCAGAAAATACGGGTACAAAGCCTCAACTGATACTGCAGAGCAAGTTTTGACTCTTTTCCTCTTGTGATAAAATCATTACGAAATTCCTGAACCGCCCTTGTGTTGCTGGCGTAAGACCAGGTTAGTTTACCCAGGACTCATACCGCGCAATAGTCCGGGGTAAATTCGATTTCTTAGTCATGAGATTGTTTTCCAATTTAATGGTACCTGGACAAACCACCTTCCAGTAATACTAACGTACAACGTATATAGCTAGCAGTTGCGTACGTCGATGCGCTCTAGCCACATATGGTACTGGCCCAGAAATTAATTTCCAGACATGCCTGGTAGGAATTTAGGTCCCCAGGGTGGCACAGCACCCCAGGACTGTGTTTTGAAAGCCTCATTTCACTTGGTATCAGAATGTCACGAATTCAAAACAATACACTCACATCAAGCAATTCAAGCAATCCGAAATATTTTATGCAAACCATTTCCAAGATGTCACAACCATCCACCTTTATTGAACGGTCTGTACAAGCAGTGGAAAGCGAATTCACTTCACACTAGAGCTGATGCTGCATCTCCGTCTTCTCATATGTGATTGGAGCTTGATATAGAAGTGTATTGTGATCATTGTTATTCTCATCGTCAGATTCTGCAAGCAGACACTGACCCATCAACAATATCCCTCACATAAGTATGTCATCCGCTATCATGTCGTTACATGTTGATGGTTACTAAGCAGTAAGGTAGCTCATTGAAAGATAAAGACCGAGCACAAATATTGTAGTAGGAGAGCCTAATTCGGTATTCTCTATCCTAAGTGTCTGATCTTGCGTATGGCGGGAAGACCGCAGCACCAATGAAGCTGGATGCCAGTGTGGGCTTCGGAAGCAGCGAGACCCCGATTGTGTACGGCGGAAAAGCGTTGAATATAAATAAGAACCCTGAAATTACAAACACTGGGACTAGTTCGAACAAGCCTCGAGCTCGTCCCAACATCTCTATACATACACTTCCAGCCTCTAGCTTTTGCGCGTCAGTCTAAATTTTTCACAACAGCAACCACGATGAAGCTACAATTTTCCATGTCCCGGCTCTCTACACTATCAATAGCTGGTATCTACTTCGTGAATCCCCCTTGGAACTTATTCTATGTTAGTGCCTTACCGGCACCTACGAGTCAAAAACTCCCCCATCCCACCTTTTGGCACTGTCAAGCTCCCTTCCTCACCAGGGAAATACGTCGTGGGGACCAATCTGATTCTCACTGACCATAGTAGGCTGGAGACCCTCTCTCCAACGCTCAACACTACAGCTCGCATAATTGTCGCCCAAAATATACTACCAAACCCTTCCGCTGAAGGATTCTAAGAAATATGCTCTTCTCACCTACCTTAACCCAGGCCTTGCGCGGTTCACAGAAAAGGTTCACATTATATCCGACTATTTGCTAGATAGAGAGTTATTACCAACAGTTATGTTGACGCTCCTGTCGTATTACCTCATGGGAAAGCCAAGGAGATAGTGCTCTTCAGCGCAGGCTACGGCAACTCCCGCGACTACTACGCCAGTTACTATGAAAATCTTGCGAGTATGGGATACATTGTGGTAGCAGTGGAGCATCTCTACGATGTGAGCTTCGTGGATATCCTTGGCTTGGGTGACTTCTGGAATACATATCAAAATACGACTGTGGATTCGGCAACTCAATATTCATCAATGCATTCGGTTCGAGTTGGTGATTCGTTGTTCATGCTGAACAGCTTTGGCAAATAAGAACTCCGAGCTTGTGAAGGGTATTGAGTCGTTACTTGAGAACTGTGGAGAGAAAAAAGATCAATGGTCGTAGTGGTCGGGGAATGCAAAAGTTGTCATGTATTGACATTCTTTGGGAGGTAGCACATCCAATGACGAACATGCTAAACAACAAGACACCAACCAAAATTGTGGGAGGCTTCCAGTACATTCTGCGGCACTATGGCGCGGATACCAAAACCACCACCATCTAGTTACATAGCAATGGACCCCTTTCTCATGTGGGGGAGTCTCGGACATAGTCGTGTGGAGGACGAGTCCTGGGCAGCAGTGTACGGTCATGTATTGAAGGGATGGAAACGGAAATTTATCTCTGGAAGGAGCAAAGCACGGCACCTTTACAGACTTCCCTTCTCTTGCGGACTTATTCAATGTGAGGAGTTTGCTGCCCAAAGATATAGTGGACGAGGCTCTAGGAGCGATTCCAGGGGTTAGGTCTCTAGAGATTATGAGAGAGGGTATAGCATGCTTAGTTAGTGTAGCTTTTCGAGGGACAATGGGTTTATGAATCTGTTGGATGGGGCTGGAAAGAAGCAGTGGCCGGAGGTTGATTTCAGGTTTTGAAGTTTTAAATAAAATGACTTAATCCACCCCTTGCGTCCTCTGTTCCTCGTTCTACAGAATTACCTCGCGAAATTCGCTAGTAGCGCCTGCAACAGTTGACATCCGTTGAAGCTGATCACAGATGGTACTTCCGTGATGATCAAAGCCTGAACAACGTCTCGTACCAGACTTCCCTACCGCTGGAGATCAGGCCTCAGTGTATGTGCATTTTGGCTATTCTCTTACTGCCCTCCAGTAGTGCAAACACCTCGAAATAATACAGCATTCTCCAGTACACCAAACGCCCGAGCGTACTGAATCAGCAGCATTATTCGTGAAAAGGCAGCATGAAAATTTATGTGTTTGAGCCTCACTGTATAGTGATATTATTTCATTCCAGGTCTTTAATTCTAGGTAAGCATTATCTGGGAACTCTGTCATTTCATCCGATTTATTATGGATAACGGCGTTTTATATAATACAGCATTGATGGTTACTTGGCTGTTTGGTAGATTTCATGAGGGCAATTTATGTACATTGATAAAACAAAAAATATAGCAAGAAATTGCAGGGCAGAAATCAATCAGGTATGGCAAGTCCAAAAAGCGACAAAATTGCCAAACACAGAATCTGTCTAAAGCAAACCGGCATGTTCACATAGGAATTTAAGTCCGTCGCCTCCGCTTCGATATCACAGGCTTTGAATTTGATTCCATGTCTTTCCATATCATCCGCCCGCCCCAAACTTTCTTCATTTCTTGCCGGACGCTCTGTATTATGTCCCCTCCGCTCCCCTTTTCCACATCATCGGCTTTATGACCTTTCTGAATATCTGTATCCCTGAAGTCCCCGTTTTTCCACTGACTGAAGATGCTCGGAACGGCTGTATATCCCTTAATTTTTCCAGAACGAAACAAATTCATCATAACGAGGTCGATGGCTTCGTACAGTGTACCCCCGGGACCTCCGACGTGGTAAAGCAACCTCCGCGCGCCCGCAAGACTAACTACATAGGCTTGCGTACAGACCACAACGTACGTAGGCTGCAGAACTCTGATGCGTTGAGTTTTCGCCCCTGGTACTAGGTAAACATACTGCTCTTTCGCCGGCGCGTATTCATCTTCCCATGCCTCATATATCTTCGAAGCAACAGGGTACGTCTCCTCTGGCGGTCGTTCATTCCAGCAATGTCCGAGATGTAGGACATCCCAGCTTTCTTCATCCATCAAGCCGTATTCCGCAGGCTCATCATCGTTTGCTCCAGTCAAACGTTTTAGATGCTCTGATACTCCGGCTAGAACATCTCGTATGCCTACTGTGAAATCAATATCGTCTTCGAGAATAAGTGCGCTGGATATTCCAGATTGTATGATATTGGTCCAGATGTTTGCGTGGGCACGCCAGCAGCCAAGTTCAGCCGCCCTGGGCGCTTTGGGAGGTTTCTTCTTTACGTCATATGGGAGTGCTTTGTCGACGATTGTGCTACCGTTGACCTAAGTATTACTGAACGTTAACAGAGAGTCGGTGGGTGGTCATGCGAGAACAAACATTACATAGAGGGACGTACACCTGGAACATACGTGAGATCAAGATCCATATAGTTTGCAATCAGATTCATAGCATCTTGCCGATCTGTTCGCCTACCCCATTGACGGGCATCAGCAATTAAGTTCTTCTACAGAGGGACCCAAGGACAAGAATTCATACTTACTCTGGCATACTGATGTAGAAGACCTTCTGGAACCCTAAGGTGGAGTTCTGAATTCCTGACTTTCCAATCGCATTTTTCGAGCTCTGACCCTCAGATTTGCCACTGGCAGTAGGTAGAATGTGATCCCGATCTGTTTTGATGGTAGAAAAGTATCGATCAGAGAGAATGTATATAGCGGGGATGTAAAGTGCAGCGAGACTGGAAATGAGGAATTTTTTCCTCCGTGAGCTAGTGTTCATGTTGGATAGCGTCTGAAGGAGCTAAAGGGTCAGTTGTTTGGCTTTGGCTCACGCAGCGGTTTATATTTATATCGCGTAGAGCTCCAACTGTTGTGATGATATTGTATTCTGGCCCCTGCAGAAATATGGCGCCGGCACGTTGCCCTTTGGAAGTGAAATAAGCCTAAACTGCAGCACTAGCACTTACAGTAGGTACATTCGTTCAATCGGCCTTGTGTAAAGAGTGGAATTCGAGGGGAGATGATATTATGTCCGCATCGATATCAAAGCATCGGCGTCAGGCGTTGAGGTCTGAAGCAGGGTAATGTAGGTCAAGAACCAATAGGAAGCGCAGTAGGTATTTGTTAGTGTGGATCTTCGATCTAAATTCGGAGATACCCCTAGTACTGTATACATGTATTGAGCATATGTAAGGAGGCATGAGCATTACAATAAATTCTATGCAGGGTATAGAATTTTTTGCCATCTGACTGTGGTTGGCTATACCATATTCGGATTTTATGCATAACAAGATTTGTATATCTCTAGGTAGACAATACTTAGTGACCATTGTCTTCATTCTCACATTCGCAGTATTCAACTAGGTACATACTGTACATAGAACAGTACGAATGTATTGTATGTAGTGCCTAGGAGCCACATATCTCACTAACTCCCTTGCAATTGTGCCCTTGTACAGTACATATCGCGAGAATGGGGACGTTTTAGGTGCCTGTGCTTAGCCGGCAGTGCACTTTGATCCGCATTTCCATGTTTAATACGCCACTTTGCTCTATAGTATCACAATGACTTTGAGTTGAAGCCTGATTGGAGCATTTGAATTAGAGAATTGGCCTGCAGGGTGGGCCAAAGATACTGCTTACATGGGACAGTTTCATGTCTGACCAGAAGCGTCAATAGCGTCAGCAACAGGTTAGTAAATTACAGCTTTCACGCATCGGCTAGGCATTGAACCGAATATTAATGTCATTCAGACCAGTTCAAATCGTTGGATTTTCATTGGTCCTGATCCATGGTGCCACCGAAAAAAATTTCATATATGAATAGTTCAGACCTGTGCCGCAATGAAAGGGGAACATCATGTTGCATCCACTTGCACAGTTCTTAGCTCCTAGATAGCCTTCCTCAATGATCTACATAGGTACAGTACATCCAAATATGGAGACACACAGGTACTACCAGTATCACCTTATGAGGTAGATATAGTGATCTCCGTTCGTGAGATTGCCTACTAGTATGATAGATATGAATCGTGGGTTTCCCCGGCACATAGCACACATAATATCTCTCATTTCATATCTTGACTCCCTCGGGAAAAATGGGACCTTCTTGTCGTGTATTGTATATCTATTTACTCTTCTTTCATTCGTTGGTTGCTGCCGAAGTGCCAGACTGTGATACTTCCCCCTTGGCCTTTTCCATCAAGAATGTTACCTTGTCAAATGGGTACACACGACGGGGCGTTGAATTTTCTATGGGTAGCTCCTCACAGAATTTTGCTTTATCAATGAACATGTATGACATCCGGCCTGGAGGTGACTGAAGTACTCAGCTAATTAAACAACTAACTTCCCGTCGGTTTGAAGGGCATATAATAATACTATCCTCAAGTTAGCGCCGGGAACCTGCCCTGAGTCAGAAACTGCGGCTGGCTGTATTACCCGGAAGGGAGGTATCTTTGATCCAACTAAGTCGCTGACCTGGAAGAATGGGATGCTGGAGAGTTTTGGTGGTGGGGATGATACCCGTCGATCAGACAAAGGCATCAAAGTTGCCTCCTGGAGATATGGTCAGGATAATTTATCAGCAAACAATACTTTCAGTTCTGAGATAGCATTGGAAAAATTCCCAATTGCAATACTTGATGACGAGAATCTCACAAAGAGCACCCTGGGACTAGCCCCTAACTCCACACTCTTGAGAGAATTGTACGATACGGGGAAAATCCCGTCTCGGGCCTGGAGCGTGTACTGGGGGCAGACCGGCACGTCAAAAAATACTCACAATGACGGAACACTGGTTTTGGGAGGCATTGACTACGCAAAGCTTGCCAATCCAGAAGATGGGTTCTATGAGGAAAAGTTTGGGAATGGAGAAGATGAATTCAATACCTGTTATTTGAGGGTCCGGGTTGAGAAGATGATGCTGAAGCATCCTGATGGACGAGAGTGGGACCTAATTACAGAACGGTCACAGGCTGGAATGCTTATGTGTGTCGTGCTCGATTACGAGCTCATCACCGTTCCGAGTGATATTGCACAAGCGTATCTCGACGTTACCGGCGATACATATCTAGGGCGGGAACCAGGTGAATATCTTTGGGGAATGAGAATTAATAGTGAGAATGCGTGAGTAGCTGTTCTGAAAATACTATACAGCTTGAAAAAAATTGCCCTGCTAACCAATTCTCCAAGGTTTCCTGGCACGTTGACAATAAAGCTCACAAATGGATTCAGTGCCGAAATTCCAAATCACCAACTGATCCATCCAGCAAGAACAATTTCTGATAAGGGAGAGATAGTCATAGGCAACAATAGTGTTAAGGTGGTACGGCTCAACGCGTTGGAAGGCATCAACGCACCAGATCTCCCTTTGTTGGGTGCACCCTTCCTCAGCCAAACCTATTTGGTGGTAGACCATGACAATCATGTAATGAAGTTCGCGAACGCAAAAGCCAGCTCCGAACAGGATCTTCAGCCAGTGATATCAAATAATAATTCCAATATTTGTGCAGAAACTACCGATACCCCGACAAAACCGAGTAGGACCAACAAACCACAGGCATCCGGCAATCAGGACCAACTTGATGGAAACGATTCAATACAAGAGCCGGGGAAGAACCCTAAGCTCAGCTTACCCACTATGATTGGGGTTGTTGCAGGCGGTATAGCTATTCTTGGTATTATTTTGGTATCAGTCGTCTTCCTCATAAAATGGCATCGGCGGAGACAGCAAAAGCAACAGGGATGTGACACTCTAAATTCAACATCCGATAAGATTGGTTTTGATGGATCTGGTTTGGAGTTGAACCATAACCCTACGTTGCAGTCCCAGGCTCTTCCAGGACCTTATAACCAGCACATACTATACCCGAACTCCGTACCTGATGCAACTGGCCAGTTTACAGCTGAGCTGGACAGTCAGCCTGAGGGCTATTATACAATTCAGGGCCCAGTATACATCGAGCTCGATGGAATACTGCCCCAAGGAAGCCTTTCAGCAGCAAGGTCAAACTCAATTAGTTAGATGAGGACTGACGGCCATGAGGATCGATGAAATAATTGTGCGATAGCTGATCAAATGTAGAGTACATTAAAATTGGTCCCCAATGATACCTGAGGTATTGCATCTTCCTATTATTGTTGTTCTCTATATACCTGGCTAAGAAGATAATCGTTGGGATCAATTGCGCGATCGACCAGTTGCAGTGCCTTGCCCCGATAAGGAAGTGGAAACCCTTGGCATGCTTCCCTTTTTCACGTCCTGACTCTGGTTACCGGATGTACGTATTTTAGATGCACTTAAGGTATCGGTTGGAAAATACATCAAAAGTCCTAATGTTAGTTGTATATTACAATATGCCACTAGACAGTATGATATATATTCCTTTCTTCATACTTACTATCTTTGTCATACTCTCTTGATCTGTGGGCATATATCGCTCAGGCGGTCGGCGGTTCTCGAATGCGGGCTGGACTCTTGGCTAGCCTAGAATACCGTTTGTTTTCTCTGCTAAAATGGATCTGACATAAGTAAATTTCTAATAGATATTAATCGAATTCAATATGAATACGAATCTCAGGTCTTCTAAATGGTTACTAGTTTTCTGCTATTTGAACGGGAACCGTCAAATCTACAGTGAGATTGGCAGCGAATAGAATAATATGAGGTAATTACTTGTGGTCTTGCGGTGAAGAATAGAGAAAAGTCGCCAAGGAAAATAAAGGGGAACGAGGATCAAGAAAGGAGTTCAGGGTAATTGTAAATATACTTTATATAGTATGATATGGATTCTCCAAAAATAGTAAGGTTTCACAACTTGAATATGCTCTTGAGAAGGATCTTGACTTGAATCTCAGTGACCTCCACAGCTTCATGGCTTTTTTTAAGATATTGCCAAGTCATAATATCATAATAATAATAGTACTTCTTTATTAACTTGTAACCCAACAATCTTCGGATGTTACTATGGCAACCATCTGTTAGTAAATAAATACCTATCGCTCATGCGCTCTGAACAGTTATCGAAAGAAAAGAATGAGGATATGGCTTCTTATAATCAAAATACTTCTTACATTCCAGGGTGCGTATTACTCTCATGGGCTGGAACAGGCATAGGCCAATGGGACAGTGGGACCATTACCAAACAAAATGCTGTTGGCATGGATAGGATTTTTATTCTAAACTAACGTTAACAAAACTTGTGAAAGCTTTGTTTTTTTCCATAAAGTTTTGGAATATCTCTGTTAACAGGTTTGCGAAATTCAAAATCCCTCTATTTCCCAGCTCACTTGTGGACCCGGCTCCTCAGCAATCACCGAGCCCGCGTTCTGGCTCGCCTGTTTCGTTCCGGAGGCGCCAGAACGGCCTGGTATCCTGCCTCGGCCAGAAAAAATTTACCTACTTATACACCACATATTCAGGCGACATATATTTGGAGTACGTAAGTACGCCACACATTTAGGGAGAAAGTGTTTTTCGTGCTATCATATTACAGTAATTCGCCTAACGGCCTTGTACATACCTACACGTACCTAGTGTAGGCAGTAAGTACTATAGGTATTTACGTGTAATACAGTCGCCAACCAAGTTAGTCCGTTATTATGTATACATGAATATTTTGCCCACTTGCTGTTTATAGTCATGAACCTACTACAGCATTATTTACGGCTGACGTTTACTTTGATTCGCGATTTGCTGGGCCTGAAACTTGGACCTGAACCAACCATGGAATTTTTTGCATGTTATAGATGTCTAAGCAATATACATATGCATATGCTGAATTTTATCCTCCTCAGAGATATCTCGGCACTGAGAAGTTAACAAACAGCGACCATAACGCCTTCGTTCATTTTGCCTGGAGGCGCAATAAATGCACTAAATCATTGTCTACGCAAGGCACCCCCATGGGACGGATAAATGCCCTTCAACATCAGTGTCAAGTAATCTGGACATATTGTATTATAATTAAGCTTAAGCTTGATTACCATATATGCCAGTTGTGGCCGAATAAAATCAAATGCTCCAAACGTATAATTTTGAGGCCCATTTCCCAGTGTTGTTCTAAGAAAAAAAAAGAAAAAGGGACATTAACCACCCTACCAGCCCAGCCCGTCTATGACATAAAAGAAAGTATATAAAGGTCTTTGTATATTGAGGGAAGTGACTAGAAAAGGTGGAGAACTTGCATAAAATAAGACGTGACCTGCGGCAAAATGGGTCGGGATGTTCAGAACTCTGTATGCCTGAAATGCAACGGTTTCAGGCGTGAAAAACAGCGCTCAAGAAATGAATGATATTTACAATATATATAATGGTTGTTGGAGGGACGCATATAATATTGCTTAGTTCGTAGGCTTGAGTTGGAGGTTTACTCGATTGAGCTCTTCGGAGCGGCCTTGCAGCTGGAGCTGGTCGCGGCGTCGCTTTGTCACTCCTCATTTGCATTGGTAGCACTGGTAAACATGCAACTACTGCGGGGTTGTGGTGATGAAAGCAGTATTGCAGGTGGTGGTGGCCTAGGCGTTAATCCTGTCAAAGGAGTGTCTTCAGGTTCTCGAAAGGACCCGGTCTGTGTGAACCCAATTTCAGAATCTTCGTCCTCAATTATGTAAGATTGAGAACTAGACGTTGGTGACATCGCCCTATGAACCTCCGATGATACCAATAACTCTGGAGCTGAGGGTAATAAATCCGGGGGGAGGGGAGGAAAATCAGGTGGTAATACGGTGATTGAATAATGGTTTGTATCAAGATTTGCGTCTCTAACATAGAGGGGCAAAGGTTCCACTATAGTTGATGAAAATGACCGTGATGTACCTCGCCGGTATTGTCGCGTTGTCCGAGGTGGAAGTTCGATATTTCCGCCTTCAGTAAAGTTATTAGAACGTCCCGCTCTACCGTTATGGTGTCTGGTGGTTGCCGCATGCCTGTGCCTCCGTTGTCGCCTTCTCTGGAAGGACTCCACTCCGCCAGGGGGAGGCCAGGGTGCGTTGACGCCATGTAACACCCAATTGATCACATGAGAGGGAGCACCATGTGCATCGATCATACCCATCCTTATTAGTGCCACTAACTGCACAATTTCGTCTCGGCTTGCATCAGGTGGTGGCCAGATGGGTTCGACCCCGTTCCCCAGAATTGACCATTTCGAATAAAACTTATAAAGTAAACATCCTAGTAAGAGGACTCCAATAACTGCACTGATTGTTGCAAGCGAGATGTTGACAGGATCGACCAAATTGGGGCCGCTAAAATTTTGTGGTGATTGGTAGCTGGCATCTGATGTCCGTTTTGACATGGTTAGCACACAAGCTGTCACTGATTTTTGCCCTAAAAGTTACATACCTGGAGGGCTTCCATCAGGGGCATCTGATCGTGAGCTGATAACGCTTGCCCGTTGTTTGTGCGTGATACCGAAATCGTATACTTTTGCTCTATATTTCCTTGTTGGTACCAGTGTTTGCCTGCCCTCCACTAACCCAACACCACTCATACACCCCCCAAGCAAAATCTGCAGTATTCCAAAGCTATAACCTAGCGTGCCTTGAATGTCGAGCAAATGAATGTGCCACTTCAAACCCAATTTGCCGCACAATCTCATACGGCCCGCCTTCCTTCGCAGCCGTCCCACAAGACGTTGACCACAAAAGATCAACCCTCAGCGGCCGTGAATCCGGTATTATATATCAGAAAGATCTAGAGCTGGGCTACCGGTGCGCCGGCTGCCAAACGCGCACCTTGTAGCACTCGTCTCTGTTGCTGAGTTGGCGCTGAAAGAAATGGAGTGTCATACAGGGATATGCACGTCGTCGCGAACTTCCCAGAGTATCAGAATTTGATTCACAAACGGCCGGGCAGGTGTGGATAATTTATATATAGTTGTATTGGTGTACTCTGTATGCGAAAGAGTAAGGTATGTCGTTTATGTTGAGTACCGTCTCGATGGATCGAAATTCAAGGTGGACGTCCGTGAGGCTATAATACACAATATGATGCCCGTCATTCCAACCGATATCCGCATGGAATAACCCGTCCTTATGTCCCAGATGTAACGCTTCTCCGAGGGCGGAGGGCAAGCATGAATAAATATGGGAAACATGAATTCAGAAAGTGGAGAACCTAACCAGGGGCCGCGTACGCTAACGCAAAAGAAGTTTCGATGTCAAAGAGAAGACCAGGGACCCTATGATAGAGGTCACCCTCTAAGCCGCGACGAGAATAGTACTGTGTCTAAGGACCCACTGTTCTACTATTTCGGGATACAATGTCAAGCTCTAGTGTCTGGCTACAGATTTATTCTCGCCTTCTCGTGTGAACGTATTTCAGTGTATTTCTCGATGGAAGCACTTTCTCGCCATACCAAAGATGCCTCCAGGGGGTGTTCGCAAAATTCATGTATAGTACATGTGCATATTGTACTGATCCTAGATTTAGGGGTATGCAAGTAGCCATTGGCCCACTATGTACCTGCGAGTATTCAAGCTGAACTGCCGACCTGCATGTGTCCGGGTGATTTCGAAACGATGCAAAGTAAATTAGGGTGTTTCCGGACAGGCCAATCGGCGAATGGATGCTTTAAGCCAATCGTCCAGCTCTACTCCTGTAATCAGATGAATGTTAACATAGGAATTGTTACTCTCTACACGCGCCCCCTCTGATTTTCGGAATCAAGTCAGAGATAGCTTTCCAAGGTACGTCTTTATGAAGAAGTATTAGAAGCCTCTCGGGGAACATATCCCGTTACTTCGCAGTCGCGCTACATAGCTCATTACATAGCTAATTTTTATGGGGTGATACATATACTCTGTATATACGAAAAAAAATATGAACCTTACGTACCATTGGCTACCTATAGATGCACGTCTACAAAACATTTCTGTCTCACAGCCTTCTCTTCAATACCAATGAGAGCTACACCTTTCCTGATCATCAACCTATCTACCTACCTATATCAATTGCATTACTAAGATCATAAGATTATTAAGCATCTGTCTGTTCAATTATAGGCAAGTCCAATTATAAGAAAAATCTTGAGAAGACAATATAGCATACTTGCTAAGTATTAGAAATACCTATTACTAGATTTATAACTTTTATATAAAGTAAATATATAGATTCTATGATAAAGAATAGCTGGAGAGAGAGAGAAGGGGAGGAATGCAGTGTGTCTCTCTTCCCCCCTAGCACAATTTCGCTCTCTACCCCTCGGATATATATGTTTAATATATATGTAGAAGAAGTGGAGGGATGGAGGGGATGCGGGGCTCCTTTCGGTTTGAAGGGAGTATTTAGTCATGAAATCGAATGTTTGTTGTTGACTTGTTTCAAGCTTCGGAATATATTTTCTCCTGGGAATATTATACGATTGTAGATTCTAGCCAAATTATTCCTCAGGAAGCTGCTCCTGCTGTGGGTACATGCCACTTGTGCAAAGAAATTGCTATGTTATTTGTATTAACCCCATGAAAATGCAGCTTGAGCTCAGAAATATTTTGGAAGAACTTAACTAGTAATAAATTTTGAATGGGTATCATTCCTCAAGCTATACTTCTGTGAGATACTGCATGATACATACCTATTGAGGTATGTATGACCTAGACTTGAAACACGAAATGGGTCTTGCTGAGATCTAATTTACGGTGGACAAGGATGTTATTTCACAAGATCATCATGTACAGTATATACAATTCAGGCTATGTAGACTTTAACACCATTTCCACTTTTTATATCACTTATTAGGTGTTTTCTGATTCTCTTAAATATATCAATTGTTTGAAGTAGAAGCTCCATACATCTTCTCAATAGTTACCCTCAGCTAAGCATAGGTGCTCTGAAGCCTATCAACCATATAATCCTCACACTTTACACCTGGATATTTTCGCTCGCCCTTATCCCCTCCATACGTGCCTGGAATTGCTTCAATGAAGCTAGAAAAGTCAGGGTTACAAAAGTACACACAGCTATATCTTGCTGGGTACCATTCCTCCGTCTGGCCGTCCTCTCCCTGTACAAGCACTGGCTGGCTAGGTGGCTTAACCACCCGGTGCTCAGTGGACTTGATTTGATCATTTGACCACCTGGCGAGGAGGTCTCCAGCGTTGACGACGATCGTTCCAGGGATAGGAGTTGCATCGACATATACCCCACTGGGAGAGAGTACCTGTAACCCCCCCGCACTGTCCTGGAAAAGAAGGGTGATGGTACCATAATCAGTGTGGGCGCCTGCACGGACTGCCTTTGGCTTGTTTCCGCTGCCACCTTGTGCCGCTTCGTCATCGTCACCTGATCCAAGAACCTCCTTCTTTGCCCCTGGATAGTGCAGGAGCCGCAAAGTATTGTCCGCTGATCTGCAATAGCTGTCGAACCAGTTCTCCTCTATTCCCAAGCCCATCGCAATTGCCTGCATGACTTTGATGTGCATTTTATTTCCTGTATGGAAAAATGCTTCCATGTTCGCCCTGAACTCGGCGCCGGCGGTGTCAAGCATATCTGGCCATAGATTGGGGTATTCTGGTTGATCGGAGCGCCCAATCTCAAAGGATTCCTTAAGATCGGGGGACATTTCTCGCAAAGTGTCGACGTCCGATTTGGAAGTAAGGCGAGTGGTTTTCTCACGACCGAAAGTGCTGTAGCCCCGATTTGCTCTTGCGCTGTACCATGCTAGGGATTCTTTCTGGGATTGTGGGCGTTTGAAGAACTCTGCGGACTATATACAGCAGTATAGTTAATCGCGGAACCTTTTGATATAAGGCCTGAGCATCGGAGGTAGCAACAAAGGGTACCTTCTGAAAGAGATCCTTTACTGTCTCTTCAGGAATTCCGTGGTTCTTGAGGTAGATAAACCCAGCGTCCTTGAAGCCTGAAACTATTGCCTTCGCACATGCTTGTTTCTCTTCCGCGGTGCCGTGAAGGAAGTGAGAGAAATCAATGAGCTGGAGAAAAGAACAGGGCCTTAGCAGAATTGATATGGTATAGAATTATTTGGACGGATATAACCCACGGGAATAAACAACCCCTCATCAGATACAGCCGTTTCCACTCCTATTCCAGCTGTCATCTGGACTAATTTCGTGAAATAGGTATATTCAACTTGAGCGATGACACTAACGATAAAGTGCTGTGTCAAACGTCAAATCGGAACCTAAATCGCTCGGCTATATATGAGACTGCTGAAAACTTAGCTCATTTTCATTTAGTCCGGTTGGTACACATTCGTAGATTATCATTCAAAGCTAATATGTTATCGGGTTAGCAAGCTTTGTAGATCGATAACGTAATGATGCTTAGACGTGTAGCTTCTCCACCTCTCAGCTGGTTGGCAACGTTCTCGTTGACTGATCTACATCTGCCAAGCCTCCTACCCAGCTTGACCGAGCTTACAATTAGATCACATAGCTATGGAAGGCAAATGGTATCGTGCAGCTCTGGGATTGTGACCGGCTAAAAGCACATCCTATTCACTTGAAGCTACCATACTTTTCTCCTTCTTGCGCAAAACACCGTTCTAGAGGATGCGAGGCTTGCTCGATTGGTTACATGTGATGCTACTTCGCCAAAAGGATGCTCTTGACTTACCTGAGGATGAAGTTGAAGAGGAGTCAGCCTCAGAGTTGGAACCGACATGTTGTTGACAAGGACTCGGAAAAAGATCTAGACACAGATAAGGGAGCCTGAGACACCGTCAGAAGCGCCGACTAAGGGAGAAGACTGCGATCAGCAAGTCTATCTTCTGAAGTCGTCATGGGAATTATTATAGTGCCTTGTGGGAGTATGATAGCGTAGTCTCATACCAATAATAGTGGAGGGTTCTCATTGAAGGAAACTATATTACATATAATAATCATTTAAAGTTTTCACCTCGCCATGGTCATGCCTTATGCGAGTAATGAAAAAAAAAAAAAAAATATTTAAAGTTTTCTACAAAAGCCATGTGGACACAGGACTATGTGAGCAACCATATGCCTACGCCCCGCTACTTATCTCTTGTCTGGTAAAGATCATGACGGTAAAAAAAATTTCTGATAATATATAGAGATGTAGCTAACGATTAAGCATACACATAATACCACATGTGGGGCATACATGTAGAATATGATCATACACCCGAGAGACCCCCGAATGGATATCTTTTCCGATATGGAGTTGAAGCTGGGTTCAGTAAGTTGCCAGCCAAAGGTAACCCATCCTGGGCTTGCTTCTTGCCTCTTATTTTTATATTTTTATTTTATTCCTTTTATAATCACCACTCGCATTCGACCTAACGATCATGGCGACCTGTACTAGGATCAAGGTGTCGAGCAAAATGCATTCCCATGGGTGTGGGCAGGAAGTTCATACTGCCTAGATGCGCGAGTAGGGTTTCTTGTATGTGATTTAATATCTCAGGGACTATGATGGGGAATTGTTTTCATTAAATATACTCGCTCAAGTTTTGATATCAGTTCTCGACTCAAGCCTTTAATGCTGGCTATGCAGACTGTTAGCGACTTTTGATATCTTACCTTGTTCGTTTGAGAATAAGCAGACACACACCCAGTGGTACTTTGTGATGGGAGAATTTACTGCAAGTTAGTCACTGTACTTCTGAAACAGGTATACTTAACGTGCATGTACTTTATAGAGCATTAGTATTGCCAATTGGTACACACCAGAGAAGAGCTGGTGCTTCAATCTCATAGATGAAGCTGTATGTTTGTATCGTTGAGATTCATGTCGATAAATATAATTGCCATAGAGAGGCATTGCATTTCTTAATTCCCCATTGTAACAATAATTAATACTGACTAACGAGTGCAATTTACCATAAAGTTTATTATTATATATCATAACTCTAGGGTCCTATGAGTATGAACTATCTTGCCCGTGTTATTTTAATACGCACGTATAGCCTAATCTGTATATTTCTATAGGAATGTGCTACTGTGTCATCACACATGGCGCAAATTTGGGTGTATGGTGTTTATTTAGACTTTTACCGCCTGCTAGCCATTTCGTAGTTCTTCCACAATTTAGGTATGGAAATGAGGGGAGTCAGACGGGTTATGACAGGGTCGGGATGAGCGGTGTATGCGGGGAGGCATGGGTGAGGAAGTCAGGGGGGGTCGGATCAAAAGCGTGAATGGCATCTCGGCGAGTTTCATTCGTTTGTGGTAAGTATTTATTGTCTAATTTAGGTTGACATTCGAATTATTCATTACAGTGTAGATGAGATTAGCTCTGCAATTGCAAATGATAAAAATATTCGGTCCCACTGAGCACTAGATGTCTAAAAGGGATATTCGATTTTTTCTTTCAATGACTGCTTTGTACAGATCCATTCAAGTCTCACATTGACCGAAAGTGTTGGTGTAGTAATTCTAGGCCCCCAATCACTTCGTGAGGTATTGACTGTCTACAGCGTGGAATTTATTGACAGCTAGTGAGAGTAGACCACGAATCTCGGACTAATAAATTTGTAAAATAGAATAAATGCTCTGTTGATCTATCATTCTCTCTTTGGGTTACCCTGAGTACTTGTGCGAGAGGCGCCGCGTTCGAACCACGGATGGAGTCTTTACTCTTTCTTTATGTTTCAACCATTAGAGTGCAGTCGATGAATTTTTAATGTTTTTAATAGCTACATACACCCTGTAGACCCTAGCGTTCTAGCCTTGAGAACCATTCTAATAGCTTGTATCTCCTCCCGGCCGAATGACCGCGCATTTGAGCATGTGGCCAAGCTACACAATCACAATGGACATAAGAATTTGTCTTTATGACGTTGATCCCTCCATCTTCCATTAACTGATCCGGTTTATATTCAGTCCCTCTGGGCTCTGAGGCGCAAAATTTGGTCTATACGAATATCGTGGAAGAAACCTAGCCTTGCTGGAGGAGGTGGTGCAGTCGAGGAAGCGGGTGTTAGGGTAATAGGGGTAGTAGCAGGATCGGTTTTTCGGAAAGTTAGCTAGAAAGTGGGAAAACGAATGCAGGCGTTGATGCGAAATTAGGACAGTTCCGGAATGCATCTATTTTCATGACATCGTTTCTTTTTTCGTCAGATTATACGTTTTCGTTCGTTTTTGCTGGATTCTAGTATTTTCTCTGTTGATCGCTATGTTAGTTTGCTTTTGGCGAAATATTTTGTTTGTTTAGTTATTTGTACTATTTCGTCGCTGTAGTTAGGTATCATAGGGTTGATGGAACCATTATAATCAATTAACCAATTGTCGCTCGTATGCACGGTTATTTGCTGGCAGGGCTCTTAGGCAAGTTTCACGATGCATCTTTAAGCTCATTTTGCATGTAGAAGGCAATTCATGTTGTTTTACGAACATTCGCTCACTCACTCGCTCAAGTGGTGATTATTTGACTATCAAATTTGACCTATTCCGCCAGCCTTATCTTCTGATTATAGTCATACGGACTGCACTCAGCTCGTTAGTCGATCAGATCAACGCTGACACGTCAAAATTCATTCAAATGCCTGTCTTGTCAAAAACTCTAAAGCTCTTTCATATTGATGTAAGCGGCACCCTCCCATAGCTTTACCGCATGTCTAAGCTACCGTCGGCCATCCATTACTCCAGTTAAGTATGCTCCAGCCAAGTTATTTTTGCCCACCACTATTACCAATGCGTGTCTCCACGTAATAGTAATATAAGATTGTTCCACCTGAGTTGGCACCTTGGCTGCAGGGTCCATATAACTGGCTCTGACCGGCCAGAACCGTAGTGCCCCCGCCTGACTTTCCCGGCGGCGTCAGTCTGTGAATTATAAATATTACTTACTAATATTAACTTCTGCAGAAGAAGAAAGACGGGGGAAGGGAGGCAAATATAAGCCCCGGCTACGGATATTGATCTGCAGACGCTGATACGATACTCGTTTACCCGCCGATTGGCGGCTGGAGTCATAACCTAGATATAATATAATCATGAGGGTCGAGCTTGTAAGCTCCTGGCTAGATTGGGGCTTACCGACCATCGCAGGTTCCAGTTGAAAAGAATAAGTAAGAAGTAACTGGATCAAAGATGGTGGAACCCTGATATGTTGAGAATCCAGCAGTTTTCACTGGTGGACTAGTTATCTGAACTTGATTAAAAATCATTCCAAAAGCTTCCAAATGTCACATGAGGTTGGCGTCAATGGAATTATAGGCTGAACCACTGGTGCTGCTGATTCCAGTAGAGCCTAGATCGGTCCATGTGCCCACATCCAGAGTACTCGACCTCGCAACTCCGATGGCAGAGCTCTTGGAACCAAATGTGGACATAGAATAGAACAGGTAATAATAATCCCCAATTTTTGCAACATCAGATGGCCACAGGTTATATTGGCCATCGAGATTGATGATTGATCCTACTAGAATAGCTAAACCTTGGGTGTCTAGGGTCCAGCCGAAGAGGTTGCAGTGGCGATTTGAATACGGTTACCAGTCCAGAACCGAAAATAAGTATCATTGGACGTGCGGCGAATCACGACAGGATCGTGCACATTGTAAGCACCACTACAGGAACCAGGGGTGGCTGCTGAAGCGAAGGGATCAAAGTGAAGAAAGCCGTAAGAAGGCCGAGTAAATGCACCGTAGCGTAGAACTTTGGAGATTGGTGGAGAAAGGGCCTTGGAAGATGATAACCTCACAGCTTTAAATGGATACTCTTAACCCTCCCTTATATCCTGCCCAGAACTTATTGATATTTTTAGGTTCGGAATTTGTTAGCTGAAGGCCGAGAATGCAAAATATTGATAGCTTTAGTGGGGGATCCCGGAGTGAACTACGTCTACTTATATCTCAAGTGAACTATCCATTTCTTAATCCATATGTCAAAGCCAACCCCAGGATTTGACGTTCGCTTTTCAGGCGTTAGCCGAACGTAGTCGATAAAATTAGTGCTATTGCTGACATTAAATTCCTTGATTGTATGTTAAACACATCATACTACTAAAAAACTAGTAAGGCTTCATCTTCGCGTTGGGTTTCTTCAGCAGGAGCTTCCAATTAGGTCAATTGGTTGTATTGAAAGTGATTAACTTGCGCTGACGTGCGTATATCTACGTGTTGCACAATACCTCCAGCCATATACCCCACAGATCTTGGTGGCTTCCATCGGAACCCACGTTGCTGCGTGTTCTCAGCAAAGCGAGAGGTCATCAACAGGACCATTCAAGGACAGGATCATAGATTCCACTAATATATGTGCAAAGTATCTCTAATTCGACGACTCATATATCCAAAAACAGAGCTAATGCTCCGTGGTTAACCCTCCCGTCATTTGTAGACGCAAATTGGTATGCATACTTATGGGGTACCACCCTCGCCAGACTAGGTACCTCCAAATGTCGCACGTTGATCCTTGCTTAGAAAATAGGTAAGAAGTCAGATAAGTCGATTGGCAATAAGCATGATACTTTAGCGATGTTCAGGCTGGAGATGCTGGATTCTCCAGGAGATTTGAAGTAAACAGAGAACTAGGGACAACACACCAAACTAGGGAAAGTGGTCCTAACGACTGCTGCGCTCGCACCGCACTTACAGATCCTCGGTGTAGCGCAAATACTTCCGTAATCACCCAATCCATTATTGACCATAAACGGTGGTTCTGATGTTGTGGGGCACACTTTTCAGGACATACCTTCAATTGTCATAGGCCTGAGCTTGGGGTAATAGGGCGTGACTTGTGGACCAGTCGGGAATAACTCAACATTCCGGGATCCCGTCAAGCAAGAAAACATTGCTCAATTCCACTCCACAAATATTCCACAACTGCTAAGTTGGAATACCCCAACCCATGGATAGTTATTCGTTAGATGATATTTACTGTAACTTCATAGTCCTTTTCAACGTTATTGAGTTGACTCTAAGTAGCTTTGGCTGAGAAAATATAGAACTTGTGATGCTAAAGGTCTAAAAATTTATATGGACAGTTAACATATAGGCCAAATCTGGATGAAATTTATTTTTATATATGTATGTAGTGGAAATTCTCCATTAGTCAGACTACGCCGTTTATACTCTATAGACTGTCCAACATTTTTTCCCAAACATTTCTAATCTGAATGTCTTTAGTCTGTTGCTTTCAGATATTGAGGTAAGACTCTCTAAGTATGAGACTGCCACCAGGAGGCTCACCACACTTTAACAAAGGAACTCTGAGCGACGTGCCCCATAATAAGATTTCAGGGTGATTCATAAAGTTCAGTTTCGGATATTAACAGGTACATCAAATATGATGCAAGTGGTTGTGCGGTACGAACTTCACAAGACACGGATATGAAAGATCTAGATAAACTCTAAAAGAAAATGGTTAGGAAAATTTCGGGACAAAGGGCTCAGGCATAAAAGTGAGATTACTAGGTAGGTATGGGCAAATGCTGAGGTAGATGAGGGTGCAAAATGCCTGCTCTTTAAAATTCGGGACTCGTGTGCGCAACCTCAAGAGTCGCAAGGCTAGCATGACGGAGCCTAGGAGGATTCATCAATGGTCAGGTGACTTAAGCTGCTCGGCGCGGGCTATGTACAGTCTGGTGGCAAAAAGTTTCGTACCCCACCTACATAAAGAGGCTGGTTGCATGCTCAGGCCACTTTTATGCAGGGTACGAAATCTTTGCCATCTCTGAAAACCGACCAACCAAAACCCCTCCCGAAAAATCCTGCTCCCGGGTTCCCCTCAACACCCAGCGAGGGACTGGTAGAGGTAGGTGAAGATGGCCTCTACTGCGTCTCACTCGCTTTCTTCTCCTTCTTCCTCTCCAGAGGGGTCGATCTAGCTGCTCCCAGGGTTGGAGGGTTCCGATGAACTCCTCCCGATGTTGGTGGTTTCAGGAGTTGAGAGGGCCGTGTCGGTTCCAAGTCGTCCCTTCAATTCCGTGTCTTGTGCAGTCGTCGAAGGTGACATGATGCCTATTAACAAATAGGTAGTATCTTACTGACATGGTCCGTCACATGCCTAATTTAGCACGCAGTTGCGGAATGCAGAATAAATTGAGCAATATCTTCTTTGAGTATGGGATCCAGGAAAGATTCTTGGAATGTTGTGTTATTTTCACAAGTCGCACACTATTGCCCTACGCTTGCCATTAGATATGTATGTAATAAACTTGAGCACTGTAGTATACGTAGAATTCTAAAAATGGAATTGACGGAAATGGTTTGAAGCGATCAGAAAGATATGCCATCTTGCAGTCAATCCAATTGCGATCTCCACAACTTGAATAAGTATTGTGTGCCCAGCAAAGGTTACTAGCACTAGAAGGGTAGGGACTGCCTCATCCGAGCTGCGGGTCAAAATTACCTACTTTAGTCTAGCGCGCCGACCACCTCTCGCACCTGCCATGTACTCACATCTTAATCTCCTAAAATTACCACAGGTATCAATATGTCCAGGATGCCCAGGAGGCCGTTCTTACCCTGGAATCATCACTCGATGGGACTAGCTGAGCGTGGTGATATCCCGGCCCCGTGGATCCAATAGCAGCAAGTAGAATCCTTATATTTATGACTGGGGGACCGGAGCCTCCCGTCTAGAAAACCCCTAGGACCTGCGGGTTTGTAACAGAGTCGCATATAAGAATCTCTCATGCCCTCGGGTTCAACTGTAAAATATCAAGGCCAACTGTGTGCCATAAATGTGACTTCAAAGGTTACATATACAGGGGCAACGACTGTTGGGGCGCACGAGATCTAAAGTACAGAGTGGGGAATTGGGGTCATTCTAGTCGCCTTTCTCCTGTCTATTATTGAGCTGCTTTGCACTATCTATTTCCTATAGCTATCTAACTGACCAAACTCTAGGCTCAGCCCTCCAACCTCTTGTTGCAGTTCGCAGCTAGGAATTATAAAGGACGGAGATTGCGTGATCGGACGGGGTGCCAAATTGCATGATCTGATCAAACGTGGTTTTGAAGTTTCACTTTCCCTCGTGGGTCATGAAAAGCATGTATAAGAGGGTGGCAGTCTGTGTGGTTAATAACGAATCTCTTAATTAAGTCAGTTCTTCATATACTTTGCACGAGACAGATAGATTAACTGGCCTGCCCCTTGAATCCACCCGGAAATCAGGGTGGCTCGACACACACCCTAGATAAGGCTGTTCATACGAATAATGAGCTTTTTTTTTTTAAAGAAAAAAATTAACTGTATTGTAACAACGGCACAGCTTATCAGGCCTTAGGTAGCATCTTGCTCAGAGGCGGGAACAAAGAAAGGGAGTATTGGATTAGGGAGACTTTGCACAGTATGGGATGGCGAAGTGGCGGGAATAAAAAAGGCCTTGGATAAGACACCGATGGAGTGGAAGGTCCTGATCCTGACGGATTCAACAGCAGCCATTTCAGCACTCACAAAGGCAGGAAGAAGAGGTAAAGCTAGCACAGGGGATCTGAGTAAGGCTGTGGCTAGTATCAAAGAGAGGCAAAGGAAGCTAGGGGGAGAGGCGGTAAAGATCGGCTGGGTAAAAGCACACATAGGCATTCCCGGCAATGAGCGAGCAGACGTGCTGGCGAAAGAGGGGGCGGAGGATTTGGGGCCTGAAGAACTCCAGATCACCGAGGGAGGACTCAGACAGGAATGGAAAAGGATGCGGGAGGCGGAAAGAAAAGTAGCTGGAACAGGAGGAGGTCGAGTGGTGAGGTGGGGAAGGAAGGCAAGGCTTAACTACGTCCACTGCAGGACTGGGAAGGGAAATCTCCAATCCTGGCGAGCAAAATTGGATGATACAGTTGATCCGACATGCCGGACATGCGGAAGACATGTGGAAACAGGCAAGCACGTTGCCTTGGTCTGTCCACGTGGGGAAGAGGTCGGACGAAGGTGGGGGAACTGGGAGGAGATGGATGAGCGGAAGAAGTGGGCGAAGAAAGTCAAGGACGGGGGGGGGTGAATATGTGGTAGATTTGGTGGAGACGTTTTTCTCCAACCTTGATCTGGCCTGAGCGGAGAGGAATAATGATGAGGGGAGGTAGGGGCGAGAAGGAGTAGGGGCGAGGAGGGGCGGGGAGGCTATCATTTACTCGGGGAAGGGCCGTCAGGGGCGTGGCGGAGGAGGATGGGGGTTATTTCTGTTTCACTGATCTCTTTGGCTAGGAAGGCAGGGCGTTTAAGCAACTCGTTGTTCCGTGAGACTTCCGAACCGTCTAAGGTAAGGGAACGGGGCCGTCTCATAGCCTTAGGCTCCATAGATGTATAGACTTCAAAAAAAAAAAAAAAAAAGGTAGCATCTTCCTGCATACCCATGCACACTGCAATACTGTTTCGCTTTCTTGTCCACCAACTCATACCAAGCCACTCTGCGGTGCCCTTTCACCCACATCACTACCACCTGTCTTATACCATCAATCCTTCGCCCTCGCTTCAATTTAGAATTGCGGCTAGTCGAACAGCAAGTTGACTACTCGTGCAGTGGTTTCTTGATTGTCCAGAGCTACCGTAGATTTGCCTGCTTGTCACGGCCCTAACCCCATAGGCTCGATCGAGGCGTGCAGGAGAGATAGGCACATGCAGGAAGCACCGCATAGGCGCACAGGATGGCACGGGTTAGGGCACAAAGGAATAACCCTTGGATAGCAGCGGAAGGCAAGGGGGATTAGGTGGCAGCAGTGGCATCGGGATATGTATATATAGCTGACTATTTCCCACTCTCCTTCTCTCTCTTCCTCACGCAACGTCTTGTATCTTAGTCGCACTGAATACAATCGTTCCTCGTTGAACCTCTTGTCCCTGTCATAGCCTTTGGTCATAGCAGCGCTCCCTAGAGCTCGTCCACAGCCCACTGTCACAGACCCGCCATTCCACTGCTTGCCATGCCATCACGACGCCCAGGAGTTCCGCACCCATCACCGTTGCGCGGAATCTCATATATTGCCCCTCCTCTAGCTCTCTCCTATCACTGCTGCCGCTGTTAGGCTCCCCCCCTTGCCTAGAGCCGTCTGAACAAGCCTAAAGCCGCCTCACATCCAGCCCCACTACCTCCAACGTAGGCTCCTTTCTCCTCCCATTCCAATCTCCGGAGCTCTCCGGGGATCCACCTTAGCTCCACATCCTCCTCCGGCACCAACCAATTGCGGCTTGAATGAGCCTTTACTCTAGATGAAGATTCTGACAAAGGCGTCTTTAAAGGCGGACGCGGCGGCATAATTACTCTGTCCCGGGGCCCCGAACACTCCGCTGATGGAGCTGAGCACAATGAAAAAGCCCAGCTCGGGTAGCTTTTGGGACAGATCCAGATGGTACTCGTATTGAAGTTATCTACTTATGACGAGAGACGCCGCGTCCGCTCGGCCCGAGCATATTGGACAATCCAACCCCGGGCCCAGACTCTGCCCCCTCTCCGCATACATAGAGAAGGAAGAATAGAAACGAACTCCAGGTCAGCCAGCTCCCGCCTAGGTCCCCTTCCCTAAGCAAGCGTTATCAAACACAATACCCTCTCCCTACCGGTATCTCCGTAGGCAGTTCGCTGGTCCAGGGTGAAGCGACCTGATGTACTACTTTCGTAGCTAATGGGTTTGAACGCGCCCTTTGCACCTTAAGCCTTGTCAACTAAATCCTCGCTCACTTCAATGTAGACTATGTGTAACCCACCATCCTTACGAGTTTATCTCTCTGCCCTTGCCAACAACAGGACTCGAAAATAAGCATAACAGTTTTTACCAAAAAAAAAAAGCATAACAGTTTGAGACTATCAGAATGCGTAGACCACGAGTTGCTGCTATCGAAGACTAGAGCATAAAACTGAGACAGACTTCTTAGAACCGTCCTGTCAAGCCCAGTAGTCCCTGGGGGCAACTGACTGCCGCTCGAGAATTCGTATGTAGTTCCTTTCCGGTTGCCTAGGTACACCAATTATCTCACGCTCACTGCCTTTCAAGGCCCAATGAGTGTTTTCAGAGATAATTGTGAGATCCAAGGCCTTCAGAGTCTTGCCACCCGATTGCGATGGAAGATGGGTTGTACCTACACCAGCTGGAACCTGTAGGTGTCTCCAACAAGGTCGACTACCTAGAGATTGTCCTCTACAAGGTTACAGTAGTAACCTACATCACAGGCCTCCAGATTTCAAGACTCTCAGCCTCCGCACCTATGGCTCCCAGTCATAGTAGTTTCCGACATAGACCAGCGGAATATCAGTCTAAGGCGGAGTTCAGGGTAATGGAGGCATAACGAATTCAGGGTAACACAAATACTACATACAGTCAGGGGCAAAGGTGTACGTACGGTGCATAAAATGGCCTGTGTATAAGGCGCCTGATTCAAATGTTGACGCACGCCCAATCACTAAAAGTACCAAATCAGCAATGTCTCAGACAGCAGGCTGAAGGTGCGGAGAACAGCAGAAATGTAGGTATTGATACATACACCATTACCAATACATCTATTACAATGTCTGATCAAGTGCTGCTATCTACCCAACAGCTTACACCCAACTGCTCTAGCACGAAAGGAGTATACAGGCTTTGAAAAGGGAGAGTCATAGGACTCTATGAGTATAGATTATCCCCCCAGGAGATTGCAGACCGAATATGTTGGTCTAAGTCTGGGGTTCAAACCTTCATCAAGTGGTATGAAGAGGGAGTGAAATTTTAGGTTCTATACCTGATATTCAACTCGAAATGCATGAGCCTGGAATAGATAATCCTATATTTATGCAGGACAACTCATCTATTCAGACCTCCAAGCTGGTGAAGGCATTTTTAAGGATAGTGACTGGAAGGTTACGGAACAGCCAGCATGCTCTCCTGATCTCAATCCAACTGTGCAAACAGTACCGCCACTTGATGTACATGCGTGGTGGGCCTGATACTGTCAAGGCAGCTTTGGAGGAAGCCCTGTATACCTTTTGGAAGGAGTTTCCGGAGTTTCTTTTACAGTCACTTTGGACTTCTAGGTATGGCCTGTCGAGTAGCTGCAGTAATCAAGGGTCAAGGCTGGCATACCAAATACTAAAATTTCCTTTGATCTTGTACTCTTGTTGCGCTCTAGTCTAGCGGGCACCGCCTCTCATAGGTTGCGCTATATATTGCTTGTATCTATCAACCTGAGATTCTGTGTGGTGCGGCTAATTCCATCTGACACATTGGCTAATCTGAATCAAGCGCACGTATGCATGTGCCGTTTTTATGCACCGTACGTAAATCTTTGCCACCTGACTGTACGTACAGATGTACGTACTCGGAGAACTCATCAGGTGCTAAGTACCTGCATACAGGGGGCTCTCAACTCAACTCCCCATGTGCATGTATGTATGCATAATCCCAGAATACATATCTCCATAACTACGCAAAACAACCAGCTACTAACTACAACTGAACTAAACACGGATATTGTACAAACGAGGAATCAGTTATTTATTACAAAATTACATACAAATATATATATATACCAATAGAATAGTGTCAGAGTGTAATATGTACATATATACGACATAATCGCAAACTGTTCGAAAAGCTTACCCCGGTTGTATTTACTGCATGTACGTACAGTATATATTCAGCCCCGGCCCCCCCTAGAGCTATATCGCCGAAACTTAAACCTATCCCACTTGAGGGGTTTCCGCACTACCTGTAGGCTAGGTTCGATGTATATGTAAAGCTAAGCTCGTCATATATCCCACCTGCTGAGTCATGCCGCTGAACATCCGAAGGAAATGCAGCCAAGGTAACACAGCCAAACTGTATGTATCTGTTCGGAATGGACTGGATTCCGCAACGGACCAGAACATACCTATCAACTACGTGTATATAGTTCTAGGACATTAATCTTCGCTCTTTGTCGCTTTTACACCAAAAGTACTACTTTTCGGTGGAGTGCTAAAAACCAACAACGTTATAATTCTACTGATATCCAGTAAAAGGATATAGACTATGTAAGGCTACTAATTAAGCTCAAAAAGATAGTCATTGAACTGGTATTTCATCAGCTAAAAGCCCTAAAATATTGGGAGAGGCATAGATAGTTACATCGCGTTGCCATACAGATTTATATGGGAAAGGTACTTAGCAACCACTTTTAAAATTTCAACAGAGGGCATTTTCCATTCACAGTGCGTTTAAGGAGCATAATCTTTAAGTTCTTGATAGAAACTAAATTTTAGAACTTTGAGCAAGCTTAATTCATGGTGTTAATAGTTTCTAATATTTCGCCAAGTTGGCATGTTTTGGTATAAAAACGACGAAGGGCGAAAATTAATGGCACGGAACTACACATATTACGGTCAGAAACACAAACCCTACTAAAAACCCAACTCACCAATCAAGTTTAATGTTAAATTAACTTGTTACTGGAACTGTATGTCCCCGACAGTCGTATACGTATCGTCCTTCAATTTCTGAAATCACTATGTAGCTAAATTATTCACTTTGTGTTTATTCAACTCCTTATCTAGCTCGTCCCCTCCAGCAGCCCCAAATTCTAACAGCTACCTGAACCTTATTATTTCGTCATTATTAATTAAACTCGGATTTGGGGTGAAAATACTAAATCAATTTTTTCTATGCAATCTGGCTCAACTAAGGGAATTCTGCGAAAGCAATATGAAGTGTATATAGCTAGCTGAGAATATACTTAAGATCTCAATGAACAGTACATTTTTATGCAATTGCAACACATCCACCGCAGCCCATGATCATCAAACAAAAAACAACAAGCAAAGGGTATCTCTCTCTCCCTCTCCCCTTCCTATCTAACACTCCCCCCCTTTCATTCCCAAACTCATCTCCAACCCCCTCCTCACCTCCGCATCCTCCGCCTCCCTCCATTCCCTCCTTACCCGCTCCTCCTCCTCCGCCACAAGCCTACTGCTTTCCAATACCCTCCTCAAAACCGCATCCTCCCCTTCCTCCCCCACCAATTCATCATCACTCTCCGCCGGGGTATCCATCCCTATATCAGAACTATTATACTGCATATACGATGCTGTCGGAGGCAGAAGTTCCTGCCCATCAGGTGCAATCACACCGACCTGCATCGGCGCGACCAAATTCGGGTTATACATTCGCCCATCCCGAGATATATACGGGTCATCATATGCATGGTCTTGTTCGCTCAGCCAAATTGCTCGTTGTAGATCCTCCTCATCGCCTACATCGGTGGCTGTGGTTGTATTGCCTGATGGGTATTGGGGTTCGTGTAGTGAAGCGAGGAGCGCCGCACGGAGGTCTGCGTCTTCGTTCCCGCTGTATGAATGCGCATCGATGCAGGTTTCGGAGGGTGGTGCGGGGCAGGGAAGCTGCGACCCTCCCGACATGGAAAGACTCTCTTTCAAGGCCCTCTGCAGGGCTTCATCTTCATCATAGCCCGCTTCAGGAGCCTCATACAAACTCCGCGATTGCTCAACCTGCACCGGTCCCTCCGACTCAAACGTATTCATCCTATGTGGCGGTACCGGGGTTGCACTACATCTCCGTAGCGAACCCGACGATGTACACGACAACATCGTAGCCAAATCCCCCGTACTCCTGCTCCAAATCGATGGCCTCCTCTCCTTCCCTTTTCCCCCAAACTTTCCCAAAAACCCCTTCGAGCTAGATTTCGAGCTCAACCCATGGCCCAGTCCATCCATCGACCTCATCGCGCTCAACCCCGGAGGTCTACTACCCCCTGCCCCCGCTTCAGGCACTCTCCTCCCAGCTATATCGTCTCTCAAATACGCCTCCACCAACTCCTTCCACACCCTCACAATCTCCTCTCTCTCCCACTCTCCCAACCCCATCAACTCAGCTTGCTGCTCCCCCTCCCTTAACCTCCCAATCCTAACAACCGCCTCCCATAGCCTCCCTCTTTCTTCTTTTCCACTCCACTTTTCCATTTCCCGAACTACCCCCATCCCAAGATACCCCGTCACCCCAAACGCGCCTGCTGCGGGTTTTGCTACTACCCCCGCAATCCCGCTCGCTAGACCATGGATTAGCCCTGGAGCACCGCCTTCCCTCAAACCCCTCATTGGCTCTGTAACCAACCCCGTAATCCCATCGTATAACCCATACGCCATCTGTTTCGTCGCGACATTAACCCCCGAGCCAAAACCCTTTATGGAGGAATGTACAGGTGGCAAAGGACGGACTGTCGTGTCTGAGAAAAGGGTTTGTGGGAGGTGATGAAACCCACGAGAGACAGAAAGGGAGAAATCGACTGGGCTTTTAAGCCCAGCGGAGATTATTGTACTGAGGGGTTTTGAGGTCGCTAGTGCAGCGTTGAGAGTGTCTATATGTGAGGATGTAATAGGTGGAGCTGGCGCGGCGCCATCCTCTGTGATTGTAGTGGTGGGAACGCTCCCAGTTGTACTACTCGCACTACTAATCACTCTATCCTTTCCCTTCTCTTTCCCCTTCGCTCCCCCAAACCAAACATCACGATCAAAATCCACCCCGCCAGCCATCCCCATCGCCACCAACGTCCCCAGAAGTGCCCCGGCTCCCCCCGTCGCCGGATCTGTCTCCGTGACCCTCCTCACCCATGAATCCCATTCTATCCACCTCGTCAACCTCACCATCTTTGGGTCATCCACATCAATCCACCCTTCTTTATGCAAAACATGCGCCACCCTTGCGCTAATCCTAATCCCAGCTGTATTCTTCGTCCTCTTCCTCTTCTCCTTCCCACCCTCAAGCACAATAACCTCATGTCTCGGTATAATCGTAAATACCCCCAAAGCCACATCTGCCCCTTGCAATCCCATCCTCGCCTCCACTTCACACCCCTTTAGCCACCCCTCCACCCCCCTCAACAGCCCTCTAGCAGCCACCTCTTCCCCTTGTTCCTTGTTAACAATCTCCCCCAACTCCCTCGCCTTCATCTTTACCCCCTCTTCCAACAAACTAGTAATCAACCCCGCCAGCGCCTCCTCTGTCAAGTTCCTACTATGCAGAACCCCCCCTGCGCCCCTATTACTGACCATCTCTCCCCAAAACTGCTGATCCCCAAAAAAAGGCACAATTCCACTAGGAATCCCCGCTTTGATCGCGGCGGCAGTCGTTCCCGCCCCACCATGATGCACTGCTAGCTTTACCTTCGGAAACAGCCAATCATGGGGAGTATTCCCCAAGAAGAAAATATCTGAGTCTGAGAAACCCTCTAGCGGAGTGATCGTCCCCCACCCTGTCGAAACCAACGCCCTAACTCCCGCAGCCTTGACCGCACCAAGCACAGCATTCGTAAGAAACTGCGGGTTCGCAGCAACAATCGAGCCAAACCCAATATAGATCAATGGCTTCTCGCTCTTGGTCTCCATAAATTCTTTCAACGCCTGTGGGGGGGTATATCCGCTATTCAGATCCAAAAACCAGAACCCTGAAACTGAGATACTTTCTCTATCCCAGTCTTTGGGTTTGGGAATGAGCGCTGGACTCCAGCAGTAGGTATGCGGGAGAACCCCTTCTCCCGCTAACCTCCCTACGAGGGTGGGCGCGTATACGTTATTGATTGAATCGAGCCTGAGGACCTCGGTACGAAAGCGGTTGATTAGATCCCCTGTTCCTTGCCACGTAAGGATATCCAGGAGTGAATATGTTAGATAATTTATCGTTGCCTCATCTATTCCCGTGTCCTTTGTCCGTTCAGGTAGATTTGCTAGTGGATGTGGAAATGCACTTGTCGGAGGAGCCCAAGGCATGGTAAACATGATATGCACAGGCACACCTAATTTCTCCCCGCAATGCACATGCCCAAATCCGGGTGGATTCGCTACAATCAAGTCTGCAACGAAGGGCCTTGGGGTGGGGTTCGCGGGGGTGAGATATGCCTCGTGGCAAGACTCCCATGTGGACACTAGGATCTCCCATACGCCTCTCCTCCGCTCACGGATTTCGCCTCCCGTGAGGGAGGAGGTGCTAGGGATGAGACCCGGATTCCGGACCATATACGACATAAGTACTGCTGGATCTCCAGCTAAGGGAAAGAACTCTATCGATCCCTTCGTGGGGGGAAAGTCGCCGGGGGAAAGGTTATTTGTCGCAGCGACTTCCGTAACAAACCCTTCAAAGCATGCATGTGTAGCAACTCTAATCCTATGGTTATACGGCTCCCTCGCCAACACCAACGCCAACGATAAAAACGGTTGTACATCCCCTCTAGACCCAATAATCTGCATGACGATATTCAATCTTGGAGTTATTGGGGGTGGCTGTGCTAGGATTTCAGCATGTGCCAAAGAGTAGGAGAGGTGTGGATGGCTGGCATATTTCTCGACCTCCTGTTTCTTGCGCATATAGCGTTGGGAGCTGAGGAGAGCAGAGAGCGAGGAGAGGGCGGTGAGGCTCCTTGCGGTTTTTTTGCTGTCGGGGGTCAGGCTAGTGGGGGTGGTGGCGGCGGTGATGTCGGGGAGGGTGGGTTGGCGACCCTTGATGCCAAGGACGCCGTGGGGGGAGATGGTTATGCTGACGCGGCCGTCGCCTGGATGAATCAAGGAGCGATGTTAGTAGCAGTTCTAGGTCAATTGGACAAGCCTACCAAGAGTGAATAAATCCGGTAAATAAATATACATACCTGAGACGGATGCCCTCGATGCCCCCTGGTCCCCCAACCCACCATCCCCCGGCAACTCCATCACAGGACTCTGAGGGGCACCCCGACTCCCACCTCCGGATTGAGGAACATCACTCCCCTCCAGCTCATGTCCATACCACTGTGCCGCATCCCTCTGCCTGTGCTCTCTCCAACCACCAGCACCCTTCTCCGGAGGATATCCTGCTCCAGATATCGACCCACCAGGGACGCTTCTTTGCGGGGAAACACTATAGCTGTCAGAAAATATATCCAACGTGTGGGGGTCGATGGGAGTATATGCTGGTGGGGGTAGATCCTGCTCCTCCTCGGTGAGGAGGACGGGAAGGGTTTCGTCTTGGGGACCTTTTTCGAGAGGTACTAGGGGTGCGGATATCGGTACAGCAGGCATCGCATGAGGTGGGGGGGGTATAACTACCGGCGGATTGTCTCTAGGTGCCCAGACTGTGCTGGTCGGTGTTGCTAAACCGGGTCCAGAGGAAGGAGTATCTTGGTGTATAGATCCATCCTGGTGCTGCTGCTGCTCTGTCTCCTGGGCCCCTTCCCCCTCTCTTTGCACCTGCTGCCTCTGGAAAGGCATCGCCTGGTTGGTGATCCTGGAAGGCCCACCGAAGCGGGATGAGTTCTTGTTAGCTAAGGACTTAGTGCCTGTAATTTACCGTATGTAAGTAGGTCTTTTGCAGGCTATACGCTGTACTCTCTGGTGCGATGAATGATGCTGTGGATTTGCCCTTCAAGCTTGTATCCGAATTCTCACACACCAACAAGTACTTCATATATTGTACGTAGCACTGATTACGTACGCGGCGCTCGAGATCGCCGCCACAAGCGCGGGGTAACTACCCGTATTATCTCGAGAAATTCACTAGCGTCGGTGGCGCCTGCAATGCAGTGATCAGGAAGCGCTACCTAGAAAAGTATGGAGATTCTGCACGATTTGTGCTATGGTAACGGTTCATGATATAGAACATACAGAGTAGAGTGATATTGTTCTAACGTGAGCGCATGAAAGCATGGAGCAAGTACGCGTTCTACAGCCAGTATCGGTATCAATGTTAATATCCCACGACATCTACCTGGTACCAAGCGAGAATACCTGCAACACCACGAGAAAAAGCAAATCTACGACCAGGACCGAAGCCGAAGCCCTTAGAAGAAATGAGTTTATCAGTCTATAGGTCCTACATATCAAGTGAATAGAACGGAGCTATTCATGCGAAAAGAAGGTAGAGGTACTGATGTTTCCTACACATCATCGTGTACCTAAGGATTCACATTGTGAATGGTTAGAATACCGGTACCGTACCGGTATCGACGACTATGTACATTATATATCAACATGCAATAATCTACCGTGACAATTGCTCTACTGCGCTACCACTCGTACACTTTGTGATTATGCACGGCGTGCGCATCTGTGCTACAACAGGTTTAGATGATACATTGCAGGCACCACCGACGCTAGTGAATTTCTCGAGATAATACGGGTAACTGCCTGCCAGGGTACGTACTGTACATACAGTAGGTAAGCAGTCACTGCTGCTGCGGCCTGGAGCAATGATGCCGCAAACTGGTGTTGCGCGACTTCTAGAGGTACCTAAAGCATAGAGCAAGGCCCGTAATACCCATACCACGGGTCCCGTGTCCATGCAGTTTCTGAAGCATACATGCCGTCCTGAACGGGGAGCAATAAAGATATACGGCAAGGGAAATCATGACAGTTCTGAAACCAGATACCTACTTGGGCTATCAGACAGGAAACAATTTGTAGCCTTGCTTTTGCGCAGGATACCGGGTGTTGTGGTGAACATTTGGATATTTCGGGCACCAGAAGGTCTCCGGACACTTGCGAAATCAGGGGCAAAACTGGCCAAGCTGCAGTCTCTATTACTCACACAATTAAGTAGTCTGAAACTTTCATAATTGATCAATACTACCAAAACCCGTTATCTGACCTGAAATAGCCATATCTCTCCCAATATGAGAGGTGCAAACTGGTTGAACTTTCCGGATTCCAAAATTTTGTGGGGTCTTGGCAAAATTGGTTGGAAAGATAACCACTACCACCACTCACTACGTGTGAACTACTAAGATCAGGACTGCCAACCACTCATAGGCATTTGACAAGTCGAAGGTGTGATACTAATTCAGGTCAGGAATTTTTTTTTCCTAAAATTTGCTTTTGCCGTTTTTTGCTGTGATTTGGCGAGGGTCCAGACACTAATGGACAACTGTTGATTTAATAGATACAATAGATGTATTATATATGTAGGAGTCGCAAAATAGAATGTGTAACGGCCCTGTTTAGTACTACAAAGCCTTCGCAGGGTGTTGTGCCATCATAGATACGTATTTAGTAATTCGAGGGTGTGGATAACTAATTCAGGGTCAGATACGTATAAGGGCCTGTTTAGTACTGCACATTTTATTCCACCCATTGAAGGGAATTAATTCTGGTGTAGAAAAGCGATGTGCAAACCGTACTCGTGCAGGGTGACAGAAGTCTTTATCGCAAGAAAGATATTTATAGGTTCCAGATGGCCTAGCGAAAATGGAATATCATTGGCCAGGGGATGAGGTTCCTATACTTGTACCACTCAAAAGGATTGCGATGCGATCCGAAGGTATCAAGTTCCCAAACCCCTTGCAAGACACTCTCAGCCCAGCCTGACGAATCTTCACTCTTTTTGTTGAAAGACGGCAATTCTGCGACTAGGGAATGCGATCTGCAAATACGGCATTCGGAGGCACTGGATGGTGTCAATTTATTTAGGCAGGAATGTTGATCGAATGGTGTGATGAATTGTGTAATCAAGTCGAGTGCTGAGCTGTATGCGAGAGGTGTATATAGAGAGAGGTCGTATTCATGTAGTTAGATCATATCGAACTGAATATACTTCTGTCTTCTCAGCTGCGTAACATCTTGACCTCTCCATGAGAATACGAATATTCTCACCATTCTTACACTTTTCAGATGTCAATTGCAAGCACATAGACATGTATGCCAGATGGAATCGATATTCTCTCCAGTTATATTTCACTTCAGCGATGACGGAATAAGATTCCAATTTTCCGGGGGGTTAGGGAGCGGAGTTCATCCATCACGTCATCATAGGACTCATATATACGCCCACCCCATAATAGCATGCCAACGAGAATTTTAAGACATCATAAAACATACTGACACCGAAACCACAAATCTTCACTGGAAACTATCCTTTCACACTCCCCCAAACTATATCGGCCTTCGCACCGTGATACTCCTACAGTCTTGTAAGCGAATATTCCCCCTACCCTGCAATAGGTCCATGCCATAAACTCACCATTCAATTTCCAACCTATACCTCAGAACATATGAACCCGCATGGATGGGAAATACATCGTTGGCAATACCGAGTTATCATCCAAACTCAAGACCGCCGGCTGTTCTTCCTTCCCGATATTTGCTGCGTTCAGCGCCTTGGATCTTAAATCAAACCTGACTTGATACTCCTCCTGTTTCAATTCATACTCATCCTTTTTGATTATCAAATGCGCCACGTCTGCCTCCACCTTCCTCCCGACTTTGTGCAGCCCATCGGCCACCGCACCGGCGACTGTGGATCTCCCAGTCATCACATCCCTTGTACCATCGACACCCAGTTTCAACAGTGTCACGTTATTATTGTCTCGCTCACGCTTTGAATCCATCCTGTCTTGCGAAACTTTGCGCTGTTTTAGGAGCTGCTCAATCCACTTGCACAGTAGCTTCGTCTTTTCCTTCATATAACCGTGCCACAACTCAACCAAGCATGGTTCGTAGGTGCTCAATGAGAAGTCAATTAGGTCCGTAGGGATCCTCCATCCGTAAAATGGATGAGTATCGCCAAGCTCAAGGAGACAAAGGAACCAATGGGCCCCAGGCACTCCGCTGAACCGTGCTAGCACCCATTCACCGGCAACAAGCTCAATGTCCCTTTCTTTGACAAACCATAACATCTCTCGAACATTACGCTTCTGTTCTGAGTGCTCCTTCAGCTCAGTTTGACTTATAAGATCGCGGAGGTCAAGTTGTTTCATCAGTAGGTTGGCTGTGCATGAGAACCCAACGGTAACTTGGCTCAGTCCTGTGCTGATCAGACACTTCCCTATGTACCTCGCATCACCCCTTCCCTCGCTGATCTTCGCCTGCAGACTGTTATAGAGGCAAGTACGCGTGACCCCTGTGTAGGCGCCTGCGTCGTACTCGTATTTTCCATAGGGAGATAGGGAAGGGCCCTCGATGTCGGGGTTATTGAAGTTACGAATGTCCACTTCATCCGATTCTACCGGTGACGCATTCAAAATATCCACTACCACTCGCTGAATGTCAAATAGACCTTCAATGCCGGATGTACTCACGATAAGCGGATTGGGTGAGATCATAGGACCAGGAAGTTCGTCCTTGCGAGCCTCAACGTCCTCCTCGTCGTCGTCGCAGTCAATGTTGAAAAGCCATCGTTTCGGATCCGGGTCTGCACAGAGGGGCGAGTCATGTTTTTCATGTATCTTCTGGATCTCCGCGTAGGATGGGCAAACGCGAAACCGGGTCCTATTGAGGAGGTCTATTAGATCATCAATATGACTGGGTGAAAATTCGTCAAAGCGAGTATACGCGATATAAGTGAGTACTTGGAGCATATTTAGGACATCTGTCACGCTTGTTGGGTTCTCGCTCTCAACAACAAAGCATAGGGCTCTGTTGGCGATGATTTGATGGAGATGTTTCGCTGCCAGGCGCTGTATCATGGAGTCATAGTCCGCCTTGATCTCCACCTTTGGGCTACTTTTTTTTGAGTGGAGGATGAGAGCATCCAGAATTTTGCCAATATAGAACAGTCTATGTCGCGAATATAGGTCGTTTGTCTGTGATGCCTGTCTGGAGCTCGAGGTGATATAGTCAACAATATTGTCCACGATTGTGTACGAATTGGGATCCATGGCCTGAGTGGAGTCTTCTCCCGCGTCCTTCTTTCCCGTCTCTTGGCTACTGCTGTTAGACTTGCCCTCCCCTGGTGCTTTATCGTCGCTAAAGGATTCCCTACTGAGCAGGCCAGAAAATCTGGATTTCGTCTTTTCCGCCATCAGTGATTCTGGTACGAGGTCCTTTCCCTTCATTTTTCCGAGACCTAACTTCCTCATTCCGAAGCCGGAAAGACCTTGGTTTGGAAGCTTCGTTGATTCTTCTACCTGGGGCGGTGTTGGGTTCTCGACAGCCTGTAGTGGTGGTGGTGGGTATGGTGGTGGTGGGTCAGAGGGCTCAGTGTCCCTTATTACTGTCAGTCTTCTCTTTAGGGCATCTCCCTCCCTTGTTTGCTCATCGCCTTTCTGATTTTTACTTTGAACAAGCCGCAACAGCCTACGGAGGAGGACATATTCGTATGAGAAGCGTCGGTCAAATCCCATGCTAGAAATAGTGCTAAGTATCTTATTTATTGCGTCCACAGGTAGGGAGCTGTATGCGACACTTGAGATAAACGAGGCGAATCTCTCAAGTGACCAGTCGATCAAATGTGGTTTGCGGGACACATGACCGGCTGATGGGGCAGGATTGAACATATTACCTTGGCTTGGGTCCAGGGCCATAAGCTCCTGGATTGTTTTCAAGGAGTTCAACGACTGTAATGTCTGCTTTTGCAGTTGCTGCATGTGGATCACATTATTGACCTGGACTGTCTGCGAGCCCTCATTGAAAGGTTCAAGGCTAGCAGGGTAAAGGGAGCGCCCGGGGATCGTGCTCCCGTTGTTCGCACCACTCCAGTTGAAAACGGAAACATCTCGGGTTAAGCTAACAACATGGTCAAGGAGCCTGTTGAGAGCCATGGACGGCCCTTCAGCATTGAAAGTGACAAACTTGACCCCAAGCATCCCCATAGTGGAGTAAATCCTGTCAACCGGAATTGTGCATTGTCGGTGGCTTGCGAAGCCTAGGAGCTCGAATGCTGACACGGCACTATTTGTTCCCCCACGACATACCTCACTTTGGGGCACTCCACTCACGCTCGCAATAATCCGGCGCTCCCTTTCAGCATGATCCCCCAGCCCAGCGTTGACTTTCAATTGTTTCCACTTGTTGTTGAAGTAATATGCCTTTCTGCTAAGACAAAGCTCCTGCAGGGTCCAACCCCTTTTTGTCCAGTACGGCTGCTTGTAATTATTCTCATCACCAGGCCGGGGCAGGAGGCCATCAAGGCATTCGTAATTTGTGTCTCTAGTGATGGTTAAGGGCTCGCTCTCGTTTGAGTAGAAATCCGTAGTCCACGTGTGCTCGGGCTGGTTTTTGCCGTTGGTATCGAGCGCGGGGTAGAGGTACAATGGATCGTAACAAAGATGCACAATGCAAAACTCTGCGTTGGTATACCATTCACCCATGCACGCGATGGAGTTCGCCGCCTCGCTCAGAGCGCTTTTGTCGATGCAGCATGTATCATTCCAGAGAAAAAAGTCAACTTTGTTTTTCCTCATGTACTCATCCAATTCCGCATTTTGCTTGTACCCCAACTCCATCCTGAACAATTCCCGCGCACGTTGGAACGAATACAAGATCTTGTGCGCTGAGGCTCGCTTTTGGATCGCCGTAGCCTCTTGTTGGGATAGGGTCCTTGTGGCATTGCCAGCTTTCGCTATCCGGAGTCGAGTAACTTCCGCATTATAATACTGGAGGATTAGGTCCACATCACGGGGAAGTCCATCCTGATCTAGCTCCAAACCTTCCGCCGAAAACGTGGGCGGCATCTTGCCCTTCAGCCACTTCTTCCTGACATCCTTGAAATCCGAAATCTCGATCTCTTTTCCATTCCAACCATGCGACAGAATTGCGTATTTGGACGTCTTACCTGCTGTGTCCTCCAAATTACCAGTGCGGAGATTGAACATCCTCAATGGCCTCGTCCCCGGGTCCGTGCTCCTCCCGGAAGGAGAAACATGCGAAGGTCTTTTCTTGTAGATACTCTGTCCCCGTGGGGGGTCAAAAAATGTCGGTTTCAGAGAACCACGAGCCTCCTTAAGATGCTCTAAGGCCCATTCAATTGTAGATTTCGCTAAGTCGCCGAGGACAGGGTCGATGACATGTTTAGTTGCAAGATGTTGCACCTGGTCCGCCATTGCTTCGGCAGATTTCAATTTATCGGTAACGCCTGTGGTATCGGTGATTTTTCCGGCTACATTGACCCCGGGAGCGATAGTGCGCATAATGAAGTTGTTATCTCGCCACTCCATGATGCCGGTTTTGGAGTGCTAGAGGGTACTCCCGAAACTGCTTGAGCCAAGATACTGTAATAGCGATGTTTATAATAGCAATAGCTATATGGGTATCGTAATCGGGAGTGGCAGCTGTATCTGTAAGTAGACGAGTAAGCTCACAGCCTGACACAGGCCGATACGGCGCCGGATTAGATATATGTTTGTACTTACACTCTTTGATATTCCTAATAAGCTTGCGGCCGCCTAGGCAGCCCATGGTCTGTTTATATATAGCCGTACTTGAGGATAAAGCGGTTGAAACATCGCGATCGATACAGCATGGCTCGGCGGCTGATCATATGGGCGCGACTGCGCAGGGTAGTACTGTATACATGCGTGAATTGCAATAGCAATTGCAATACTGAACCTTCGATCATTCCTAGTCTGGTTGTAGTCTGGTGGGCACCGTCTCTCGTAGGTCTGGTTGTAGTCTCGCATTCCCAGAGTCAACACCCCAATCCAAACAGAGATGCATATGCATATGCATGCAGGATAATTCAACTGCTGGCCAGCGTGCATAAGGACAAGGCTGGTTCACAGTCACGCCCCCACACTAATTTCGGAAGGCGCCATGCAGGTCAAATTCAAACACGTCGTTGGGGTTTGGACTGCAGCTACTGGACATACCTATCGATACACCGCAATGGATAGCCCAAACTTTTTGCACCAAGGTGTGAAAACGTGCCAGGGCGCAAGGCTCATCAACTTCATAAGGCATACTGTTCATGGTCAGCACGACGATTGGTTATTAATGATTCAATTGACCGAGCTATCCACAAATTGCGCACAGACTGAATGATTCACCAATCTGCAGCTGAATTGTTCACCTGTACTATGCACAAGCAGCCAATATACTCCGTATATGTATGATCCAGCAATATACCCATATTGGTTAATAGCCCAGTCCGTGCGGTAGTTCCGACGATCTGGTAATATCAGGACGATTGAATTGGCCAATCGTCATTGTCGGTTGCTGTCATATGCATGACCCCAATCATACCTAGCGAGTTGGGGAAACTAGAAGATGATCAGCGTAAAGTCAACATGAATGTAGAAATGGAATTCAATCACTGCGATTCTGAGACCTGCCATAGATATCCAATAAAAAGAACAAGTCAGGGTACTCTTAGTCTGAATTCACTGCCCTTGTCTAACCCCTACATGCTCAGCGAATCACCAATGGTGTTTGGTAAGTAGGAGAACATTCTAAGAGCCTCTTCATTTATTAACGCGGCCGCAGCTACCGATAGAATATACCGCGCAAGCCTTATATGTGAGCTAGGTACCTAAGTCCTCATCACGTTCACTCACTAATGAAGGTATTTTTTCTTTTTCTAAGGACTCCTTACCCCATGCAGTGAGAGACAATGGGGGCTGTGAAAAAGTAAAGGGTAATAAGTGTGGTACCCAGTCAATTCTCTGATTAGCACAAGATTATTATTCACCGAATAATTAGGTACACCACAGTGTTGATCTTTGGGACTGAACTCCGATGATGATTTCAGTACTGGCTATGGCATTGAGTAATTGGTACGACTCGATCGCGAACGATCAAACATAACCGTCCTAAGCGTGCATGTATCAGCTGGTGAGCGGGGAAATATTACGAGCAGGCAAAGAGGGGGAAAAATTGTTGATGAAGCATTCAATGTAAGTCACAACGTCAACACCTTGATCTGCAGAGCCATATTATCTCCTGTCCAAACCATGGAGCTGTGTCCAAACACTTCTTCATACAGGACACTAGCAATTTCTCTATTATTCCCATATTGCCCCATCCCGAGACCCAGTTCCAGCAAGCCCTTCCCTTATTTTACGCTCTTGCTTTAGATCCCGCCGAGTTTCCAAGGAAGCCATGACCTCATACAAAAGGGTTCTAAAGGCGTTTGGACGTACCATCTCCGACGCTGATTGCATTTGTAATGTGTAAGTCTGAAGCTCTTGCTATTGGTAGCTAGTTATCTATTGGTCAATACCCATTCACTACTTATCTATACCACAGGCTTCCCTTAGGGACATCAATGCTTTCTACAATCCCGTATGTATGTAATCCATCAAAGCAGCGTATGCTAATAATAATCCCTGAGCTTTCCCAATAGTCAAGTTCATCCATGGGATATCAAGCTTGAGAAACACAAAACTGGAGAGAAACCCCAGACTGTGAGGTGGGAAGGAAATATCCAGTTGATCGGGTACATTGATACGATTTTCCTGATTTCCTATCAGGGCACAGCAAGGTTTCAAGAAGGCATTGTTATATATAGTGAGTTGAACCCCTCGCTTGGGCATTTAATGCAAGTGGCCCTGGTCACCATGTAGAGTTATTGATGTTTGTATCAATAAGAGGATGAGAAAGACTCGCACCTCATGGTCAAAGACCAGGTTATAAAGGCACCCGGCGATGTCCAAAAAGACAACGCGCAGGAGACATTACAGAAGACTCACTCAGAGGATAAGACCACAAAGAAAAAGGAGAAAGTTAAGCCAGAGAGTATGAAATGAAATCTGTGATCAACAGCTCTATGGTTTGCCCCATAATAGCTAACAGTTCGCGTACACGTCTAGTTGAAATGCCATTCGATCTAGACTCTCTATACTTCATCGTTAACGGCTGGGGCCATGAAATAGGCCCACGAACAACGCTCCCATATGCACGGAAATACACTCTGTATATTCGTCAGGTTACTGCACATGGTGAGCTCCCGTATATTTCTTGGATCGGTTCACTCTCGCGTGCAGCTGCTAATGATTCGTCACACCAACAGCTACGGTGCAAAAGGCTCTGCGCAAACATTCTGCCATTGATCTCTTCATAGATACGGCGCAGATTGGGGTGGTCGCGGCAGCGGAGGCTGCGGGTCATCTTGTAGGTAAGGCTAATACTAGGGTCATGGAAACGGCCAATGAGAAGTTTAAAGAGGGGATAAGCACGAAGCGCGAGCAAGCTATAGCACATTCAGCTTCTAGAGACTAGTCCTCAACGGGTGGTCAGTGGACAGGGGACGTACCAGCATGGATGGGGAACTGTGTAAGCAGTGTACTTAGCTGGTTTCCTTGTTTTTTTGCCGGGGATCGAGGTGGATGGGGAATTAAGCGCCCCTCGGTTTTAACACAGTTCCTTAGTTCTAAGCTCACGAAATATGATCTCAGGTGGAGGGTTTATTTACGTAGATATTGGGTACGAATGTAGTGCTAGTTTAGAGAGAAGAATGCATACAGGTGCTACAGAACACGCAGTCAGTTAGTGTCCTAATGATCGATATATCACCTATTGTGAGGGGGAACTCCATGAGAGGGAATCATTCACTTAAGTGTATGACATTGACAGGATAAATGACCAAATGTAGTCTTGCTCTGGTGGATTTCATAAGTATCAGTAGCCTTTTTGGAGTCAACTTTTATCATTGCTTGTATTCAAACCATCTAGCCTCTGAGGCAGTTGAATCCAAAGGTAATCCTTGGTTTCTCCCTGCCCATTTTTGGGGGATATGACATCATAGGTTTTCATAACTTGAATTGACTCGGAACTAGTACATGATCAGAGGTAGCTAATCACAAAGCACTGCAACCCGACAAAAACCATGTCGTGCCTTAAAAGCTGACAACCATCCAGGTGAGAGATCTGTACAATCCTCCTCAGAAAGCGGAATCTCTTAGCTAGACAACTCTTGAATAATAAGCTTGCTTGGGTTTGAATAATAGCATCATTCACAGTTACTCTCATGCAATGCGCTCGCTCTACCCACTCAGCCAAAAATGCTTCAAACATAGGATAAAGTGGAGCTCTACTCTTTTTCTTATGAGGTCCATCTATTGATGGGTGCATCAAAATCTCCTTTGAGTTTGAAAGAATATCACTCAAAGTGGAGGTCGAGATTCCCTTTCCATCTCGACCTGGAAACAATAAACCAAACTCTTCTAGCTTAAGCTCTTCCAACTGGGTCTGGCGCTCTAGGCAGATCTCATATTTCTCCGGCAGAGAGAATGCGCGCTTCATGTTTGGTATGGATGATAGGAAGCTGGACTGGTAGGTAGGTAGACTGAGAGGTAGTTAGACTGAGAGGTAGTTAGACTGGTAGGTAGGTGGACCGAGAGACCGATAGGTATCTGTACTCGGCAGTAGGATTTTCCCACCCCAATGAATATCAGGATACTAGCCAGCAAATGAAAAACACTCTTGTGGCTCTCTAGCTCGGGTACCCCGCCGCAGCGCTGCAAATTTGTTTTACCGGATCCTGAGTTTAACCGGACGGCAGGGGTCAGATTTGGCCGTCCGGTATAGCAATCATGGATATTCCGTACTAGGTAGAATGGTTATCCCGGCCACTGCAGCCCAAATCTACAGCTGTCTCACAACACAACGGACACGGACGGGGGAAGAATTCAGAAGACCATGAAGTATTCCGAGGGTTTCTAATCTCATAGTAGCTAATTCAAGATGCCATCAGAACTTCCTAAAGTCCAACCTGGTCGCAAAGCCAAAGCCACAGTGTTACAACTCGAAGCCTGAACTCCCTGAACAAATTGCGATCAACACCTAGAAAAACGCCGAGAAAAACGCGAAAGTCCTACACTAGAGGGTTTAAGTTGCGGGCGTTGAGTATGTTATATGAGCTGAAGCAGGTGGATGAGGATACAGGTGAAATTGTACCTGTAGGTTGTCTGGGTGTGTAAAGAGATAGGGACCTCCTAAATTATGCTACGGAGTTGGAGAAAGTAAGAGTGATACTATTGTTAACTTCTGAAGGATAATGTAGCAGATTTGTTGGATGATATTTTAGCAGAACGAGTGTCTTCTGAAGTGAAGAATTGAAGCACGCTGTATTGCTATAACACTGTTGGATGTGCTTGGGAATGCATTCATGGTTACATTTTGGAAAAACGGGACAGTATTATTAAGGCATTTGAGCAGACAGGTATTTCTCTCACTCCTGATGGCAGTCAGGATCATAAGCTCCACATACGTGGCTTATCAAACTTTGTAGTAAATGAACCTACAGTTGATTCCGATAAAGAGGTGGAATTTATTGAAGGCGGAAGTTAGTCTGGCGGCGGAGGTGAGGCTCGAGTTGATAGAATTAGATTATCGAACGCTCTTGCACCAACCGGACTAGAGTAACATACTGCGTAACGATCGACACCGGTTCCCCTGCCACATGCAGTAACATTCCAATATCTCCATCAATAGATGCAATATCGACGCAGTAAGAACAATGAATATAGGCTAAAAACACTCGAAAAAGTCAAATCTAACATCGGCAGCCCGCTCCGATCTACTCTGAACCCTCTATAGCACCTGAACCCCCAATACCTCTTACGACCGCCCCTCTAGCATAACTACCCCCCCCAAAACCCCCCACGTTGCCGATGACAACCACTAATAGCAGCCATAGGTTCCCTATAGGTTTACTCTATTAAGCCTCATTAGTATAGACTCAAGTTGCCCACTGTATATAGAACTATACACACTGCAAACTGGGAGAAATGTTATAACTTATGCAAACAAACCTCCTCGGTATCGAATTTCAGCTATTTTGAGCGATTCAATTAAGCTATATTTGTGGTACTGCAATCCTAATATCTTAAGGTACCCCTCTATGCAATATTTTAAGCCCAGCATGTTCCATATCCCTGGCATCATGCACAAACCTCCATATATCTCGATATGCAACCTATTCCCCTTAACGGTCCTAGCAATCATACTATTAAGCCTCTCGGATTTAATATAGGCTTAGCCGAGACTTGTGAAGGCTCTTGATCTACTTCTACGACTGGGGCTTTACCTTTGTTCCATTGTTAAGTTTTTTCAGGGTTTGACATTATATCGGCTCTAGGATTGAGGCTCAGCAATTTCACGAGCTTCAATTGAGCCATATTTGCCCAAGCGCGAGGTAGACGCCTTCACTACATGCCTGTATTCAGTGCTGGTATTGGAGCTGGCCCTGCTTCCCTGCTGGTGCAAGTCTATGGTACTGGTACTCCTGACTATAGTAGTAGTTAGACCTCCCTCCACCCAACGTATATTAGCTACCCTCAACCTTTCAACCTCTCTCAACCTACTTAAGCCTCTTAGTTTTCCTTCAGGTTGTCGTGAATACTCCTGCGTCCTCTTACTCATAAGGAAGATTACAAGTTCCTCTAAAATATTAAGATATCTAGCGGAGGTTGTAAAATGTACCCAAACCCTCAAAATACTTAATAATGGCCCAGAGGTGAAGCCCCAGTCGAAGAAGTAGATCAAGAGCCTTCACAAGTCTCGGCTAAGCCTCTATTGAATCCGAGAGGCTTAATAGTATGATTGCTAGGACCGTTAAGGTGAATAGGTTGCATATCGAGATATATGGAGGTTTGTCAGAGATTTGCATGATGCCAGGGATATGGAACATGCTGGGCTTAAAATATTGCATAGAGGGGTACCTTAAGATATTAGGATTGCAGTACCACAAATATAGCTTAATTGAATCGCTCAAAATAGCTGAAATTCGATACCGACGAGGCTTGTTTGCATAAGTTATAACATCTCTCCCAGTTTGCAGTGTGTGTAGTTCTATATACAGTGGGCAACTTGAGTCTATACTAATGAAGCTTATAGAGTAAACCTATAGAGAACCTATGACTGCTATTAATGGTCGTCGTCGGCAACGTGGGGGGTTTTGGGGGGGTAGTTATGCTAGAGGGGCGGTTGTAAGAGGTATTGGGATTTCAGGTGCTATAGAGGGTTCAGAGTAGATCGGAGTGGGCTGCCGATGTTAAATTTGACTTTTTCGAGTGTTTTTAGCCCATATTCATTGTTCTTACTGCATCGATATTGCATCTATTGATGGAGATATTGGAATGTTACTGCATGTGGCAGGGGAACCGGTGTCGATCGTTACGCAGTACATTACTCTAAGTATTGAACCACTTTCCACTATCTCGATTGGCGCTGTTTTACGGTGGTAATAGTCTGGTTGGCACAACGGTGGTAAAGCTGTATTCAGCTAGTGATAATATTGTTGCAAGTTTTTTTTTTTTTTGTAAATTACACTCGTATTCGCTTATGACGAGGCAGCGCATCTCCCCAGGTTAAGCCCGGCGGGATTATTGTCCAACCACTGGGCCGCTGCCCCGTATTGTTGCAAGTTAGTGTAATCTAGAAGTGTAAACCATGGACTGATGTATGTCACATTTAAACAGAATGAGTAAAAATAAATTGTCAATCACACCTCGCGGCCAATTACGCACCAGGTAAACGCGTGCCGGGCCACAGGTAACTAGGTTTAGAAGATACGGCCAGACTAAGATAAGAGATAAGTAAGACATGTAGGCGATAATGAGAACGCTAAAGACTTGGCACTGGTTATGTACTAAGTAGGCAGCAACGCGAACTTCATCTCCTTTTCTATTAATACTTCGCGTCCTTTTTCTGAATTCCCTATACCATAACACTCACTACACCTCCCACTCGAACCTCGGATCTTAATCAGGCAGGTTTGAAGTTTCTGGCGATGCCAATTATCCTGTAGTTGTCAATGTAAATCAAGTAGGAATTGTCTGGGCAATTTGTATGTGGTTACTATGCATAATTCTCGTGACTTTTGTCTTGCCAACACCCACATTATTGTTCTACGCCTTGCGGCTGCAACAAGGCAGTTACATTTGTGTAATGAATTACAGGGATCCCAATAACCGCTTCCAGATCAGCTGCACTGTGGGGAGCGGATGGCTGAATTGACCCTTTTTTTTTTTTTTTTTTGTAAATCAGTACTCGTATTGAAGCTCTCGCTTATGACGAGGTAGCGCATCCCCTTAGGTTAAGCCTGACGGGATTGTCCTACCACTGGGCCGCTCCCTGCCCCTGTATCTACATACGCAGACTAGATACCCCCCGTGAAAGATATTCACACCTCAACAGAACGCAAAAACAAAAGGAGAATCGTCCCAATCACCCTCTGACCGCTCCCGCCAGCTTCTCACACCACTCCCGGTCCTCCCAGATCTGCTCCCACTTCCGCCCCTTCCCATCCGCCACCCCCTCGAATTGACCCTTTTTGTGTTGTTTTGAGGTAGCCAGCTGCAGTCAGCGTGGAGAGGCAATTTCAATATTTCTATCATATATAATCATTAGTATATCAATAGATTCATCCCCCAGGCTACTCAACACGCGCACGGCGGGCCACGATACTGTTCCCAAATTACTGCTATAGTTTAACTAAACCCAACCAAGATATCGATATTATAGCACGTACTGATTACAGTTATTGCGTCGATTGTGTGAGCCCAAGACCACAGAAAACCATCCCACAAACCCTAGGTGCGGCACGACATATATACTGTACTTATACTAGGTGGGTATCAATATCAGTCTTACATTGCTAGGTTCATCTTGCTGTACTCTACTGTGAACTGCCCCCTTTATATTTAGCTGAGGATCTTCCCCATGGTTAGATATGTAGGAGCGCTCGCACGACTAGGCATCGGTGTCGGCCTGCTGGTGAATCTTCTCTGAATGATAGGACTAATCAATTATTTGATTATAAACAATTCCCATGCTCCCAACACAAAGTCCTGCAAACCAAGAAGCTAATTATAAATTGTAATAGAATCATGGGCGGGCTTCAATGGACCACCCTGCGTCTGGATGTTGTCGGCCTCCTCGCCGTCATTGGGGAGTCTGCAATGAGCGCACACGCTGTCATAGCAACGGCATCGAGGTGGGGCCTTGTGCCCCGCATCATCCCTGCACCGCAGGCACTGTTTCGCCATTCGCGCCCTCACCGTCTCCCCTCCCTCACGCAAGGCGTCACGGTCGTGGGTGTCTGCTCCGGAAACGCGATAAAGGAACTTAGTTACTTTGCCAACCTCCTTCATGGTATCGAGGGGCTACCGCAATATGCTGTCGGTTCTATCACGATCAAGCATAAGTTGGAGCAACCCAACCACGAGAGGGGGCACCAATCTGACGCAGAAAAAGGTACTACCAATGCTGATGTAAAACCTGTTGACACCGGCGTGCTGAGCTCAAAATTGCGAGCTGTCTTCACAGGAAAAGGTGCACGATCAACAAAAGTGTGTATCCCCCTCAGCCGGCTTGGTCCCGTCATACTCCTCTCACTCCTCGGTGCCCTGGCTGCCCTAGGCATCCTTATTCTCGCCATTGTAAGGCACGATGGTATGGCTGTCGTGGCCATCCTCCTGATTTCAGCCACTTCCTCCCTCGTCGGCTTGGGTAGTAAATGGACTCTGGTACTCCCTCATCGTAAAGGCAAAGAACCCGTTCCGAAACCCGATATCATGGTCTGCGGGCGTCAGGGCGCCTTCCTTCACATTACCTGCACAGAAGAGATTGCTCGCGAACTATACTTTGGGCAGGAAGAATGCGAGTACATGCTTGACACCCGTGGGTTTCACTTTCTGGCTGGGGCATCGACATTCATGCTCATGGCTGCTGTGATTTCAATGGCCAACTGTTCATTGGTATTACAATATGCACTTGGTATAACCTATATCACGATGAACGGACTCTATTGGCTGGCGGCGTTATTACCGGAAACCTGGCATTGGCAGCTGGAGGATGTGTATGACGTAGAATACCACCGTCTGGGCACGCCGGAAAAACCGGTGGGAGAGAACGATAAGGATTATCTGGGGTCTGGGACTGCAAAGCGAAATAGGGAAGACCAGTGGCTAAAAGCATATGAGGATTACACTCAGGCACTGATAGCCGCAATTGAGCTTGCAGGAGGAGCAAAGTGGGTGAAGTTTGCCGGTGCTCCAAGAAATGCCGCTTGGAGGGCTTGGTTAAAAGAAGCTGATGGTATTTGGGAGGCGGAAGGCGGGGAGGGGCCGGAGGAGTTGCGGAGGAGGTGGAAGGAGTGGAACCCGAGTAAGCAATTGGCGCAGAAATTAGGCAGCTTCTCTGAGGGTGTATCTAGGCCAAATACGGAGACAATCTGCAGGTGAGTACAATTTACGTTGACCGTGGTTGGTGGACTTTTCGTGTTCCCTTAAGCGACAACGACTGACGACAATATAACGGTACTTCGGTTCTTATGTAGAAGGCCTACTCAAGCATACACAACCTTCGACCGCCACGGCAACACCAGTGAGAGTTGCTTCCAGTAATAGTACTGCCATTAATTTTGCTTAGGATTAGGTAGTGATTATATTGACTTCGTCTCTCAGAAATAATATTCTACATAATTCCTATATCACGGGATGAATCGCAAGCTATTGACCTCATCACATGTTTTGGCATCCTAGAGAAAACCTCATAGTTTCATTCGAATTATCCTAGCTCAGACTGATTGCAGCCGATCTATATCAGCCCAAAAAACCTGCGTCTAGTGCGCACCATAGATACAGTACGTCCCCAAAATCTGTGGCCCCATATATACCTGCCCTTCGCCATGGTGTTCCTACTCATATGCAAGTATCTAACGTACTAAGTCTCTCATACGTATACGTGATGTCTAAAAGAGCCCTGTAGGTCTCCAAGTTCTGGCTAATAGCTCTTTCAGTACTCAGTAGATGCGCGTGGGAACTCTTTCTCAGACCACTGATACTTGTATGGCATAGCTAAAAACTATTGATCTCGAACCGGTTTAGCAAACATAACATCCGCCTTAGGTCTCAATAGATGACCCAGCGATTTCGCCAGGCATAGCAAATAGCACAAACCGTACTCAATGCATGAGGAATGGTCGGCGCAGCGATTTCGCCAGGCCTAGGTAGGAGCACTTCCAGAACTCAGTGGATGAGGAACCGATTTCGCCAGCGTAACTAATAACACTCCTAGGGGTCACAAGATCTATGTAGCCCAGGCGCATAAAGTGGTTCTAGGCGATCAAGAAACAGGAGCTGCCATGCCCCATGTAATCTCAGCATCCTGACCATGGTGTTTTTTTATTAATCAATGGAACTGGAATCAGCATTAAAAATTGCCCCTTGCCAGTTCCTGTTATGATGGTGAATTGAATATAATAAGCATAACATAATACAGTGGTACACGCACTGCCAACTACCCGACGTGCAACTCACCATCTGGCTTCAGTTGGTGAGTCATACTACCCCCCTAGTGATGTGAATACATATACAATAACTTACTCTCTACTTACCTGTGCTCTTGAGAGCTCACGCATTAAACATATTGACGCATTCGAGGATCGTCACCCATATATCAATCATTTCGGTCCTCACCCAAGTACTACCTATACTGATTTACTGTACTCGCATGCAATTCATGATTTTAGACAAGCCCCTCGCAAGAGGGGCTTGTGCCAACCAGACTACTAGTAATGATGTTACTGTAATCAAATTATAGCACGGTCGAATACCTCTTGCGAGGGGCCTGTGCCACCAGACTAGGTCGAATACAAGACAAATAGTTATCACTTGTAATAGGGGATGCGAACTGATGGTTAATATATACAGCTAGGTGGCAAAAAAAACCATACGGCCTTATGCAAGCAGTATGCATGTCTTATATTTAGCGCGCATACTCTAGGCTTAACCCGCGCACAGATATGTAGTATCGGAGTAGTCTGGTTGGCAGGTATCGCAGCTATATACATAACATACAGGAATTCTACGGAACTAGTACTTTGTATACCAACCCTCTGCCTTGATAACGGCCTCTACATAGGGAGGCATTGAGCTGTAGAGACTCTCCAATAGCGACTCTAGAATATCCTTTCAAATCTCTTGCAACGCATCTTCCTTTATGACTGCAGCCTCCTCAGGCATATTCATTAGATGAGGGAACTTTTTATGAAGCTGACGCTTTATATATGCCCAAATATGTTCAATAGGATTTAGGTTGGGAGAGTAGGCAGGGTGGTCAGCAACTACCCAGCCGTTGTCTTTGAACCATTGGCGTGCAAGTTTGAGGTATTAATTGACGAGTTGTCCTACATGAAAATTGAACCCTTAATGCCTAGAGTTTCACTCAACTCTAGACGGACATTAGGAAGGACGTGTGTCAAAATCTCAACATATTTAATAGTATTATTTTGTCCATCTTCCAAGGTCCATAGATATCCCAATGTTGATCCATAAAAGTATCCCCATACCATAATAGATATATCATGGGATGTCCTATAGTATAAATCTATGTTAGTAAGAGAATACAATAAGTTTTAGGTAAATTTGAATACAGACCTGCACAGATTAACTACATTCAAAGAGCTGTTTTTGCCTGCTCGGTACTTGCGGAGGAGGGGTATCTAGGGCAGAAGTATATTTCGAAGAGGTATTTGGGGCAGCTTGGGCCATATCAGCGTAAGTTGACATAGCAAAGTGGTAAAGGATACAGTTATTCATAATGAAAGGCCAGGAGAGATCCAGAGAGCCTATATGTAAGTAATAGAACATACCCACTGTACTGCTGTGACCACGTGCTAAGACGTTCATCTAAGACGTGATAGGCGCGATTTCATGCATTGAATCTGAATCAAGCGCGCTGCATGCTCGGGCCTTTTATGCAGCGTATGGTTTTTTTGCCACCTAACTCCGTACTGTAGCTGTAGTCAGATGCCAAGACCCTCTTGGAGACCGAGCGCATATATGTACTGACCTCGCTACATACCCTATTAGATAGTTCACGTGACTTTGTATGTTACAAGGGCTTATTTTCTCTCGTATTCTCCGGACTTTGTACCATAGTGTTTGGCGGCTGGAACCCCAAGGTTGATGGGGCCCAACTGTACATGTAGCCATGGCTATAGCTATTGGAAGGTTAGAATTTGATTAACAAACTCATATCGATATCCAAATATAGTCCTGTAAGATGTTTGTTGTTAGTGCTAGGCAAACAAATCACTTGACATACACACCCATGTCAACACATCCCGTAGAACAAGACGTTGGATGGAGAGGAAAGAAGAGAAAGAGGGGAAGGCAGGCTATTTAACAATTAAGAGTCATGCCAGAATCGGCATGACTCTTATGACGAAAACTACAGCCCGAGATAGCCACAGCACCCGAGACTCCTACGATAACAACCATGATACGAGATAAGATAGTGCACTTGAGGGTAACAAACAGAGAGAAGGCAAAATACCAATGCACAACAACATTAACAAATAGGCCGAGCCGACACTCGCGTAGCGACTCCTACGTGAGTGTGGAGGGGAAGGGCTCGTGGTCGTGACAACATCCTGCGACTACTGTGTGTTCACGTCAGTGTTATCTAACGATGTAAGAGCTAGCTTTTAGTTCATTATATACAGATATATTTATTGCAATTGCAATTCGGGGTACCGGTAATGGCAATTACTGCAAGATTGGAGTTGAACTGGATGGCCGATTGGAACGAGCAACGGACTCAGCACGCGGATATATATATAAACTCGAGTGTGAAGTCTGGTGATGCCTGTAACTGGACCAGGAGGCACAGCCACTCTGCCTGCACACATATACAGGTGTAGGTTGTTGCTAGCGCTGGGATTGGGGCTGAAGGTTGAGTTAGACATCGTCAACCTATACAGTCTGTCTTCTCTTCCGTGACAGCTCCTCCGTGACAGCCCCGCCGTGACAGCCTCCTACGCCTCCGCCGTACCCCTTGGTCGCTCCCCCGTACCCTCCCTGTTACAGATGCGCCGGGATGCCTATGCTCACCACCGAGCACGGCACCCCCGTCATCACGGAGGGCGCTCTACAGGCTTATGCTAAAGCCCTTAAAGCCACTATTCTTCCCGCCGATTCCCCTCTACAAATAACCCCGGATGTAATGGTTTCCTGCTTGCAGCCAAAATCCAGCAATAAGCTCGTTTACATTGGCTTTCACCATACCTTTGTCCACACTGGTGGCACAGTAACTCCTCCTAGTGCCGGCAAGGTTAACTGTGGAACTAATCCTGTCGCTATCCCTATCCCCACTTCCACCCCTTTCATCCGCGGCCCCACCGACGCTCCCACAGGAAATCAAAAGCTCAATTCAATCTTCCGCACCACCCTCCGTCCCGCGAACAACCACAGCCGCAGCCTTCTCTACGGGCCCGGCGTGTACCTCACCTAGCGCCCCGCCACTGGCAACCTCGCTGCCGCTGGGGGTTGTTGGGGCTCACAGACGCACAAACTCGGTACTTACCCAGCTAGAATATCGTCCAAATTCACGTTTTCGTCCCGCTCCAAACATACTTTAGCTGGCATGCCCACCGGGCAAATCTCATTCCAGACTGCGACCGATTCCATCGAAATGAAAATATACTCCGGTTGAAGCAAGTGCATGGAATGATTAACTCCGAGCGGATGTCATGGGGATTGGGTGATGAGGATTTGATTATTACACCACCACGGATGATAACTACGACATCCGTGAAGAGGCCGGTAATTGAGGAGCTAGTCATCTCCAGAGCGGGGATGAAGGATGCAAAGTTACTAGCGCAGTGTATTCCGAATAAGGAGAGATTCCTACCATATATGGAGTATAGAAAGGCACATCGCTATGACCAGCGTGAGGATATGGAGTGGTCAGAGGTTGCCATAAGGGTGCTAGAGCAAGGGGTTAGCTTCAGTACCGGTGAGGTTAAAAGGATTGAAAATACACAGACTTTCAAAGATTTGGCACCTTTTTTGGCAGATTTTAGAGTGCTGGAAGAGAAGCAATGGGGCGGGGAAAATGGGAAATCTAACAATGTCTGTGGTGTGTGGGAGTATTGGAGGGCATTGGAGGCGTTCCGAGATAGGAAATATAATAATTTTTGACTAAGTTATGCTAGCGGTAGGAGGGAAGACTGCAGTCAGCTCTTCTGAAGTCGAGATATCGATCGCGCTTTCATTTGTGCGGGTTCGGAGAGCTGGGGTTGAGCATTTATGTACCATTAAGAATTTGGCTCGGTGCTGAGCAGGAAGAGAGCTATAATTGCGACAATTATGTTTATAAAGTAGGGTGTTATATTTAGTCAAACTAGATCTCCAATAGAGGACAAACTCACTAGATGTACATACCCTCCCTGCAGCTATTCTCAGCCTCTCATTAGACGTATTACCAGTATTCAGATTAGGATTCGATCGAATACAAAACCTGTAGTATGAACATTCCTCCAAAAATATGTACACGGTGGCCGTTGATATAGGTACCCAAACCCTTTGGGGGTTCATGCCAACTAGTATAAGCCCTGTTGCCGATCAAATATGAGGTCCTGAAAGGGTAGGGATTGGGATTACATGTGCAAGCTGTATTAAGGGGGTTGTGAGATGGGAAGGGGGTGTGAGATGGGAGGGGGTGTGAGGTGGGAGGGAGATATGAGCTGGGAGGGCGTTGTGTATAGATAGCCAAAATATTTCTGTGCATATGCCAAGTAGTTATGTACGCATATCAGGAAGCTTAATAGGTTTGGACTTATTAAGTACAGTACGGAGGTACATCACAAAAGTCTTTTCCACCTTCCTATTTGGGAATACGGGCTTGGCAGCATATGCGCATACTTTATTACATATATGTATATTTACTTTGCATATGCATTACATTCCTGCATCAAAGGAGTCTAGGCCAGTCACACCCTAGGCCTGCCAAAAGAGATAAGGAGTATTTGCTTGCAATCCGTCATCAGCGGCTGCTCCAAATTAAGGAGACTGGAAAAATCCATAACAAGGCATGGTCGCTCTTCCAATGCTCCACCGCTGGCTTGCCAGGCACACCTCAAATCTCTTGTTGGCATTCACGAGGTTGTTGATTTGGACGAACTTAACCCAGAAGAGTGGGCACACATACCGGAGACCGATCAAATTGTCAGTGTTGATCTGATTGATATTGCGATCTCAGGTCCTAGGAGGAGCTCAAGTAGAAGGGCTTCAAGAGATGGTGTTTGTAAGCGCGGGAGAAAACTGGGGCCTCCAGCATATAAGGTGCGGTTTGCACTATAATTGACATCGGGTGTGAGATGGGAGGGGGTGTGAGGTGGGAGGGAGATATGAGCTGGGAGGGGGTTGTATATAGATATGTAGATAGCCAAAATATTGCTGTGCATATGCCAAGTAGTTATGTACGCATATCCTTGCATATGCAGTAATATGCGGCCTTTCCCAAATAGGAAGGTGGAAAAGACTTTTGTGATGTACTATTATTGGTGGGGATACGACCGAGCAGGGGGAAGCGACCGAGATGAACCCCTGCATACTTGGCACTTCTCAACGGGCCTCACGATGAATTCAATGCAAACATATACAGCGTAAACTCATAGTATAGGTATATCGAACTTGCTCTATCTCATGCGCATATTAACTAAGCCCGCAAAAAAACCAATGCACTAGTACCTGTGAATCCGATGGAAAAAACACCAAATACCCCCCCCCTTTGCATATACCACCTGCCACCACCATACGCAGCCCATTACCTATACGGATAGATACCCAAAGATCACTCAAGACCCTATGTTCCTATTAGTATACAAACGAGCACACGTCTTCCAGCTTCCAACCAGCAGTAAGTATCTACATACCTCAAAAAACTCCTGAATCTGTAGAACTCGCTGCTGCTCCTCAATCTCGACCTCATCTAGCTCTTCAGAACCATCACCAGCCTCTATATTAATCTCAGTCACTACCTGCCCTCCCCCCTACTCCTGCCACCACCGCCCCTCCTACTAGTACCCCTTCTACCAGCACTCTCTCTATTAAAACCCCTTCTACTACCCCCCCCCCCTACTAGCCCCTCCCCCACCCTTCACTGCCTTAGCCTTCACCAGCACTCGGGGCCGTTTGGGCTTAGGAAGTCTGCCAGCCAATGCAGCATCACATGCCGCCTGATATTCAGCCTCACAGATGGCCTTTACTTCATCCGATGCTTTTTTAGCAGCCACCTTCTCAGCCCGCCGGACAGCAGCTACTTGCCCATCTTCTTTTCACTTCAATAATTTTGCAATACCTTGATCGACCTCCTTCTGTGTCAGCACCCTTCCCTTGCCTACATAAGCTCTGCTGGTAGCTGTTTTGACTGTTTTACCACTCCAAAGCTGCTTGAGTGTAGCTGATCTCTTCTCAATATCCCAGTACTTCGTAACTTTTTGAATCATGAAGTCGATGCATGCTTGAAATTTCTCTTTTAGCACTACCGTAGCTCTAGCTGTGAGTTTAGTATTAATTTCAGTAACCATTTGCTTCATTCTGCCAGGAGTATCAGCAATATAGCTTGAGGAAGTTGGCTTAAAAGGAGTTTGACTGAAACCATGAGCATAATCCAGATCGATTGGCCAGCAGCCAGACTTCTTCCAAGCCAACAAAATAACTTCCATACTATCTAGTCAAGGTTAATAGACCATAAAATATTGCGTTTGTTATTACTGCTGTTGGGTTCGCTGCAAACTAGGTTCGGAGGTGCCGCTGATAGGCCTTCTGCACTAGACCAAAACACCCAATATCGAGGGGCTGTAGCACATGTATGCTATATGGAGGTAAGCAAATTATGTGGATACCATGATTGAGTGCAAATTGTACCACTCGGTAGTTGATATGTGATGAATGGCCATCCATAATACCGATGATGGACTAAATCTGTGATAATGGAAATCCGTAACCTGCCATCAACTCACAGAGCTCCACTATTGCACTCTCCTCTCCTGAACTAAACAGCTGCTGATCTTGATACGCTACCCTCCGATTGACTTGCGTACCCTTAACCCTACGGCGCAGTGTTACTTGGTTAACCCCATATTTGGCTACAATACGAGCTGCCTTCTGGTGGGGGTGCCTTTGGCAGTATTCAATTGCTGTCTACAGTCTTGTCTCCGAATCTGCATCCATATTGTAAGCCGACGAGTATCTAGTATATTGTAATAGATTGGTCTGAATTCAGCGATTCGGATAATATAGCTATTAGGTACTATAATTGCGCAGAAGTTGGTAATATTGGAGGAGAAGGAGAAGGGGTGGCCTTGGCGAACAGGGTTATTTATGTCGGTCGCTTCCCCCTGCTCGGTCGTATCCCCACCAATAATAGTACCTCCGTACCCCGGCGAAAGTATCCGCGCACCCCCCTGCATAATATGCAGCGCTTACAGCACGAGGTAAGACATGTTGTTTAAGACATGCAGACAACACTCCTATATAGCAAAATGTCTTCAGTAGCAGTCCCGCTTCCATCGGATTTAGAAGCAACTGTAGCTAACCTAGTGTTGGTAGAACCACCGGGCAAAAAGAAGAAGGCAGAAGTGACCGAGTTTCAAAAAGGGTGGATTGTTGGTGCGCGAGCTTTTGGAGCTTCAAAACTCTGAGCGTTATGTAGAGATTTTGGAAGTCTATCTCCCACTTGTAAAGGAAGATATGGCAGCAGCCGGCATATCTACACTTGTATTCATGCAAGACAATTCCCCTATACATAACTCTTACTATAGTTTAGGTTGGTTACAAGATGAAGGATGGAACGTTGCAGATCACCCAGCTTGCTCACCAGATCTCAAGCCTATTGAGCATGTTTGGCGATATCTTAAGTGGATTTTGTGCCAAAGATTTGCAGATATTGCAACTTGTCGGGGAGGGCCAGCGACTGTCAAGAAAAGGTTGGCAGATTGCTTGTTAGAGGCTTGTAAAGAGATTCCGTCTACGTTACTTGATTCTTTAACAAGATCTAGTATGCCTCGCCGAGTGGCAGCTGTGATTAAGGCAGAGGGATGGTATACGAAATATTGAGATCGCTGGACCAGCAGGACCTTATAATGTATATATGTAGATTTAGCTAGACATGTCTTACCTGCATGACGTGGTTTCACATTGCTGCATATAAGCTGCATAAAATAGGGGTGCGCGGATACTTTCGCCGGGGTACTGTATATACATATGCAGTAATATGTGGCCTTTCCCAAATAGGAAGGTGGAAAAGACTTTTGTGATGTACCTCCGTATAGAGAACTAATAAATTCGCTACCAGTAGGAACATTACCCGCTACAAATTCAAGTATGTCTTCCGCTTCATTGCTAACCATGAAGTCTGGAAGCCCACGAATATATAGTTTATAGTCCTGACTTCCAGCTGGGGGTGAAATACCAGTCTGCTCAAATGATTTAATAATAGTCTGGCGTTTCTCATGATGTACCGGTAGCCACTCCCAAGCTTGTCCTACTGCATGAGGTATAGTAATGCGTCGAGCTCCAATACTATGTTCATAGTCTTTTCCAGCCTCTTGTGCCTTCGCTTGCATATCCTCAATAATACCATCCAGATAGCAGCCACTTTGTCCTTCAATAGCTTATTATCAAGGGGTAGTATATACGGTATCTTAGACGGAGCAGAGGTTGGTATATATTAGTGCATGTAGTTGCTTACTTTAGATCTTATTTGCCAGATAATGCTGCAGGCTAGTACAAGCCTAGTCTGGCCAGACTACATTATGTACATAGAACTTCCGTGCAGCTCCTTAGTCTGATTTTAGTGCCTCGTTAAAGTACAGTAAGAACGTCAACCAGACTAAGTAAGAACTTAAAAATGATTAGTTGGGTTGACTAACCACGCTGCAGTGGATTTTGACAGGCTTATGATAGTAAATAGAGACTAACATTTCTTATGCTGCATGGCAACCAATGACTGTCACTCACAAAAATCTTCCACCTCTCAGGGTTCGGCAAAAGGACGCTAACCCAATGACTGACAAGACTGACCTACCTAGTAGAAGGCGCTCCCGGCTTTGCTAGCACTCATACCATGAGAGATGGTTTGTGTATCAACCTGTTTCAAGGATATAAAACAATGGGGATTTCCCTGCTACAGTATTTACTGGAGGCTGATATACATACTGTGTTGTACATACATGCATAGAGAAAAAGGGCCAGTGTTCCCGTATACATAGCTTACTCGATAAAGGGATAAATTATTGTTGTGCATATGGCTTGCAGTTATGTCTACAACGGGTGAAAGAATCCTGGTTCCGCAGTTACATGCTGGCGAGGTACCTACTTACGTCATGTACCAATGTACAGTATGTGTCTACGGTTCATAGCATTACAGGTCGACTACAGTAATCTACCTACTATTAGTGCCTTAGTTGCGAATACAGGCAAGAAATCATCAAATGCGCAGTTAGTCTCGAAGACGCAAAGAGATTTCTAAGACCTCAAGGCAGATCTCCATCCCTAGGCCTGATCGGGTAGTGACTAGCGGAAGTTAATCTATCATGACCAAAATATTACCAATTTATCTGTTTCTCAGTATGCCAATATGCTAATCGAAATCGGGTTCTCCCGCAGCTGCATGCGGAAACGGAGGCTCACGGAAACGTAGTATACGCTACCACGGAACCCCTGGATGCATCACGGGACTGAACCACGGCCATTCAACTTCTTGAACAGCGCAACCTGATAATGAGGCAGTTGATATGATGTCCTCTGTTGATGGGGGGAATTATACATTCTCGAACTAAGTGAAATGTTTGATTTCTTCCATGTTCAGCCGTCAGGTTTTGTATATAAAGGTCCCTTCAGTGCCCTCCCATAAATCGACACAGCAATCAACAGGTTCACCTGCAACGAACTCAGCAATTGCTTTTCATACCCACTCTTCAGCGACTCTCTTGCCTTCAAGCTCTCCGCAAACAACTAGTATACTACCTACGACAAGATGAAGCTCAACTTCGCCGCTGTTTTCACCGTGGTGGTTTCGGTAGCCATGGCTGCTGAATCTAAGCTCAACCCTTCGGGTATGTATTTTTCGTGCCCTGTTATTGGAAAGCAACAAGATTTGGGACTTTTCATCTCAAAACATGGCAGTTACCGCTAATTATGCAAATTTTCCATAGGCTTTAAATACAATCGCCTCGACAAAGATAAGGCTGTTCTCTTGATCGTCGACCACCAGATTGGCCTCATGCACCTCGTTCGCGATCAGCACCCCGATGTGTTCAGACAGAACATCTTGGCTCACAGTGCCATTGCAACTGTATTTGACTTGCCAGTCGTTCTCACCACCTCTGCAGAAACTGGTGCGCCAAATTCCAATAAAATGGGAACATTGAAGATCGAAAAGAGCTGACATACAATCTCAGGCCCCAACGGACCACTTCCTGCTGAGATCATCGCTCAACACCCTAAGGCTCCCCTCATCCGTCGCAATGGTGAAGTCAATGCCTGGGACAACAAGGATTTCCGTGCGGCCGTTGCTGCTACTGGACGAACCCAAGTTATCATAGGAGGTATTGTGACCGACGTGTGCACTGCATTCCTCGCTCTGTCCCTCATTGAGGAAGGCTACGAAGTTTACGCCAACACCGAAGGATCTGGTACCATGGACCAGCGCCTTGCTGATGACGCCAATGATCGTATGCGCGCAGCCGGTGTTCAGACTATGGGTCTCTTTGCCATCACCCTTGAACTGATGAGGGACTGGCGCAACAAACCAGGTGCCGAGGAGCTTTTCCCATACTTTGACAAGTATATGACTCCCTTCAGCAATCTCGTGAGGGGGCACTATGCTGCACACCTCAATGGAACAGTTTTCCCAGGCGAGGACAAGTTGCCCTATTAAAAGGTGATATGGGGAGTGATGGGCACTATCGGTAGCTAATAAGAGTGTTTTGATGCTGTTTAAACGGGTACTCATAATATGGGGTCCTGAAGCCTCGGGCTATTTGTTTTATTTTACGCGCCAATTCCTTGTAAACTGCATGTATATATTGATTCTGCATGGCCGTTTAATATTCATATATGCTTGTTGAAGCTCAAATACATCTACTTACTTACAAGACTAGCTACAAGTAACGCAACTGGTGAGCGTGAGATTGATGGACAAAGCCGGGATGAAGTCAATTATGGCCCCTTTATTTACCAGCCTGGGGTCGTTTAGGTGCGTAATACGTTCCACTGGGGTCAATACATCCGTATATGTATATCTGTGTACCCGAGACCACTAGCTATAGATGACTTACCTAATAGGGTTCGCCGAGCAAGCGTGACTTGAAGGTGAACCAAAGCTAAAGGTGCGGGGTTAGAATTTTCCTCCTAAGAAGATTCAAAATCTTTTTCGAAGCACTAGCAGTTAAACAGTAGTCTCGTGGTTAAATATTTGAGGCTCATGCGCAGTGTCAAATATGTCGTGCCTAAAGTTGGAAATATCGGTTGCGCGTTCAGCAATTACCCTGAATCGACATGTCGTAGGTATACTACTATAACATATAACGAGAGTGTATTTTCTTTATTGCTGTAGTTTTCAGTGGTTCGTATATAAGAGCAGATTCAGTCTAGAAATATCCTCTTCTGTGCCTTCAAATATGGTAGAATATAATACTCTTTTAAGGCATGTAGGGTATGTATGGCTTGTGACTAGGTTTTGGGGGGCGACAAGAAGAGGTACCGTAGTAGAGTTAGGCCAGGTCTTTGATAGTTGATCGAGAGTATCTGAGTAGTTATAGCCGATCTTGTACTTGTCATTGGCACACAGAGAATCGAACGACTTCGGTCGCACATCCTCCAAAAAAAGAAAGTCAGCAAACATAATATATACCCTTATTTCCTACAATTCCTGTAGTCCATGTGCATCGAGCGAGCGCTATCTATGTAGAACCTCTAATTAAAGAGCAAGAGAAAGAAGTAAGTCTAGAAGAACATGCTCACATATTGTGAGAATCCTCGAACTTTTACTAACTAGCGTTGATAGCTCCCCCGAATTAGCCAGTGCTTAATACTTATATTAGTCGGTGGTCAGATTATAATTCGAACTACAAGCTGCGGATCCTACTGGGATAGCCGTATGTACACTGGTAGAAAATAATTCATATTGTTATAAGCTCTACATATACTTTACTGTAGCACCATGTAGATCAAGTCCAAAGCTTTTTATGTAGATCCACATAGCGTTCATAGAGACTTTTGTTGCAAGCGTATACTGCTGCATACTTAGTACCTCTGCGAGGGTAGTGCAACCAGACTAGTAGTATAGTGAGTATATAACTTATATAGGTAGACCATGGTCCTCATGCCATGATATACGTTATTGGTAGAGCGGAATGTACTAGTGGGAATTCTGAGTTTGAAATGGTTCATATATAGATAAATGGACTGCCGATCATCATGTGATAGCTCCCGTTGGTCTAGTGGTATGATTCTCGCTTAGGGATACACCCTGAGTACTCAGCTTGTCTGCGAGAGGTCCCGTGTTCGAACCACGGATGGAGCCATATGTTTTTGCAGTTTTATGCTCTTGGTTATTACTTGATGAGAGAATATGGTAGAGGCTAGCAATATATCGGATAGAACTAGAGTACTTACAGAGATTGTTTAGCTTATCTACTTATACAACTATTGACTACTTATACTAAATTCTATCAATATTACTAAACAAAAAAAAAGAGTTGAATAATCTAAAGTAGTATATAGTCTCATGCCAAGACCCTACTGCTAAGTTGTTCTGACGAACGCAGTGAGAAGTAGTATAGAATTTGTATGAAAAGACAAGATCTATAGTATCTCACCTTACTAAACTTATTTAGCATTTGGAAGCTCTTACAGTTTCTGAACTTCCTGGTGGAGGAAAGCCTAATCTTAATATCTTTGATGTTCGCTATCAACTGTGTTGTGTCATCTTGAGCAAGCTGTTACTCACACTATGCATGAGATTCGTGTTCAGCACTCTATTACTGATTGGTTTTCACCGGTTGAATCTTCATCTTAACGTCTATAGGTGTGGATTAAGTTCTACTGTTTTGTTCTGCAGCTATTCCGTTTCGTGGTTACGCTATTTTGTATTCTTTTCTATGCTATTGCGCTGTTTTGTGGCCTTACTATGTAGTTACCATTCCGTTATAGCAATTACATTTACCTGTAAAATAATCCCTGTAACAATCCTTGTAACCCCTTACCAGCCCATCTGGTACGGTATCCGGTATAGCAAGCAGATGCCTCACCTAAATGGTTAGAAAGGAAAATTTTGACTTGAGCCGTCCGGTATAGCAAGGTTTGAGTGTAGTACTGAACAGTATATTGTGGATCCCGTAGCAGCCTCGATGTTGCAATTGATATGTGCTCGCTAGTCTGGTTGCACAACCTCTCGGAGAGGTTGTGCAACCAGACCATGTGCTCGCAAAGTTCTCTCGAAACACATATATCTCTACGAGAGGCCGGTGCCCGCTAGACTAACGTTTATATTGATTTAAGATATATCGGTAGTTGCTAGTCTGGTTGGCACAACAGCCCCAATAACGGGCGGTAGTTGCGATGCCAACTAGCCGCGCGTCGGAAATTTTGGCCGGATATTGCATACAAGGTCCAGTAACACCCAGGACTTGGTCCGTATCTTTAAGCTTGCCCAGGAGCCTTTCGACTAGTAATAGTCCAGGGTAAAACTTGAGGACTGTTCTAAGAACCACGCATTCATGACAGTTTTTCCCAGTGTTAATCCATTGGTACACTACACAAGAAAGCTCCCACCATGGCAGAGGAAGGAAGATATGTTATATTAGTTTACATAGCTAAGCAACTCCAAGAGCACGTGATGTCTGCACCTCTGTGTGACAAACGTTCTACACCAATCAAATTCGGAACTCGGTACCGACTAACGACGTCATATACTAAGCACTCCTCGGCCTGCGTGCCAAATTCTAGTCTGGTTGGCACAAGCTACGAGAGGCTTGTGCCAACCAAACTAGCCAAATTCTATCGATAATATTTTTTTTTTTTTTTAAATCAATACTCGCATGCGGTATGACCATGGCGAGATAATATTTTGGTAACGTACTAGCGTCAGGTACGGGAGCTCACTTGCAGATAAGCTTGTTTCATTATCCTCGCTTAAGATCCGGCAGTTGTAACGTACATATGTACTGGCGTCAGAGTAAAGGATCACTTGCAGCTATCATTATCCTCGCTTAAGATCCGGCAGTTACAGTTGTAACGTACTGGCGTCAGGTACCTCGCCATGGGAACACCTATATGCGAGTACTGAATAAAAAAAAAAAAAAAAAAAGTACTGGCGTCAGAGTAAAGTATCACTTGCAGCTAAGCTTGTTTCATTATCCTTGTTTAAGATCCGGCAGTTACAGTTGAGTAAACTACTCAGTGGAGGTTATTGTAGCACCCCCAAGGATATACCACTACAAATTCACTTAGGATTTAGTGGAAGCTTGAATGCTCAGGTCAAAGTTTAGGAGAAATTTCAGGACGCCTGTTGATTGAGTGAATTTAACAACCAGTGATTTTTACCTAGCAACGATCGAGCCTTTCCCTTTACTTCACGTGCATAACGCACTAGCTGATTTAGTCACGGTTCATCGGGATTTTAAATCGCAGATATGAAACCGCGTACTAGGGTTAAGGGATGTCTTCCGATCTCGGGCGGCTTGGTGCCAGGGCCATGGAACGATGAACTCGCGTAGTGGGAACATCCCGTAGGAAATACAGCTTGATGATTGTGGGCATGGAAGGGTTCGGTACAGTGGTTTTCGATCTTGACCGGAGCTAGTACACTTCATGCAATTACACGTCTAGTTAATTAACATGAGGTTTATAAATATATAGCACTGCGGCAAAAGTGTTGGTAAGACAAGCCTAAAACAATGCCCTTCCCCATACAATCTTAGTGCTATCTTTGCGTTTTCAAAAGGCCTTTAATCTGTAAAGAACTGTAGCATTGTCAGTCATAGGCTCCAGGGCCTCCTACTGCAAAATTACGAGGCTATGAGCAGAAGTAATGGTTGCGTGAGAGAAGATTTGGTCGCTATAGTCTTAATGCTATGGTGAACTAGAGTATCTTTTGGGCGAGAGTACTTCCAACACCTAGCGAATTGTAGAAATATGGGTGAGAGACTATGCACTCCTTTTAACACTAAAACTGTTTGATAAACTCAGTTTTTGATATTTCTTCCATGAGGGTAACTTTGGGCTATTTTGGCTGTCTTTGCCTTCTCACCAAGACTTTTGTCGTGAAATTGTAGATATTGTAATGTAATAAGCCCCGGTTCCAGTAAATTACAGAAATCAACAATCAGCAAGGCCAGCCCATAGAATAAATTATAGCGGTATAACAGATCTTGCGAAGATTAGTCTCCATGCGGTTACTGCATCAAAATAGGGTCCTATTCAGGGAGTGAGCTTTACTTTTCCAAACAATGCAGGTACTTTAAACCTAATCAAGGGGATGCCTCAGAGGAGTGAACATGTACCCTTGAAGTTTTAGGTTTAATGACGAGGACCAAGTGTAGCACGAAGAGGACGCTGATTTCTATCATCATTTATATAGGACTTCCACCAAGGCTTTTAGAAGAAATTCAACAATCTCAACCACCGTCACTCATTGAAATTTCTGTCTTTACTTTATTTGAAATGCGCTCCTTCAGCACCACCTTGGTCAGCCTGCTCGTTGCTGCTGTGTCAGTCACTTCTTGTATTGCAGATGATGACTCAGAAAACACTAACTCGACGAGCACTTACTCCAATGAGTGGCATTCCCCATATACTCTAAGTGCCACTACTAGGACCACTGCTGGGACCATCGACGCTGGAACTACCACTGCTACCAAGACAATCAGTATTTCAGTTGTTGGTGGTGCTACACCCACCGCGCTGACCACCACCTTCCCAGCCTCTGCAGGGACTACCATCTACCCCACTGCCATTGTAGTCAGCGGATCCTTTGACGGAAAGATGATGAAATTTGACCGCGACCACAGGGTCTGCGCTGAGCAAGTCGAGAAGGGAAAGGCTGAAGCTATTTTCATCTTGAATGATGGTGCTACACTCAGCAATGTGATTATCGGGTCAAATCAAGCGGAGGGTGTTCACTGCAGGGGTAATTGTGTTTTGAACAACGTTTGGTGGTTAAATGTTTGTGAGGGTAAGCTATATCTTTCGATACTATTAAACATAGATATTTTCGATGCTAACATGGGTATAGACGCTGCTACTTTCCAAGCTCCCTCCGGTACCTCCTACATCAATGGCGGTGGAGCTATAAACGCTGCCGACAAAGTATTCCAACACAACGGTTTTGGTAAGGTCAGCATCAAGAACTTCTACGTCGACACCTACGGCAAACTCTACCGCTCCTGCGGAAACTGCCGCCGCAATGGTAAAGCAAGAGCTGTTATCATGGATAACATTTACGCCAAGAACGGAGATGTCCTTATTGGAATTAACACCAACTACGGGGACACTGCGAAGATCAGCAACTCTTGTGTATCAAACAACCGGGTGTGTGACTTGTTCAAGGGAACCGTCAGAGGTGAGCCAAGAAAGCTCAGCAGCGGGCCCGATAAAGTCCACTGTGTTGCGAACAACATCAAAACCTCCTGCTAAGCCGGGAAGGGGATGAGTATTTTATTTCTTGGAAATTTTCCTTTATGCACTATATTTCACGAAGTTCAATTTATATTGCAGGGCAATAAACCTTAAGAGGGGAGATGGGAGTTAGGGCAGTGCGCCCATCTGTATGCCCAAGCGGTGACGGGACTGGGACCGTAGCCACCTTTGCCCAACTGAACCATGGGATACACCGGTATCGATTTATTTGCATTGTTGTCCTTAATTGTCAAAGGTCCCAGCGACGAACATTACCTGTATATATATACCTGAGATCTAGCAAACTGTCCTTATCAGCCTCGGATTATATACATATATATAAACATGTTGCATGAAACACCGTGGACAAAACTTTCGACGGTGAATTCCAGTATGTGATCGATATATAGGGTCACCCCTAGCTATAGGTGGTAGTTAATATTACTGCGTGTTGTCCAAATTTCTGTATTTGGTCATATGTACTCCTTCAGGTAGTCGAGGTTTGCCCAGATAGGTGCCGAGGGTACTCAAGTTCTAAGCTCAAATACATACCGATTTAGGCGATACTACTATACTACTGTAGTATGTACTTTTAAAAATAAAAATAAAAAAAGCACATGACAGCTCTAGGACATGGTATGGCATATACAACTAACTGCCTACATAATTCAAATCAAGCGTGCAAGGTTCAGGGTTGGACCAAGCAACTATCATATCATAGGGCAAGTGGAACTTAATAACTGGTCACGGCGAACTGCATGTCACGGAAGTGGAACGGACTTTAACTCAAAATGAAGAGAATCTACCTCTTGATAGGTGGTTCATCGGTGATGATACCCCAAGAGGAAATTGGGGCCGATATTTATTTTAGAGTGGCGTTTCAAATTGAAGTTCGCGAACTTCTAATGTTTGCCCGGGCTGCCACTGGAGCGAGATAGGGCAATCTGGATTCTGAAGACATCTCATTGTAGGTAATGGTGTCTTGAAATTAAGTTGGAAGTGCAGTGCCCCCACGGCCATGATTTTGGGAATGAATGCAACACAGCACATGCACATCCGGAGTCGACGTATCGGAATAAGTAGGTACAGCCTGGGTAGAAACAAATCCTGTGTAACCACAGTCCATATCACGTTTGGAGGGTTTATAAGAGCCAGTTACGTTAGCTCAGAGTTATCAAGTGGGTTAGTTCCAGAAAGCCTTCAATCAAAATAGTACTAAACTTCTTCAGTACCACAAAATAAGCGCACTCTGTCACAACACAATGTCCGTCGTACCCAGCACAACCCGACAATGGATCTTAGACCACCATCCCCAAAAGGATGAGAAACCATCCCAATTCTTTAAACTTATAGAAAAACCTCTACCTGGGCCCAAAGATCTGGCCGATAAACAAGCAGTGATCATCAAACCTCTTCTTCTATCTAACGACCCGTCGCAGCGAACATGGGTTGGTGCCGAGGGCTCATATATCACCGTTAAACCAGGGCAGGTGATGAAGTCTTGGGGTGTCGGGAAGGTAGTGGAGAGTTACAAGAATGAGTTTATGAAAGGGGATTTGGTTTGGGGAATGCTGGGATGGAACGAGTACATGCTCTTTGAGGATCCAGGGACCCACTATCCACCCGGATTGTCAAGGTTGACGGATGAACAGGCAAAAGATCCGGGGAGTTTTATTGCTATGAGATTGGCGGTATGAACAATATCCTAAAGATACTTCCTGGCTCCTTGCCACCCCGATGATCTATCTATAACTCCCCTGCTAACATGTCGGTCTATATTTGCTCTGTATTTATAGGGTCTGACCGCCTACTATGGTCTTCTCAAATGTGGAGAGGCCACCAGAAATGACCAAACGATCGTTGTCTCCACGGCTGCCGGCGCCACTGGTGCCATGGCCGTCCAGATTGCAAAGCATGTTCTCAAAATTCCCAACGTCATTGGGATTGCCGGTTCAGAGGAGAAGATGTCCCTTATCAAGTCCCTCGGCTGCGATTTTGCACTCAACTACAAGTCCCCAAACTTTGAAGCCGACCTTGGTGCGGCAACACCCAAAGGTATCGACCTCTATTTCGACAACGTTGGTGGAGCGATGCTGGATATGATGCTCAAGCGAATGAGAACTCGGGGGCGGGTAGTTGCATGCGGGGCAATTGGCAGCTATGATAATGATAATTCAAACGACATTGCTTACGTCAAGGAATTGCGGAGAATCATTATGAGCGGAGTTAAGATTCATGGGCTGAACGTCACACATCATGTGGCGGATTTCCCGAATGGATTGCGGGAGTTGGAAGGCTGGTTGAGGGAGGGAAAATTGAAGAGCCTCATAACTTTTTTTGAGACGGGATTCGAGGGGGTACCGGCGGGAATGGAGCAGTTATTGAGCGGGAAGAATACCGGGAAATTGCTCACGAAGATTGTGTAGGGAATTAATCCACTGTCATAAATTGTGTATGCGAAGTGTACTAAGATTTTTTTACCTTTAGTACTGGCGGAAAGAGCGTTTTATGAATCAGCGATGTTTAATGATGATCCCGAGGTTTTCCGGTTGCATGTTGCCCTAAATATAAGAACTCAAGTCAAGAGCTTAAGACCATCACCATTGTTCGTGTACTTACGTCTTAAATCCTAGGGCATTGAATATATATTGGATCACGGCAGAGCGGGCCATGGGTTTTGGTAACGCCCAATCCCCATGGTCGAGCTGATATAGATACGGTATTGCTATAGCTAGGGTACTTACGCCAATGAATTTCTAGGAGCAGTCGAACCTCTAAGCTGTGAGTACTGGTATCGAATAACATGAGAGTGAAAATATCACTAGCACTAGACTAAAGTAATACTCCGTGCCACTCTAGAATCTGCCTTGAATTCGAACTCAACCATGGCCAGGTAACCATTCAGGCGCTACCTAGCCTGGGAGAGATCAATTTAGATGAAACATCAACAGAAATCACCTTTGTATTTCTTCTAGCGTTGAATCAGAGCTGAAGGGAAGTCAATCCAAAGTTCTCGACAAACGTACAGGCGCAACTTAGGTTGTAGTAGCTAGAGTATATTGCCGGCACCGAACGGCTTTGATGCATGTTCACAAGTTATCTATCATGAGTGGCTTAAAAAATGAATAAAGAGGGCGCCGGCCTTACTGTTTGTTACCTTTGTGTGACCCGATGCTGTGTTTACAGTGCCCACGTCGGAGAAACTGCCGTACTCTCACTGCAGCCATTCAGCCCTGGGCCAATCTATCATGCGCAAGTTGGATTTTTCTGTGCTTTCCCTTCCGCCTCGCTACCCCTCTTCGCCGTAGCCTTATGCCGTCTGCGAATATTGACTTGAAATTAGATTTACATCCTACTGCATGTTCCATTCATTTCCGGCAGGCTCAAAGCCAAGCGTTCTCCCGAAAAAAATCAAAGTTCTTGTCACGGGACATATATTTCTCGCAAAAACCCCCAGAAATAGTATTGTATATGCTAATACTATAACTATTCCGAAATATATTATTTTTAAACATGTAGCAACTTTACTATGAAAATTGTTTAGGCTCTCGTTCTCGTTCCTTGGATGTTCAGTACATACGTACAGTACATATATATTCTCTTCTTGTGTTCCTTCGAGTTCAGTAGACCGAGGTTCTTAACCTGTAACTGTGTTATGAAGAAAATTGCGTCTATAAACATATTTCATAGCTCTATATATAGCGAATGAAAGGCTTTTGTTACAGGCGGAAGAACATGGATTAGTTCAGAACAAGCATGATCTAAAGAATGTTGTGATCTGGTGGAGTAGATATCAACAGTAGAACACAGCAAACGCACTACTAGTAAACAAGTATTTCAAACTTCAGCCATATCATATATTTTTCCTTAATTCGGTATCTATATGATATCGTGAAATGGACTGAGTATTGAGCATATCTTTAGTATATATACATACATAGCTCGAGTATAAAGAAGAATCCCAAATGCAACTTTCAAAGCAAACAAGAAACACACGACTCCTTAACCCAAAAGCTAACCAAGAAAATCCACGTCCTCATAAACTTCAATCGTCCCATACATTAAAAACAAGCTCACTCACCAATCCACTCCCACCCCACATCCCCCTCCCACCATTACCCTCTCCTTCTGCCCCGCCGGCGTACTTGGTGGGGATCCTCTCTCCCCTACCTTCACCCCCTTTCTCCCCTTCATCCCCCTCATCCTTTCCTCCCTCTCTTTCTCTAACTTCCTATCCAAGCTCCCAAACGGCCCCTCTCCTGCCTCTCCGTCCCTTACAATCCACCTCTTCGTCCCTAGTACCGCGTCGAGCTCCTCCACCGGCGGTAACTCTATATACAGCATCCCGTCCTGCCTTAGCTCAACCTTGAATATTTTTATGCTCAGAGTCGGGTCAGTGATACACCCTCCGGCCATTGCCTGCGGGTGACATGAGTTGTCGGAAGATGACGTAGTGGAATTCGGTGGCGCTAGCTCAAAATTCCGCTTATGCTGCGGGCACGAGACCCATAGCTGCCCTGGCTTTGCGGGATCATCCCCGATAAGCCCATCACTGAGTACAAACGCACGTTTATGCGGGCACATTTGCTGCGTGGCAAAGTATCCCCTTCCGCGGACGTGAAAAATTGCGAGTTGCGTATCCCCGCGCTTGACAGCTACGGAGGCGGTAGGTGCTGCATCGGATGTTTCTAGTTTCGAGGAGTGGATGATAGGCTCCCAGGACATTGGACCAGTGAAGGTGAGAGAGCGGAAATCGACCCCTTCCGTGCCAGGCCCGGGAGGCCAATATGCGGGGCGAAGTTGCCCTCGCTCTTGGATGATTTCGATGCCATTATCGGCTAGGTCTACGGGGCGGACCAGGCGGGCTTCGAGCTCCTTCTCATTCTCCGACTCGGGTGGGGGAGTAATAGTGGTGGGATCCTCGCTAGGGGCGCTCTTAGGGTCGATATTCGCAAACTGCCTGAACCTTTCTTGCTTCTTTGAGTCCTTTACCACCTCCGCCCATTCGCAGAAGTATGTCGAGACAAGGACACTCATTTGCTCCTCTAGATCCTTTGCGATCCCGAGTTTATCCTCTAGAATTACCTCTCGGAGGTATTTGACTCCACCCGGGAGAGCCTCTAGCCAGCGCGCTGTGCGTTGGAGTTTGTCTGCAGTGCGGATGTAGAACATAAGGTAACGGTCTAGAACAGGAATAACTTCGTCCGGAGGACAGTCTTTGATGAGGAGGTCCCCGTGGCGGGGTTTTGAGCCCCCGTTACCACCGACATAAATGTTGTACCCTTTGTCCGTGGCAATGAGACCAAAACTGCAGAATATAACGTTAGCTTAGGGATTGAGGGTAATATGACTAGTGCAACTTACTCTTTATTCTGCGCCTCTGCGCATTCTCTAACACACCCTGAGACTGCCGACTTCAACTTATGCGGGCTCCTAATACTCTTATATCTATTCTCCAACCTAATCGCCAATCCCACACTATCTCCCACGCCAAACCGACACCACGTAGTCCCCACACAACTCTTAATCGTCCTCAAACTCTTCGCATACGCATGCCCACTCTCCATCCCCGCCGCTACAAGTGTCGTCCAGATATCGACTAAATCCTGCTTCCGTGCACCAAACATATCGATCCTTTGTCCACCTGTAATCTTGCAATATAATCCATATTTCTTCGCAACATTCCCAATGACGATAAGTTTATCGGGGGTGATTTCACCCCCAGCGACACGAGGAACTACAGAGAATGTCCCATTGCGCTGAATGTTCCCGAGGTACTTATCGTTTGTATCTTGGAGATGGGCGTGGGGGGTGGAGAGGACGTGGTGGTTGTGGAGAGAGGCAAAGATACTAGCCAGTGCGGGCTTGCAGACTTCGCAGCCAAGGGAATCGGGCGTTTTACCAATGGCAGACATGACTTCGGGGAGGGTGGTGTATCTTTTAACGGAAATGATGTTGAAGAGGTCGATTCTGGAGTACGCAAAATGTGGGCAGAGGTGGTTTGATACTTCCACCCCAAGCTTCTTCATCTCGCAATTGAATATTCCCTGGACGAGTGGCATGCATCCAGCACACCCCGTCCCGGCCTTGGTACATGCCTTCACCTCACCGATACTCTTGCAACTCCCGTCTTTGACCACTTGGACGATATCGCCCTTGGTAACGTTGTGGCAGGAGCAAATCTGCGTATCGTCGTCTAACTCATCCGCATCATCGCCGTCATCCCCGCTCTTTTTGGAGCCCAAAATGAATTCTCCAGGTGGAACGTCAAGTTCCTTTTTGTTCTTCACCATGGCAACAAGCTTGATATAATCCCTTGTATCACCAATCATCATACCTCCTAATAACTTCTTTCCATCACCAGTGAAGATATATTTCTTATACACCCCCGCGAAGGGATCTTTATACGTCAATGCCTTGACTTGCTGTGCGCCTGCTTTACCTCCACGGCGGGGCACCATGACAGACGATGGACCATCCCGGTCCGCGAAGTAATCCCCAAAAGATGCTACATCCACTCCAAGGAGTTTGAGTTTAGTGGAAAGATCTGGGCGTTTGAAGGTTCGTGGAGTGTGGGATTTGGCTTGGGTGAGGTTGAAGGCGAGGACATCCGCCATTTCCACCCCGGGGGCGATGAGACCGTAGGTTTCTTTGTTCCAGGCGGCACACTCCCCAATGGCGTAAATGCCTGGGGAGGAGGTTTGAAGCCTGCAGAAGAGCGTTAGTTCTTGTAATTCTGGGAAAGTCGGTGGGAGATGTCTTACTCGTCATTGACTAAAATACCACCTCTCTCGCTGCAGGTCAATCCAGCTGCTCGAGCAAGCTCATCTCTAGGCTTGATACCAATCTATATGAAGCATTCAGCACAATTCTCTCAAGCAGAAGGATCATCCAACTCACAGCATAGCATATACATCCAATATCCATTTCCCCGCCATCCTCAAACTCCACCCCCACAACCCCTTCTGGGCCCCTTTCCACTTCGTAACTTCCCGTTTTAATCACCTTGACTCTCTTCTCGCTCATCAAATCCACTCCCAGCTCCCTAATCTTCTCCCCCACCAACCTTCCTGCATCCTCATCCAACTGCCTACTCAACACCCACTTATTTTTATCAAAAATTACCACCTTCCCAAAATTCGCCAAATCCAGCATTGCCTTTGCCGCCTCCAGCCCCAACAGCCCACCCCCAACAACCGCACCAGTGCTACCTTTGATATGCGGCTGAGAGGAGTATGTAATCAATCCATCGAGATCTCCGAGGGCGCGGTATAGGAAGACTCCGGGGGCGTTGTGGCCGGGGGTGGAGGTTGGTGCTGAGGCGGAGGAGCCAGTGGCTATTATGAGGATATCGTAGGGTATGGTATTTATGACGGGAGGTTTTGTAACTCCGGAAATTGGGTATTTTGTTATAATGGGCGTCGCTGGAACGTTTATAGTTGAATGTACCGTAACCATCTTTCCTACGGGGTCAATCCCCGCCACCGTCGTAGAAAGCATGTAATTCAACTTTCCTAGCTTATGTTGGTCATCATACCAGCTCTGCGGGTTCAGGTAAAGCCTCTCGACTTCTCTGTGCTCAAAATACGAGGTCAAGCCTACGCGGTTATAGGCAATATGTGGTTCTTCCCCGAGAACGAGAAGGGAGTATTCATTCCGGCGTTCGTCGAGTTTGAGGAGTTTCTCGATGAAGGCTACGGCGACCATACCAAGGCCGGCGATGACGATGCGTTTCCGTAGATCAGGAGCGGGGGAGCTGGTGGGGGAGGATGCCCCGTGGGAGAAGCTAGCGGGGGAGATGTCTTCTTCATTTTGTGTTGAGTTTGCAGGTTTTGAGGGTAGTGGTGGCATTTCTGTGGTTTCTTGAATAGTCTGTGTCCCCGGAATTATCGATGTTGTAGCTTTATCTGGACGCTCACTACTTTTTGCTGAAGGGTTTTTTATCCTGATGATATTACTCTGCACAGGAGGGCTTATTCCCTCAATGACCGGAGCAACATCTGGGGCTATCTCTACCACACCTCTGCCCATCCTCTCACTCCGCAATTCAGTGTGATCTACAACATCTACCACGTTCTCCATATTTCCAGCCAACTGCTCACGAGCTCGACTCTTGCCCCGACTCCGGCTTCGTCGCCGGGCCCGCGATTTTGATAGTGAGTTCCCCGTTTTGGGATCTGTTTCCAGGGGACTTCAAGCGAGCCCTGGAAACGCACAATTGTGATATGATTCGAATTCCCTCAACTCTCAATCTTGAGAGAGTATTGCTAGGAAATCACTAGCTATCTTGGATATCTGAGCTGAAGCGGATGTGTTGAATGTCTGGTACTACCAGTGATGGTGATGCAATTTCAGGAGGTTAATACAACTCACACATGCCAGTATGTATTTGTATATATGCCCGCTTTGCCGAGAAGTGATTTGCGTATATTAAATGAATTGACAGTTGCTCCCCCCCTCAGGAGCTGACTTAGGTAAACGACATATGTCCAATTTTCAAATTCTTGGAAAAGTTCAATACTGATACCCCCATCGGTGCTGATATCACCTGCATGAGTGAGTGGCAGCGGTTCGTATTCTGCATGGTACATAGCAGGCAGGAACATATACCGTACCTATTTCCGCGGAATTTCAGCGGAAATCTTTCAGAGGCCGGATATGCAGGACTTGGAGTCCCGATCGCGAGGAGGGATATCGTTTGCCCCGAGGTGAGAAATATCTCATGATTGCGCCGCGCAGATCACTAGTACTCTCTGCAGGGCGAGGATATCTGCAGCCGCACCCAACAAATTACCCCCCGCATGAGACCCCCGCGGACCAGGCACCAAGACGATTGAGACCCCCGCGGTAGGTTGCCCCACAGTAGTCCAATTGTAGTTCTGGCGGGCACCGGCCTCTCGTTAGTCTGCCGGCACCTAGAGAGTCTGGCTGCCCCCGCGTGGCCTGGTTGCCCCGCGGCGAGATCCGGGATAATCCGTCACTGACCTCTAAAATGCACAATCAAACAGGGATCAATCGCCAATCAAGATTCAATGATTATCAACGTATCATTGACTCATGTCATCTTTTTGTCTTTGTTATTACCAGATATAATAAGTATATTCAGTTGTACCCCAGGTTCCGTCTGGTAATTCATTGGATGACAGCCCTTCAGGGCGACTGTAAATTCAAGGAGCAATTCCCGGGGGGGGTGCCTATGCATGGAGTTTGGCCCGTCTTATCTAGAGCCAGGATTCCATCCGGCTATGCGCAGCTCTCACGGGAAAATCGCCATCCCAGGTTTGCAAGTGCCTGACCCGGCCAACCTCCAGATCCGCGAAAATTGTTAGCCTCACTGGTACCCGCAATACAGTACTCCGTAAATTACTCCGTAAATTCACCAGTACATCCAGCATACTGGTACATAATAGGTAGTGCGGCCGCGCCTACATCAGAGTACGTATATTACCGACCTTTTGCAGCGCAGGGGTCGTTACCAGTCTGTTGAGGCTCTCAGTCGACACACACGCGATGGGTTGCCCAACTAGGAAGTTCCTCGCGTGTATATTGTCCCAACCTGTGTTGCAATTTTTTTTCTCAGCGGGTCATATTTCGTATTCCACCAATTGCGAGCTGAGATATCGGATCTCCACATGGCCATGTAAGTAGCCGGAGTTCTTCCACGGAGAAGCTTCTCCGGGGAAAACTAGCAGTAAAATTTGGAAGAAAACGGTTGAGCTGATTTCTTATCTACCAGTCCACAATTGGCCATATCGCAAGCAGGAACGATATCAAAGTTTATGTTTGGGATTGGTCATCCCATCACTTGGTGATGTTGACGTTGGAGATAAACACAGGTTTAGTCTAGTCAATACAGGATTAATGGTCCACGTAGGGATCGGAATAAGTCGGAGATCTAGATAGCGGTATTCAGACTGGGATTGTGAAACCGTTGTGGCACATCATATACGTATACTGTAGTCTGAACCACCACGCCTGAAAATACCTCCACATACCCAGATAGAGCCTGAATATGAGCCCTGTTAACATGTTGTCCATGCAAAATTTGGTCCAGATATCCGTATGTGGTTCTGATCCTGAGTTAGAGCCAAGACTCAAAGCTTTTGTTGTGTGACCTGGTCGCACATGAATGGATATAGAGTTAGTACATATGTGTACGCATGATCCTCACATCGGTGAGATGCTATGAAACACCATTAGTCATCTTTGACACCTGATATACATTACACTTTTCCCTTATCTTTCCTACTAATCTATCGCTGACTCGCATATGACCGTATCAAGCTCCCCTGTATGCTCGTGCCCAGACCGATTTATTTGGTGTAGTGCTTAAATCGGATACGTATCGTATGTACTAGTCTTAGTCTGGTTGGCACTACTAGTCTAGTTGCGTATGTACAACATACAGTAAACTCATGATTGATATTCCCCAGCCCCCATGACATACTGTATGTATATATGTATATGTACTCGGCATAGCCACGAGTTATTGCACTGTATGCAGGTTGCCGGTAGAGCTCGTTCAGTTTGGATTGGATCATTCTGTTGGCAATTGGCTGCAATGTCTTGTAAGCTGCGCAGTACAATAACATCACAGTAACGAGTATATTCTATATGCAGCATATACGGATACTAACGAATACAAAATCAATTCTATAAATATAAGTGATATCCAGGCTATGTTTGTGTGATCGGATCATGTAACAAGACAAGATCGGTTCTCCTAGATATGAAGTATCACATGTGACCAAATACTTTTTTATGTACAAAAGCTCCTCCACAATAAAAGTATCTAGCTTCTGTTCTCGTGCCCAGCTATCTTCGGGTCTCAGATCCTCGGAGCTTTCTCCGTTATCACTCGACTCTCAAAGTCGGCTAATATGGATATATACTAGCGTCCGATCTTTTGAGATGGTTTATAGACAAGGAGAGTATAGCTTTTTACAATTGCACTTACATATACCAAGATGAAATCTGACACTAAACCTAGTAGTCTGGTTACATGGCCCTAGGAGGACCTAGTAGCTGGTTTTATGCATATATTGTGGAGGATTGGAGGGTCTGTGATGTTGTGTCGTGTGATGGGCGACGGTTGACGTGTGATGTATGACGTATGACGTATGACGTGTGACGGGACATGAGATCTTATGGCAGACGGCATGCATAGATGCATATATGCTTCATTAGAGCCACATATCTGGCAGTACTACTCCGTACACAGTACTATGGGTCACAACTGAAATTGTTTATCTAAATTCAACATCATATTAATTCACTCGAAGCCTATCCGGTATTATATCGACACTTCTGTACGGAGTAATTATGAATTTCTCAATTTGCTATTCATAGACCACTAGACCAATCATCAGATCGACGACCTTTCAAGTCCCAATATATGTTATAGCCATTGATATTCATTTTAATGCTAAGACCTGCTTGGACAGTACTTGGATAAGGTACTGTCAGCGTTCAGTATTCTCATGATTGTGATTAAGCTTATGTAGCGAGTATTGGTTGATATTCCAAGAAAAGCCATGCATGTTATTCCCTCCGTTCAGTGTGTTCGATGCACACATCCCAATACCATACCCATAATACACAATAAATCACACAATAAAATCTTCCGATCTAAACGCCTACCCAATCCACACAAAACACAAAAAGAAAAAGAAAAAACAATTCAGTGCCAATACCCAGCGCCTAGTCAACCCCACACCTTTTCTTCCCCACCCGGCTCTTACCCAACCGCCCCACCACATGCTTTGGAAATGACGAATTAGAAAATACATACATCCCCCCCTTCCCCTTTCCCTTCCCCCATCCTGATCCCCCACCTCCCACTCATCTGCCCAACCCACGTCTTCACTCCCTCTTCCATCCCCTCGGGCCCACACGCAAGGACCATCATATCTCCCTCCACCCTTGCCACCCCATCAGCAGTGAGCCAATTATACCCTTCTTGAACCAACTCTAATGATACTCTACCCGTATGGACTTCTGCACCAGCAGATGTAGCTACCAACCCATCACTCTTGTTCCCAGACAGGGTATGGATTAGTTTGACTCTCTCGTTCACCCCGGGAATACGCAGAATCGCATCGAGTTCTTTGCGACATAGCATATCGTCCTCGTTGCGGTTCCCATATGCGACAAAACATCTCACTGGAGACGCTGGGCCTTCAGCAGCAACAGCTTCGAGGACTTGGTAGATTGGAGTGATCCCCGTGCCAGCGCATACCATGAGGAATTTTGTAATCTTCCTCGATGCGCCGGCAAAGTTCACATTAGGCCCTTGTTCTCCTCGTTCGATAGAAGGGAGGTAGGTAAACCTTCCCACGGGTCCCTTAACTTGAACGATATCTACCCCAGGGGCAAGTAAATCCAAGGCTTGAGACATCACACCTCCCCTATAACCTGGGAGTCCTAAGTCCCTGTAGACTTTGATGAGGAGATCAAACGATCCCACGGTGTGGGAGATGGGTGTGTATGCTCTTATCACGGGTTTTCCTCCAGAGGGCGTCTTGATCATGATATGCTGCCCGACAGGAAGTCCCAATAACTGATCAGGATGATCAAGTGCAAATCGTAAGAGGATAGTATCATGTGAAACAATCTCCTTCGAGATAAGCTTTGAAGGAAGATATTTCGCCGCGTCCAAGAAAATTGGCCTAGGTCCCGCAGAGTCATTAGATTCTGAGGTAAGAGATGCAGCGAGAGCCTTCCGTGCCGCGGGAGAGAGTGTTCCAATGTGATATTTCGGCATCATATTCTTTGCCGTCTCGCTATGGATTGCTTGGAATTCCTCCGTGCAGTCAGTCCCTCCTACAACTAGGATCGATTTCTCGCCACCGGGATGTGCAGAAAGGAATGGTGTACCGTTATACACCTCCCCTTCGACAACGAACCATGTTCCCATTTCCTTGCTTGAGTGCGCGCGGAATTCGTCGATTTCAATAAGTCGGGAAATAGAGTCGTTGGTCATCTTCACTGTGTCCGCCTTCACAACTGTCGTTGAAGGAGTAGTGTTGGGAGAAGATGAATCCCGTTCCCCCCAATTCGCCCCAGTCAAATCCCCTCCTTCCTTCTTGACCCTCTCCATCCATCCCCCCTTCATCAACGCCGGCTGGGTAGGATGCTCAAAGCGAATCTTTAACCGCCCATCAGGAAGGGTTTCTTTTCGAAGAGCTACACGGAACCAGGGATTATTCATCATCCCAAGTAAAGTCCAGTACATGTCCCTTGGCTGTATATTAAGTGCTTCATCCATGGCACGAACGACGATGTCTTCGACATTTGTAGATGCGAGGTCGGAGTGTGGGACGGATAGGTTCCAGAAACACCAGCAGAAACAGGTGTCCCGCCAGCCAACGTCGAGTTTGCCACCAAAGAGGTAGGTGTTTTCTGGGATGCTCATAGCGCGGTATTTATCTTCGTGGTTGGTTATGGAGGCGGGGCGCCATGCTATCAAAATATTAGATTTATGAATAATATATTATGGTGGAGGGAGAGGGATGTCGTACTTTTTCCTTTGTCGAGGGAGATTTCCACTCGTTGTACCCTTCGGCCTCCTCCGCCATAGGCATACCCCCGTAATGTATACTTTTCTTCCACCATCGCGTCTTGTGCCTTGGGTTTGATTTCTAGGATTTCGTCGTGAGCTGGATATGCGATCGCACTATTGACATTCAAATCGAAAATACACCACTTCTCATCCATCCAGAACTTCTTCCCCTCCTCGCTACTCGCAATCGCCGGGGTGACATGCGTCGGCATGACTTTATTATCGTAGTAGTGGTAATAACTGGTGCTCGGCTGGTCCGATATAATAATCTTCTTCAACCACTTGACACTCCTCCCTCCAATCATCCCAGGAACTACCACCCTAATTGGCCTTCCATGATCTGGCATCAACATCTCCCCGTTATGCTTATACGCAAGCATTATTCCTCGCACTGGGTCCATACATAAACTAAGCTTCAAGCTTGTGCCGTAAGCTCCGTTGGGGAGTTTGTCACCGCCCTCGAAGCAGACATATCTAGCCCCACGCCGTCTATCTGGCTTTGCGAGTGCAAGGATATCGCAGAGCATAGGTCCTGTCCAGAGTGACGTGGAGACACCAGCTGGGCCCCAAGAGAACCCTTGTGATTTCCGTACCATATTCTGTTCCTTCCGGCGGTTACCGGCGCAGACTAGTGTAATTGGTAGAGTATATTGAGAGAAATGGTTGGGAGAAGAAATCTCGGAGACGGTGAGAGTTATCGGATTTTCAACTAAACCCTCAATAGAAACTTCCCAAATGGGAATATCTTGATCATGTACCTCTGGGACCGGCCCATGGTTTCGTACAAAATGTAACTCTGGTGGAGTAAGAAAGCCTATAGGTTCTAGTGTTAGCATCTAAAACCCAATGATATCTGGCGGTGGTAGTTACGCACCTGAGTTGAATAAATCTGTCAATGGAGCTTCAACATTGAACGGGTGTATTCCCGTTAAACGAATCAATCTTGCGTCTCTTTTGACATGCGCATCCGGAGTGTCAACATCCAACTCATGTGTTTTCGTTGGAATGGAGGACGGCGGCGGTAGTGGAAAAGCATAGGGCTCTAATGGTTTTTCCTCGGATATACTTCCTTTCCGGCTCTGGAATGTTAAAGGACTTGATGTACCGGGTGTGGGAGCTGGAGAAAATATATCGTTGTCAGAGGCAGGAGGTGTTGGTGGAAACACATGGGAAACCAGGTATTTCATCATTCTTTTGGCTTTCAACATGGCTGATGCCTACAAAGTAGACTCGATGGGTTATATTCTAGATCTCCAAGTTCACGACCGGCTCGATTCCACAAAGAAATTGAAGTAATCTAAAGTGGGATATATGGGGTATATCAACAAGCGAACAAGTACGTCTATGTGTCGGTATTACATACTACCATCACTACACGCGCGCAACTCCCCATACGATAAGCCACGCTCTTAATTTTGTGATCCGTGGCATAACGACAAAAGATTAGAATCTCTTGTTAGACCCCTGGATACACCCGGCAAACCGTACGATCCCATTGCATCTGTGGGGGTAAGCCGGGTGCTGGAGAGTTGCCCCGCGGAGATACTTTGAGTATCTTTCGCACCAATGAGCTCGCATCGGCATGTCCACACCCTATGGGGGCTCTAGTCACCCCAAGAATGTTCGGCATATCTCCTGCTTGATCATAGGAGTAATACTGATAAGAGGTTCCCGGGATGAGAGCTACTAAACACGAGTTAAGGAGTTAGTAACGACAATGTAAAGGTGGTGCAAAGTTTCTAAAATGTGCACTTTCCACCCGCATATATTACTTCGTGTGCTAGCTCGGTTGAAAACTGGTTCAAGGCGTCGCGTCAGGGCCGCGGAGAGCTTTTGGAAACGTAGCTGTGTTTAGATCTACATAGGAAATTTTGATGATCAACCGTCTTGCTGGATGATGCAAGACAAGAATCCGAATGAAGCGTCATCCCACGTCATCTCCGACCCTGGCTCGATATGACGGGGCAAAATACTTTTGACCAGTTGCAGCACTCTTCATTCGCAAAGATCTCAACCTTGAGGTCCAGGACCTTACTTCAGTAGGTACCCTTCATAATTACACTCAATACCGGACACCTAATGCATTGAAAACTCTGGTTGACGATGGCCAAATTGTTCACCAAGGGCTGTTAACGATATTCCCCGCCGGTTTATTGTCTATAAACTACATTATTTTCCTATGGTTTAGTCAAGCCATTATTGCTGCGACGAAGTAACCGCAACTGTGATCCGAGAGCTTCAGATATCCAGTATTGCGACTAGGATAGCTAGCATAGAAGTTACAAGTTAGTTCATATATACATATTATTACCATATGTTCACACCTCAATATTGGGTTGCTGCTGTTAGTATTCTACTATCTGTTGCTTGCCGATGCCTTTGGCCTATCATGTATTAGTATGACGTTGAACAGCTAGCACATCTAATAGCGATTTGAGCTTAGAGGATCCAGACAATTGTCACAGACGATATATCTTACCAGCCATACCTCATGGCATTATATCGAAAGCCTCCGCCAGACCTTAAGCTATATGTGAGCACTGATTATAAAAAAAATAGGGTCGAAAAAGATGTATTGATATGCAGACTGTATTTGAGAAAATTTCTCAGGATACCTAAATCAATCATAAATTGGAACTACTCGTATTTGGTTTTGCAGTTGGTTTTTCATGGTACTAGGCCCATAAGTGAATTCATGAAATAAAGAATTTCTTTTTGGACTACATGGTGAAAATAACGATCATCGATGCTATATGCATATACATGCTATGTGGGGTGAACGTTAACTGTAACGCTTACTGCGAACAGTACATACAGTACGTCATTCATCAAAGTATGCATGACGCGATCGCGACGATGACGCCTGCGACATGTCGCACAATACATGACTGCAACATGATAATAAGTTGCATCCAATATACGCTGACTCCCAATCAGCTACAAATAAGTATGTACAACGATGGTTGTAGAGACGACATTTCAGTTAGATTCAAGTATCCTTTCGCAAGAGTACCTACAGTACCCCGGCCAAAGTATTTGCGACCCCCCCTGCAAATATATATGGGGAGCCTCGCAAATACTTTCGCCTGGGTATTGTACATATATGTGTACCTATTGAATATCTTAGATGCATAAACTCGACGCTCTCTCAGTCGGGATCAGATCATTGCTATTTGCTATATGCCTCTGATTCAAGTTGAAGTGTCAGTACTTTACGTGGGGTCTGTTCAGGCAAATGTTGACGTGTTTTATTTTTCCTTAATTGTATCATATGTGAGCCCGCCATACTTTTGGCAAATAGTCAACGACGCGAAGTACTTCACACTCCAGGTGGCGTACAAGGCTTATCACCGACGGCTAGTTATCTCTGCCACGCACCCTGGCACTCTACTGCACCCTAGCCATCGGGCTAACCTTGCAGAAGTTCGTCCGCGGAGAAACGACTCGAATTAATACCCTCATTCTCCCGTGGGATTACCCGGGTCTAGTCTCGCTACGTATACGCAGCCACGCTACAGATCGACCTCGTATCTCGATAGAATTGACCGAGGTTTGCCCAGACGTGATAGTATTGCATAGAAAATAAGCATAGGAACTACTAGTAGGTATTATCGGCACAGATAGCGGTACTTCTATCAGTCAGGTCTGTTTGAAGATATGATATACATACATAAGATTCTACAACATTACACGCTGAGATGATCACTGGCACTGCTCTTATCTCTGCTGCAGCTGGAAGACTAAGAAATATAGATAATTATTGTCGGGTGTGGGGTGTACGCCCAGCTAGACTGTGTAGTGGTCAGGTACACTAATATCTGAAGATCCGATATCTTCAAGCTTGCTTTAATACAGCTGAAACTTTATATATCTAGTCAGTCTATTCCTTAGCAAAGACAGATTTATCCAGAACTCGGATGTATCGGACTTGATCACTCAAAATATACAGAATCTCCTGACTACCTAGTCAAAACGAGTCGTGAGTCCTGTACAACGCACAACAATCGTGTATTGTTGACCGACATTGAATTTCCCAAGTCCCCATCGTCGTCGCCCTTGAAATACCGTTGAATCCTATTTGGGTATAAGGACAGCCAGATTTTCCACTTTCGTCGATATTTTTACGTAACGGATTGCCTATTTTACCTGTATCCCAGGCGCGAAGTATAAGCTCTACGACGGCTTGTTAGAACTACAAACACATGTCCACGGAACGAAAAACAATGGCACTATCGATACTATGGAAGGCACCAAAAGTCAATCCCGTCAACCATAAGGCACAATCTGTCCCTGTGCTGAACCCCCTGAATATATATGGCAGGACATTTTTCTTCTCGACAATGGGATTCATGATCGCGTTCATGTCGTGGTATGCATGGACTCCACTGGTGAGTATTTGGGCATTCTTGAAATTGAAAAGCATCAGCAAAGCATGGGCTAATTTTATCCATAGCTATCAAAAACCATAAAAGACGATCTCCACCTTTCAAAAACCGACATTGCCAACTCCAATGTCCTTGCACTCACTGCAACGTAAGTCACTGATATTAATTGTCCTAGCGACTAGTACTGTCAAAGTTCAATGCTGATCCAGTGGGTTAAATGCAGCCTTCTCGTCCGGTTCATGGTTGGTCCACTATGTGATCGTTTTGGGCCCCGCCTCGTCTACATCAGTCTTCTTCTCGTGGGTATGATTCCTACAGCAATGGCGGGTCTTGTCACTTCTGCCCGTGGTGTGATGGTCATCCGGTTCTTTGTCGGTATTTTAGGGGGTACATTCGTCCCCTGCCAGGTTTGGTCAATGCAATTCTTTGATAAGAATGTCATTGGCACCGCAAACGGGCTTATGGCTGGTATGGGGAACGCTGGTGGTGGTATCACGTACTTCGTCATGCCTGCCATCTTTGACAGTCTAGTTCACAGCCAGAGACTCACCCCCCACGTTGCATGGCGAGTCAGTTTCACTGTTCCAGCAATCTTGATCACTGCTACAGCTCTGGGAATGCTCTTCTTGTGCGAGGATACACCAACTGGAAAGTGGGCAGACAGGAAAAAAATGGTCTCTAACTCCTCTGGAGATTCTACACCAGTTAAAACTGGTGGTGTAGTTGTTGAGCTCCCCAACGGAGGCAGACTTGGACAGCTCTATCACGCTCCAACATCAAACTCCACCCTAGAAGAGAAGAAAGAGCCAGTTGAAGGTTATATCTCCAATCCTGAGGATGCTCGCCTAGGCGAAGTCGAAATTGCCCGAACCGAAGTCGAAATTGCCCGAGCCGAAGTCGTCAAAGCCCCAACTTTCCGCGAAGCAGTCAATGTTTTCTTCTCTTTACAATGCCTCATGCTCGCCCTCCCTTACGCCTGCTCCTTTGGTGGTGAACTGGCAATCAACTCTATTCTCGGCGCTTACTACATGGACCGCTTCCCCCACCTCACGCAAACTAGCTCTGGAAAATGGGCCGCCATGTTTGGTTTTCTCAATGTCGTGTTCCGCCCGGCAGGTGGCATGCTCTCAGATATAATCTACCGAAAATCCAATCGTAGTGTCTCAGCAAAAAAATTCTGGCTCGTATTTCTCGGTGTGAGTCAGGGGGCAATGTGCCTTGCCATTGGGCTGCTCAACACACACACCCAGGCCACCATGTTTGGGTTAGTTGCCGGACTTGCGCTCTTCATGGATGCAAGCAACGGCGCGAATTTTGCGCTTGTACCACATGTATTCCCGCAGGCGAATGGGATTCTGAGTGGGTTTGTGGGCGCATCGGGGAATCTGGGTGGGGTGATCTTTGCGCTGTTGTTCCGGTTTAATGGGATTCATTATGGAAGAGTCATTTGGTGGATTGGGTGTGTTTGCGTGGCGGTTAATGTGGGAGTATCATGGATCAGAGTTATTCCAAAGGGACAGATTGGGGGTCTCTAGGGCCCTGTTGATCGATCGGTGGCATACGAGGTTGAGAATTGATTTGATATATCCATTTGTTATTTTAGGAATTACCCCTGTTCTCTTTTATTCTGAAGGTTTTCCTTGGATTTCTGTGTTTATGGCGCCGGCTTTAACATTTTTTGGGATTTTTGGAACTTTCATCTTGCTCCTAATGTGTACTCAAACACCCCCAGGCTATGACATGGGATTGGGACAATTTTATGCTCGTTATACTAAATTTACTCATCGTTTTCAGTGATAGTCAAGAGGATAACATGCATTCTTAGGGAAGTGTTACTGTACAATACAGTAAGACGAGTTCATTAAACAGGCTACGAGGTCATTCACCCTTAATAAGATGTTTCCATTTACATCTTACAATGATATGAGTAGAATCTACCAGTTTTAGATTTGTATGGAGAGGACGACTATAACGGCCAGATCTTCCCAGAGGCCAGAATCCCCGTCAATATAAATTTAGTACCACAGAAAACTTTGAATGCTATTCTTATTCAGGTAGTCACTTCCCTTATTTACCGGTATCTGCACTCGGTTGGAAGCTTATCTTCATATCGCTGGAATCTAAGTCCCTTCAGATACTAAGGTTACTGTGCTGCTTTCCGTGACGTCCACTGCAAAGCTCTCGCCGGAGCGTCCACAGAAACTTATTAATATTTACCTAAGCTAGAACACCCACATTCTAGCTTGATTGCTACCGCACTTCTATCATTCAGGCTCAATTTAGATTTTAAATTATTAATTATAATTTTATATATATATATTTTTTTTAAAAAAAAAAAAAACTTTAATATAATAGTAAAATAATATAAATAATAATTAAATAAAATTAAATAAAATTATTTAAAATCATAAATATAATATAAACTATAATTATATTTTAAAAAAATAAAATACAAATAAATATATATTAAAAAAGAAATATATAAAAAAAAAGTATTATAAATTCTATATTTTAATATATATATATATATTTTATTTATAGTAAAATAAATTATTATATTTTTCAATAAATATATATAAGTTTAATATTTTATTTTATAAGAGTAAAGCTTAGTAATATATCAGATATTGCAGTAGCTTATTGACTTTAAATCTATATTCACTTATAAAATCACTCAAGGTTAGATATATCTGTTCTGGTCCGTTGCGGAATTCGGTCCATTCCGGAATGGACCGGTCTATACCGGAATGGACTGGATTCCACAACGGACCAGTCCATTACGGAACCTTTACTTAGTGAAAATTTTCTTCGCAACATCTTTAATGCAACATACTCCTCAACGCAACATACTCTGCACACAGCAACATACTCTGCACACCGCAACATACTCTGCACACCGCAACATTACCAGCATACTGCGACATTTCCACTCTTACTACAATGTCAGTGGTAGAAGATAATAGTGATATTGAGCTGGATCAATTTCACCCCCTAGGTTCTGCTCCATCTTGAAGTGCAATTGAAGCATTCGTCATAGTAATGATGAGCAAGAGAGAGATAAGGAAGATAATCAAGATAAACCTCAATCTACTCTAATTTAACTTCCTAGTATCAATATTACACTAGCAAAAGTTCACAAACGTACTACAATAGCTTGCAAGCAAATGGCAAATCGATATCTTCAACAGTACAAAATAGATACCTTTACAATTAGTGATCCTGTTAGCTTACATATTCCTAATATTGATCGAGCTTCAACCGACCATCGCCAAATTTTCTGTAGAGTTGTCTACAAGCCTTATTCTAACTGTAGCTATATTATGAGTATGGGTTATTGGATTAATACTATCCTACTAGAGAATTGGAGCGGCTTCCTTCTAGTATTAGACCAAATTACCTTGAGTCTATCCCATCAACCTGGCAAATGCAAAAGCCAAAGTCTCTTCATGAAGTTGCACACCTTGGGTCGACTAGATCTGTAGTTTGCTGCAAATGCAAGGGCCAATGTGCAGACCGTCACTGCCAATGCAAAAAGGAAGGGCATTTATGTACTGCTCATTGTCATACTGGCTTAAGGCATCATTCATGTTCTAATTCGGCCCAAGTATTGAGCAATGGATTAATTGAACAAGTGGAAGTTTAAGCATATAGAGGTATAATTGAATAGATGGAGGTTTGGGGCAAGTGAAAGTATAATTGAATCGGGGGAGGTTTGGATATGCGGAGTTTTAGAGCAAGTGGAGGTTTGGGGCAAGCAGAGGTATAATTCAATAAGGGGAGGTTTAGATATACGGAGTTTTGGAGCAAGCGGAGGTATGATTGAATAGGTGGAGGTTTGGGGCAAGGCGAAGGTATAATTCAATAGGTGGAGGTTTGGACATGCGGAGCTTTAAGCTTTAATTATGTATAAAATAACAGACTCAGTTTCCACTCAATTTGCCTTTGTACATTGCCTAGTAGAGTGCACATATATGCCATTCCGGAATGGCCCTGCAATTCCGCAACGGACCAGTCCATTCCGGTATGGGCGTCCGTTCCGGAATGGACCGAATTCCGCAACGGACCAGGACATATCCATACATAATGCCATAGTGACAACGCGATGCTATTGGAAGCTATGACGTATCATCTTGTTCATTCTTAATATATAAAGATGTATTGATTCCAGGTATTATTCTATACTATTAATCTTCGCCCTTCGTCATTTTTACGCCAAAACATGCCAACTTTACGAGAATTTTAAAACTAGCAACACCATGGAATTAAGCCGCCGAAGTTCTTAACTTTAGTTTCTATCAAGAATTAAAGATCACGCTCCTTAAGCGCACTGTAAATGGAAAATGCCCTCGGTGAAAAATCTAGAAATTTGAAGAGTGGTTGCCAAGTACCTTTCCCATACAAATTTGTATGGCAATGCCATGTATCAATTCCTCTTCCAACATTTTAGGGCTTCAGCTGATGGAATACCAGTTCAAGAGCTATCTTTTCGAGCTTGATTTTTAACCTTTCATAGTCTATCTCCTTTTACCAGATATTAACTGAATTTATAGCGTTGTGGTTTTTGACACTCCACCGAAAAGAAGCACTTTTTGTGTAAAAAATGTCCTAGCACTATACTTCGACTATACTTGCAAGTCATTACGGTCTCATATACATCCAGACTCTCATTTCCGAAACCCAACAATCCGCGCACTTATCTCCCAATTCGCCCAATGTAATTTCCAGACGCTGCTATCCACGTAAGATTTATCCCTTATCTTAATATCCTTCGCATTTTTACCTGCGTACTTAATCTGCGAACTCTTCCTATTCCTCCCACCGCTGCGTATCACCCACTTATTGCTTTTCTCTTCAGAAACAAGACCGCTTCCCCTTATGTTATAAATATCCGTTAAATCAATTGCCGCCTCAAACCGCACCCTATATATGCGGGTATTGTTTCATTTTATGCAGTACTGTTACGTGCATATATCAAATCATACTCCTAGTCTGGTTGGCACAAGCCTCTCGTAGAGACATACCCCTTTAGCTTTTACTTTCGCTTTTGTTTTAGCTTTTACTTTAGCTTTAGCTTTACCATCGCTTACCTAATATGACTGACCATGGTAGGTTGACCAGGGCCAAAGTACCCTTGTTTTTGCGCTAGTCTACTTGCATCCCGTGATACTACACAAGCAGATAGCAAGCGGCCATCCCGGCTAAATTGAGATCTATGGAGACAACTTCGCTCTACAACATGGCTGCGTTCACATCATACCAAAACAACACAATACCCAAATACACGCCCCCTTAGGATGAGACCCCTCCAATAACCCCCCCCCCCCCCAATCTACCCCCCCCAAGGCTCACTATCATGCTAACACACTCATGGCTACTAGGAAAGCTCAACCGGCCATCTATTTCCATGTTAAATTAATATTGCCGATGTAAGCCTTGAAATAGTAAAATGGGATGGCCATTGCCTAGGAGGACTAACCTGCGTAAAATGCTCAATTTCAAAAGCTCTCATAGAATCCACTAAATCTTACTGATCTTCCTCTAGATCCATTTCAAACTCTCTCTCATCATCAATCTTTTCCTTCGCAATATCTTCTACAACTACAGAAAGGTTACTAGTCCCTTCCATAGTACTAATTGGCCCTTAGGCTTAAGCGGTCGCTTCGGTCGAGGGGGGTATGGTAGCTTCTTTATAGAGTGCTTTCGGCTAGGCTGCTTTGTAGTAATTCATATAGCATCAATCTCTGCACACTCAGCTTGCTACGCTGGTAGGTCAACCTCATTATATCGTTGCAGATCAAAATGCTCCTTCATATATTCAAAACTCAACTCATTATCCATATAGCCACTGTCGGAGACTGCAAATATAGCTTTATGGATTAGCCCTCCTTCTGGATAGTATGACTCTCGGTAAGTTTTCCCTTACCAGATGATAAATGGTGGAGTAACCACTCCAGCAGCGCCCACAGTCTCCAAAACACTACAAAATTCACAATAGCCCTCAGTCATCATTTTTGCCATGCTATGACCCTTCCCAGCACGCACAATTGCTAATGTTCTTATGTTATTTCTTCCTATAGTGATTCCCTTTTCATCACAATTCCAGATATTATATTGTGAGATCTTCTTCCTACGAACGAGATTGGCAAGCTTTCGGAGGAAATCTGCTTGTAGCTCAATATCATTGTATGCTGCTGCATGAGCTCTTTCTTGATAGCGAATGTAGACCTTCTTAAATTCTGGGTTACGCTTAAGAAAGCAATCAATCCAGTGAGCGCTAATAATATAGAGAGGAGCTAGAGGAGTCGTAGAAGTCATCAAGGGGGTTGTTGAACTTGATTGGGAGGGGGGGGTAGAACTTGATGTTATGGAGCTTATGGCTTTTTGCTTTTAAAGGTGCTTCTCCCGACGCAGTTGAGGGTTGGTAGTAGTTGACTTAGAACCTATACTACCCCCCCCCTTGACCTCGCTATTTCATTTGCCTTTTATTAATCATATGTTGTGCTATTCCTCGTAGGAGTTCAGGATTTAATGAAAATCCCGTATCTACTATCAGTCCTGCATGCTCTGCGATTGTATTCTCTTCACCAATATCAAATAACTGCTTATCTCTAGTGGCTGTGGCATAGTCAGTGGTGGTACCTGCAAGTCACCGACCTAGTGTACGTACATTTACCCCATATAGAGCTGCAACTTCTGCTACGTCGTCAGAGTACCGCACCCCATCGTGCAATAGGTACTCCTGACTATTATCGAGCATGCTTCATTGCTTCTTGCAGCTTATTTTCATAATCGATTTGCCTATAGTGATTGGAGGGGGTGTTGGTGATAGTGCTGGTTTTGGTGATTCGATTGGTATAACTTAGTAGAGGTATTAGTTATTAGTTGCTAGGGGGGCGGAAGATAGGCATAAGGAGTGGTTGCCTGACAGGGATGTTTTTGTCCCGGTCAACCTACCATGGTCGGTCATCCTTAGGTAAGCGATGGTAGTTTTAGCCTTAGCTTTAGTTTAGCTTTACGTTACATAAGAATAGTATAAGAACTCCTTCAGCCCTCCTTCCTCGGACAATATTTTCTCCTTACTTACCACCACTTCCTTAACTACTACACTACCACACCACCCCCCCCTACCTCCCAAAACTTCGAAAAAAATGGCAGCTATTATTCCACAACTATTCGATGTCCACACCGCGTCTGCTGACATCAATCAATTTCTGGATCAGCTTGCGCACAATCCTGACAACAGATTTCGAATCCACCCCCGTGTTATTTCATACAAATCGAAAAACATGAAGAATAATGCTATCCAATTAGCACTGGAGGCAGACAGGAGGGATTACGAGGCTTGTGACATTATGCAACAGGCCAAGCACACCATGGTTTCTAGTAGCTCCTTATTGTGGCTCAGCGGGAATATCACTGGTATACAACAGAATGGAAATCACTGGCATTCATATGCCCTGATTTATTTCGAACGCAAGGTCTTTGTCATAGACCCCGAATACCAACCACCGGCACCCGGAAGAGTACGAAGATTAGTCGAAATCGAGCATCTGGATTTAGCAAAGGAGTTTATTCCTCTCATCAGTGGCTCACAAAATACTATTCGGCACGGGGTTAACTGCTGGGGACGGGTGGTAGATCATGTCTACTTGTGTGGGACTGGACATATAGTTCAAATTGGTACTGGACAATGCAACCCTGAGACAGGAGGGTGGATGCAGCAATTTGTTAGGGGGGGGGGTGATATGAGTTGGTTTGACCGGCATGATGTGGAGGAAGTTATTATGCGTTAGTGGAGCATATTTGATTTGGGTTATATCCTGAGTTAGGGAGGTTAAAGATTCTTTCATTACTAGTATTTTTGTATTTTTGCTTTTTAAGCTCTTTCAATATTTCTTTTAGCTTGTGCTAGGATAATTCAGCTGGATAAGTCTGGTGAATATTTATGAGCAACTCCCTTATGCTTAGAAGCTTGATATATGAGCAACTCGCTCATACTTAGAAGCTCGATATATAAGCAACTTGCTCATGGCGGGGTATGTTGGAACGCACATCCAGCACACCCGACTTCCTCCCATGGCCTATTATATTGTGCTTTCGGTTCCCGGTTCCCAAACGGTGCGAGTTCCATATTCAGTGGTATCCCGCGGTCGCTATGTCAGCTATTGCAGTCATATCCAGTGGTCGCTATGTCAGCTACTGCAGTCATATCCAGCGGTCGCTATGTCAGCTACTTCAGTCATATCCAGCGATCGCTATGTCAGCCAGTTCAGGCAGCTCTATATTCAGTGATATCCAGCGGTCACTATGTTAGCTAGTTCACGCAGTTGTATATTCACTGATATCCACCGGTGGCTATATCAGCTAGTTCAGGCAGCTCCATGTTCAGTGATATTCCGCGGTCGCTATGTCAGCTAATTCATGCAGTTTCAGATTCCGTGATATCCAGCGGTCGATATGTCTCACACTGGGAGGCAGCCATCGGTTGGGCCAGGAGCCACATAGGAATCCCGGGCAGCGGAGGGGCAGGCAAGGGGGCAGCCTACGAGTCAGCTCTAGGCCGTATCGCAGGGAGCCAGCAGGTAGCTACCGCAGCGGGTATCAGGGCCGCGGTCAAAGCAAGACGGAAGGACATGGGTTCAGAACCTAGGTTTGGAGCCAACAGGTGCCTATGGCACAGGCACGCCCTACCCGCCTACACCTGGCTGCCCACCAACCGGGGCCCACAGAACTACTGGCTTCACCTCATCTGCAAGGTCGACTCCCCAGCCTGCCTCAACTGCGATCACCCTTCGGAGGACGGCTACCATATCACCCTCGATTGCCCCCACCACCATCAGCAATGCCAGGAGTTCATCGGAGATACCAGGACATGGGAAGATTGGGACACACCAATCTGGAAGAAAGAAGAGGGGGAGGAGGAGGAGTGGGACGCGGTAGAGGCATACTTCGCGTACCTCTACAGCCCCCTTGCTAGACGCTAAGGCACAGGCAGGGAGGCTTTAGGAGGGGGGCGAGGGTCGCCGCTCACTCGTCAGATGTTGCGCATATTTTGTTTCTCTTTCCTTTGCGTCCTCTTGCTATTTGTACATAATTCGTGCAGGGCATCAGACTAACTTGACCGTCCTTGAATCCACCCCGGTTTCCAGGTGGCTGGTCATACGACCCTTAAGGTTGTGCATACGAGTCCTGAGTTTATGAAAAAAAAAAAAAAAAAAGGTCAATATGTCAGCTAACTCAGCCACCTCCATATTCAGTGATACCCAGCGGTCGATATGTCTGCTAGTTCAGACAGCTCCAACTTCAGTGCTATCCGGCGGTCGATATGTCTGCTAGTTCACGCACCTCCATATTCCCTCAGATATGTCAGTTAGTTCATGCAGCTCTATATTAAGTCTCAGTACTCATATTGAAGCTTCTCGCTCATGGCGAGGCAGCGCATCCCCGAGGTTAAGCCTGGGCGAGATTGCCCAACCACTGGGCCGCTCCCTGCCCCGTATCTACGTACATGACCAGATAACCCCCATCTCAAATATTCCCACCGTATGTTCGCACACCAATAAGGGGAAATCCTCCCCTCACTGCCCCTGCCAGCTTCTCACACCCATATCTGTTCCCACTTCCGCCCCTCCCCATCTGTCACTCTGGAGCAACTCACGAAGTGCGCCGCGCTCTGAGCTATCCCTTCCTCAAACAACCCGCACGTCGGGTCCTCCACTCTCCCTACATACATGCATGGTATTTTTCTTAGGCCAAGTAGGCATGGGACCCATGTACACTGCTACTGGAACTACCTCGGTAGAATATATGTCTAATTATAAGAGATTTGGGTTGAGATATATTTGTTCTGGTCCGTTGCGGAGTTGCAGGGCCGTTCCGGAATGGCATATATGTGCACTCTACTAGGCAATGTACAAAGGCAAATTGAGTGGAAACTGAGTCTGTTATTTTATACATAATTAAAGCTTAAAGCTCTGCATGTCCAAACCTCCACCTATTGAATTATACCTTCACCTTGCCCCAAACCTCCACCTATTCAATCATACCTCCGCTTGCTCCAAAACTCCGTATATCTAAACCTCCCCTTATTGAATTATACCTCTGCTTGCCTCAAACCTCCGCTTGCCCCAAAGCTCCACTTGCTCTAAAACTCCGCATATCCACACTTGCTCTAAAACTCCGCATATCCAAACCTCCCCCTATTCAATTATACTTTCACTTGCCCCAAACCTCCATCTATTCAATTATACCTCTATATGCTTAAACTTCCACTTGTTCAATTAATCCATTGCTCAATACTTGGGCCGAATTAGAACATGAATGATGCCTTAAGCCAGTATGACAATGAGCAGTACATAAATGCCCTTCCTTTTTGCATTGGCAGTGACGGTCTGCACATTGGCCCTTGCATTTGCAGCAAACTACAGATCTAGTCGACCCAAGGTGTGCAACTTCATGAAGAGACTTTGGCTTTTGCATTTGCCAGGTTGATGGGATAGACTCAAGGTAATTTGGTCTAATACTAGAAGGAAGCCGCTCCAATTCTCTAGTAGGATAGTATTAATCCAATAACCCATACTCATAATATAGCTACAGTTAGAATAAGGCTTGTAGACAACTCTACAGAAAATTTGGCGATGGTCGGTTGAAGCTCGATCAATATTAGGAATATGTAAGCTAACAAGATCACTAATTGTAAAGGTATCTATTTTGTACTGTTGAAGATATCGATTTGCCATTTGCTTGCAAGCTATTGTAGTACGTTTGCGAACTTTTGCTAGTATAATATTGGTACTAGGAAGTTAAATTAGAGTAGATTGAGGTTTATCTTGATTATCTTCCTTATCTCTCTCTTGCTCATCTTTACTATGACGAATGCTTCAATTGCACTTCAAGATGGAGCAGAACCTAGGGGGTGAAATTGATCCAGCTCAATATCACTATTATCTTCTACCACTGACATTGTAGTAAGAGTGGAAATGTCGCAGTATGCTGGTAATGTTGCGGTGTGCAGAGTATGTTGCGTTGAGGAGTATGTTGCATTAAAGATGTTGCGAAGAAAATTTTCACTAAGTAAAGGTTTCCAGTCCATTCCGGTATAGACCGGTCCATTCCAGAATGGACCGAATTCCGCAACGGACCAGAACATATTCATACAAGAAGGTTACGAGGGCTGTGAGTGGGGATCAATTGGCATATAAAGTCTAAATACTCAGTATATAGAAAATCTCTGTGTGAGAGTTCTACTGCCCCCGAGTAAGGGGGTAAGTAAGGTATTTCTTGGAATATCTCTATCAAAGAGATTGAAATTTGGCGCATGATTTGTTCAAGGGATGTGTTTTATTAGGCTTTTATTAGAAATACTGGTGAAAACTAGATGTGGTCATCCAGGAAGGCCCCTCTCTGGAGGAGAGTAGATCTTAGACTTGCTCTACCCACGGAGAAGTCGGATACAAAGCTCAATAGCTAGGACAGGTCTCTAGACAAAAGGAAACCTTTCAAGCCCCTTGGCAAGTTAATATGATTAAAATTGAGTAGGTTACCCTGAAATATCTCATTAGTGAGAAGGATAAATCCCGGCATATCTTTAACGATAGTGTCCAGACTTAGAGCTGGAGAGCAAAAGAATGTCCTTAATATGAGAACACCTTTAAGCCCTCAGAGCCACATTGGGACCTTTTTTGATAGAGATATTCCAAAAAATAGCTCCCCTCTTCCTCCTCAGAAGTAGTAGTATTCCAATATAGAGATATTCTATTTACCGTGTATTTAAACTTCAAATATCAAGTGAAGGTAACAATTCTCGCCACTCACAGCCCTCCTAAACTTCATATGAATATATTTTCTCCGCAAACACAGTCAGATACGTTTTACTAGGGTAGCTCGTGTTGCAGTGCACAACTAGTTTACCTGAAAAAAATACAATAAAATTTATCTCAAAAGTTTGAAGCCATTCCGCCCAACAACAGTTGAGTTATGCCCAAATACCTCTGTAACTGGTTACCTGGTGCCGACCGGAAACCCGGTAGTCCACGTTATTCAATTGCTGCTGATGGTCGGTGATAATTTAGCGTTGCTATTGCTAAAGAGAGTTGACCTAAGCCTAAAAGATACCTAACATGTTGTTTAGGCCTCCCAACCACGCCACCTTGATGGAGTGGTGGGAGGCATGTTTTGCCTTTCGTGAGGGCATTTGTAGGGCGTAAAGGAATATATCGGTGTGTAATGGTATCCAGTAGTGAATCCAGAACAACTTGATGAAACCCGACACCGATGGGTGTAACGGCGGGTCTGTGACAAGGACTGTGGACGGGCTCCAGGGAGCGCTTACTACCATATGTACATCACGCCCACCACCGGGATGTGGCTCGCTCGGTTATTTTAGCGGTTTCGACAGTTTCGCAACCAATATGGGACCAAAGAGGCTCAAAATTTGGGATTGCATTGTGGATATATGGTAGTTTGTTGAAGCGAGTGCGGATGGGCCAAGGTGCATTACTGCTCGAATTATCCTGACAGAACTACTGCGGATCATGAGATCGGTTGGCTGTAAGAAAAGTAGATATATGGGGACTATGAGGGCTATAATCAAGCAACAATTATTGTTACAACTTGGTAACTACGGCCTTTATAAATTATAGAAGCAATTGCATGCAATAAGTTGCCATAGAGGGACTGGTCTGCAAGGGTGTCTTAACTGGAGTGCAGACGAGGTATTTCCCCCCGTAACTCAGATAAAGCAAGTCTAAAACAGATGACTACATAGTGGCTTAAAGGAACTTACATAGGCATGAGAGCCAGGGGAGATCATGTTAGCAACTGAATGTATCATTTAAATCTGTACTGAGTGTATATGCCAACGTTTGTCATTTCCCGCTAATATGGCTACTAGGCTAAGCTACTTTATATTTAGGCTAAATCAGGCCTGGAACAGACTTGAAAGGTTATTTGTTATGCTTCGGTCCTTTTGGGCTATTGAATGCCTGATGACACATTCATTTGGAAGACTTAGCTCAAGTTTTGCCTACTGTTGCAGGTAACCCCTATGAAACGGCTTCTCTCAAGCCAAGTCAGATATGCTAAGTAAGGTTTATATAAGCATCTAGTCCCTTAACACATTTATTTGAGCCATGACCTGCTTGGTTTGGACTTCATTTCACTAAGTTATAATAAGAAGGTTTTGATCTAGATCCCCTCTTATCTCACCTTTAGCAACCTAAGCTTACTCAGTTTTAAGCAAAGATCCTTAGTTGAGTACCGTAAAGTTTGTTCAACCTGTGTGCGTGATTTTGAGCTATCAGGCACTTAATATGGACTTGATTTGGTTGAGTTATAAGAAGGTATAATTTATCCACACATTGCCTTAACCTACTCTTGGCGGTATAGCCTCACTAATTTCTAGTAGAATATCATACATAGGGTACCTAGATGATCCCCCTACCTATGTTTGTGCATTTGCGCTATTAGGAACTTGATTTAGACCAATTTTGGTTGAGTTACAAGAAGGAATACGCCCCTGTTAAGACTACCCTTGCTGACCAGTCCCTCTATAGCAACGTATTACATAGAATTGCTTCCAAAATGTATACAGGCCATAAGTACCGAGTCATAACAATAATTGTTGCTTGATTATAGCCCTCATAGCCCCCATATATCTACTTTTCCTACAGCCAACCTACCCCGTGATCCCCGGTATTTCTGTCAGGATAATTCGAGCAGTAATGTACCTTGGCCCGTCCACACTCGCTTCAACAAACTACCATATATCCACAATGCAATCCCAAATTTTGAGCCTCTTTGGTCCCATATTGGTCGCGAAACTGTCAAAACCGCTAAAATAACCGAGTGAGCCACATCCTGGTGGTGGGCCTCATCCCGGTGATGTATGGTATGACCAAAGGCTATGACAAGGACGAGAGAGTCAAGGAGGAACGGAATGTGTTTAGTGCGACTAGAATACAAGACGTTGCGTGGAGGAGAGAGAGGGAGAGAGAGAGGAAGAAGGGGAAATAGCCAACTATATCCCAATGCCACTGTTACCACCTAATCCTCCTTGCCTCCCGCTACTACCCGAGGGTTATTCCTTCGTGCCCTACCTTGTGCCATCCTGTGCGTCTATGCGGTGCTTCCTGCATGCGCCTGACTCTCCTGCACTCCTCCATCGAGCCTATAGGGTCAGGGCCGTGACAATGGGTAAGGTTTGGAAATTATTGGTTCTGAGACCTCAACGCTCGAGACGATAAAACCTTCGTAGATTGAGGCCCCTTGAGGAGGACGAAGGACCCTGATTGTCTAGTTCCCCGAATGGGTGTGACGGCACCCTGTGACCAGAGAGACAGAGTTGGAGGATCAAACCCAGCGAGGGCCATTGAATATAAGTGGCTTGTTAGTAACCAGGGCAAAAGGAGTATCGCCTACGAGTCATAGCCTTCTAGCCGGTCTTAGATGTCGATACTACTGAGGCAATGGCCATGTATATACATATGTACATACAGGCGTCGGCGACCTCTGAACAAGTATGGCATTGATCTCGAGCAGAACAAAGTGCATGCAGAGTCGCCCGGCAGAATGCTCATCATCAGTCAATTGACTAACATATTGACCTATAGGCCACCAACCAAGCCGCCCAAAGCTGGTGGTGAGGGCTCTTTCATGGCCCAGATATCCAGAATAGGCCACGTGCACGTGTGGAGTTACACGCAACCTCCGCTCTCGCCCAGGCTACAAATCACAGCCACGCCCAATAGTCTCCGACCTGCCTTAGATCTAGGTCTAGACCTGCAACTGAGTCGACTGCCTTGACCTCGCTGTTGCTTGTTTCCATTTCATTTTTTATTGAAGTATATACATATCTCAGCTCGATTTCCACACCTTAAACATCTTTCTATCTTGAAGAGACATATACCTGTACTTGTACATAAATAGAGTCGGTGGCAGCTAAGTACTTCAAGCGTCTCTGTCCTCAGTTTACACAAATCTTTCTTTTCCCACTGTGTGACAAAGTTAGGAATCTACGTTTGCGATCCTTTGCTTGAGCTCAACCATACAGATAGCAACTATATATCTAAGCTTGGAGACTTGAAACACTCCCTACCTAGAATGTGATGGTCATAAAACTATAACGCTTTGGTATAGACCTACCAGCCCCGGTTCCATGGTCCACTAGTGGGAAGGATATATCCCTTGAACCGGCAGAAAGTGCATGTAGGTTGATAGGGTTTGATAATTAACTGACAGGGGATGTACTCACCGCATCGTCATAGCAAGGATCTGGTACAAAACCAACGCTAGTATTCAATCGGGGTTAAGCTTTGGAACAAGTGGTCACGTGAGACTAGAAGACTAGAAAGCTCGTCCTTGGTGCCAACCAGACTATCGTCCTTGTAGAAGTGGAACACTCTGATTAGGATTAGGGACTCTTGGCATTCGATATTGCATTCGAGCTTAGTGGGGATTCACTTCCTCTCATTATTAGAACATCACGAATGAAAAACTGTTGCTGGGCATATGATACACCTTCTACAATCCTAGCTGTAGAACATGAAGTGCCTACACATCCCTGCAATATTGATGAGTAGGGCTGGGGGCGGCTCGCAATATTGATTATACCCGGACCCCCTGAAAAAATTCCGACTTCTTCACAATAATGGTCAATGATCAGAAAATAAATTGCTTTGTCCTTCAACTTCGACCTAATAACGCACCCATATCCTATTCACATGACTTGACTACATGAGGCTGCATGGTCACATCCCAACTAAGTACAGCTACTTACAGTACCCCAGCAAAAGTATTTGCGACCCCCCCCGGCATAATATGCAGCGCTTGCAGCTCAAGGTAAGACATGTTCTTTAAGACATGCAGCGAGCACAGCTTATAACTTTGAGCGGGGTCCAGTGCGGTAGACAACACTCCCATATAGCAAAATGTCATCAGTAGCAGTCCCGCTCCCATCGGATTTAGAAGCAACTGTAGCTAACCCAGTGCTGGCAGGACCACCGGGCAAAAGGAAGAAGGCAGAGCTGACTGAATATCTTCATCCATTACTTGTTGGGCATAACTACTCTGAGCATTATGTGGAGATTTTGGAAGCCTATCTCCCACTTGTAAAGGAAGATATGGCAGCAGCCGGCATATCTACACCAGTATTCATGCAAGACAATTCCCCTATACATATCTCCTACTAACTACAGTTTAGATTGGTTACAAGATGAAGGATGGAAGGTTGCAGATCATCCAGCTTGCTCACCAGATCTCAACCCTATTGAGCATGTTTGGTGATATCTTAAGCGGATTTTATGTCAAAAATTTCCAGATATTGCAACTTGTCGGGGTGGGCCAGCAACTGTGAAGAAACGGTTGGCAGATTGCTTGTTAGAGGCTTGGAAAGAGATTCCGTCTACGTTACTTGATTCTTTAACAAGATCTATGCCTCGCCGAGTGATAGCTGTGATTAAGGCAGAGGGTTGGTATACGAAATATTGAGACCGAAAAGCTGGACCAGCGGGACCATACTATTATTGGTGGGGAAGCGACAGGGGATGGGGAAGCGACAGAAATGAACTCCTGCATACTTGGCACTCTCCCACATGCCTCGCGATCACTTCTCTGCCAATTTTATAGAACTTGGGGTCGTACCCGAATATATCGAACCTGCTCTACATCATACGCATAGTAAATAAGTGAATAGAAAAGCCCATGGACCGGTATGTATTGGTCAGAGCAATAAAGTACTCAATACACCCCCCCTTGACATATATCAACTCACAACTACCCAGTACAGGAATTAACCCACTCTGATAGTGACCGAAGATCACTGAAGGCCATATTTATCTGGTAGATGTCTTGTATTAAAGATTGCTTTCATATCATCCATAATCAACTCTCCATAGTACGCTCCGTATCATATCCTTCTTCCACTGTATCAACTTCTCAATATCTAGTCAACTTCTTTCAATATCAGCATCCTGGCCTTACCTAGATAAAAGCTTTACTGGGTTTTTTTTGCTACTTATTTATAGTTTACATATCTCAATAGCATTATTCATATATCTGCTTGATTTTCGGCTTTGATTTCTACCGTATTGATTTCAGCAGCAATCTGATTCATTCTACTAGTGTATCGGCAATATTTGTAGTGTAGTAAGCAAGCTCAATTGCAGTTGCTGCTAGAGTTGCTTGGAATTCATGAGTACTACTGCTACGGAGCCTAGTGAGGGGGCGGCTACTAAAACGATTGCGGATGATATGAAAGCAATCTTTAATACAAGACATCTACCGGCTTATGATACTATATTGGCTCGCGGACTTCCTAAGCCCAAATTATCTCTAGTAATATGGAAGCCTAATGCACTAGAAGGGGAAGATGTTATAGGAAGGGAGTAGGGTAGGAGGTTGCTGAAATGGGAAGTTTTGGACCAATCCCAAGCCTACTAATACCAGCAACTATCATCAATCATAGCTCAGACTCACTAGTAGGGATTGACATTAATGTAGAGGCCTATAAGGACTCTGAAGAGTCAGATAAGGTGGAGATTGATGAGTAGGGACTGATTTCTACAAATTAGGCTCTTTTTGAGGTAGAGTAGATACCCGCCACTAGTTGGAGGCTAGGGAACTTGGATTATATGACATGCTACCAGATAAATATGGCCTTCAGTGATCTTCGGTCACTATCAGAGTGGGTTAATTCCTGTACTGGGTAGTTGTGAGTTGATATATGTCAAGGGGGAGTGTATTGAGTACTTTATTGCTCTGACTAATATATACTGGTCCATGGGCTTTTCTATTCACTTATTTACTATGCGTATGATGTAGAGCAGGTTCGATATAGTCGGGTACGACCCCAAGTTCTATAAAATTGGCAGAGAAGTGATCGCGAGGATGCGGGAGAGTTGCCAAGTATGCAGGGATTCATTTCTGTCGCTTCCCCATCCCCTGTCGCTTCCCGTCCAATTATAGTAGATGGGCACTGTATATATGTAGATTCAGCTAGACATGTCTTACCTGCATGACGTGGTTTCACATTGCTGCATATAAGCTGCATAAAATAGGGGTCGCAAATACTTTCGCCGGGGGTACTGTATATCGCCAACTTCACCTTCATTCGAGCAATTCAGATGTGCACCTTGCACGGTGTGGATGCCGATGTTGTGCGAAACAATAAAAGCCAGTTTCAAAACCGACAACCAGTTAATACCTGAAATACCCGTATTCTCCCAACTTGTTCATTAGAATGTAATTAACTGCGATACGCGAAAGCCGCGATGCCTAAATGTATCGACGGAGCGTGCTCGCTGTTCTTTCCTGCATTCCTAGCAATAAATTCTAGAATATACATAGAGTATGAAACACTAGCGACTTTTCTCAACTGACCATGAGCTGAGCAAGGGAATTGAGGCTAATCAAATATATGAATCACTTCAATATGTTCCTTTAAAAAATATCAAATTATCAGAGACATTCACAAGTTTATATCACACTGAATATGCCACCCCAAGACTCTCCAATATATGGCAAAACTAAGAGCCATGGTATCCCCCTAGGGGATCCATGTGGTGATAGTCGGTACGGGTTTCGGGTGGGCTCACTGCAGCTATCGAATGCCATTAGAAGGGCTACAGGGTCACCGTACTTGAGCGAGCACCAGAATGGAGGAACTTGGGGTATATCCTTTCACTTGGTATGTACATATACCACTCCAAGATACATCGTTATACTAATTTGCCTCCACCCTGCCCCACATCTAGCTCCCAATGCCGGGTGAATCTTACTCGGTGGGATGACAAACACATTGTGGACAAATTTAAACCAATATGCCTTCAGACTGACCATTTCTCGCTCTACACCCATGTTGGCGAATTCATTATGAAGCAAAGCTTTTCCCTCATTCCCGATCACCCATCGCACAATGGCCACCGTGCCGAGCTGCATAAGGTTTTCTATGATTACGCCCTCGCCCTCAACATCCCATCCACATGGGGCAAAGGGTCATCTCCTACAACGAAGACACCCAGGGAGCCTGGGTAGAACTCGAATCAGAGCAAGTTATCAAAGGTGACATTGCCGTTGTCGCTGACGGCCTCCGGAGCCGCGCAAAAAAAGCCATTTTCCAAAGCCACAATCTCTCAATTGGCACAGGGAAGGAGCGAGGTGCGGGGGGAATGTGGAAGGAGAGAGGACGGGGTATTCGGCTTATAGAGCATGGTTTAACGTTAGTGAGGCTGGGATCGATAGGGATCCCATGACAGAATTTTTGTCAAAGAGGGATAGGCATGTGGGGTGGCTGGGAGAGGATGTGCATTTCTTGTGGCAAGTTTGCAAGGAGGGAGGAAGATCCAGTTGGGTTGCGACGCATCCTATTCGGAAGGGTAGAGGATGATCAAGATGGAGAGGATTGGAAGAATCCTGTGCCGGTAAGGGCAGAGCAGGCAATGCAGTTCTTTGAAAGGTGGGATCCGGTTGCTAAAGCTGTTGTTAAGTTATCAGATATACGTCCGTTTTGTATGCGTAGAATCGGATTTAGCTAATACTTCGAGTATAATTTTAGGTCGCTAAAACCCCTCCTAATAGCCTTATCGACTTCCGCATTATCACCCGGCACTCTCCCAATATTTAGCTCTAAAAACAGTCATATCATTCTGCTAGACGATGCTGCACATCCTTTCCTCCCAACAGCTATCCAAGGAGCCACTCAAGCAATGGAAGATGGCGTCGTCCTCGCAACATACCTCTCTCTCTCCCACTTCTCCTTGTATCATGGCACCCTCAGCACCCCGGAAAAAGCAGCAATCGCAGTGAAACCTAGCAAAAGATGCGCTACGGCACCAAAAGGATGAGAAGGGTGGGTTAGAGGCGAAGGAAAAGGAGAAACCGAAAAATATGGAACCGCTGAGGGAGGAGTGGTTGCTTGGGCAAGATGGGCGAGAGAGGTATGGGAGGAGGTGAGTGCGGAGGGCTAGAGAGTGAGGAGATACGTGGCATGAAATGGAGGAGGGCTTCAAATACACTACACCTGTATTTAATTTACTTTAACGGAACTCGATGAAGCATGGCGACAGTGATGGACGCAGAGATGCTGGGAATAGTGAAAGCATAGAGGTCGCAACGTTATAAAGTTCTACATATCATAAATATCTAGTATCTACTTAAAAAAACTATGAAACCCCAACCTGACCAAATCACCATCCAAGCCCCCTGTCTGCAAAATACTTTCAATCAAGGCCACACTATTTGACATACACATATTTTCAGCCCAGACAATTAACTCTTTTCCATACAATTGCCCAGGTGTAGTTCGTAGTGCTGCAGCCCAAACATGTTGTAGATATTGGTGATTTTTATTCTGACTCCCAATCCAGGATTGCTGTAAGCTCATAAAGAGCCCCAATTGTATGACTCATAGCTGCAATCGCATGTGCATCCGCTCCAAAAAGATTGCACCCGTATGCAAATTGAAATATTGAGGAGTTGGCAAGCCAATTATTTCTATGAGAGGAGTCTCGATATATAATATTTGCTGTTGAAAACAGTTGATGGGTAGGATTTGGGTATTTTTCATAGCCATTCCTGAACTTGGGCTTCAGTAGACTTTTTGTATAGAGGAGATGGACGTGTAAGTACTATAAATACATATATTAGTACAAAGATTTTCGTATATAAGAGGATACATACCTGTAACGTTGGTGAATGCTATTGGAATATGTGTTCTGGAAATATTTGGAGGTGATGGAATTGTATGGGTAAAGAAGAAATACGAAATTGAGGTAGGTTTGGAAGCAGGTTTATAGTCAAAAAAACTAAGTAGCTTGGGGACCCATATACTATAACAAAGGCTGCGCACCTAATAAGCCATATATTTATAAATATTTCCTAATGGAATCTTTATTAGTCTTTTGTCTATATAAGATTAACTTTATCAACCCACATGCTAACCTTCCTGATCTTCTTGTAAGAATAAATATCAAAAACTTAGGCACAATAGCTGCAAGACTAAAGGTGACTCTGGATAGCCAAGGGGCGATCAGACGGCTTGTGAACCTACAGCATGAACAACCGCGGTCATGGATAGAAGCGGAGGCACAGGAGCTGATGAGGACCGGAGGGCGGTCGGTGATGTGCTTTTTTACCCAGCGGGGTGGGGTGGACGGCAACGAAGGAAAACGGCATGGGTAGGTAGGAGGATGCTACAGCCTGGCATAGTAACACTGATCAGCATACCCCATGGGACGACCAGCGAAACAAACAAAGTGGAACCAGAAAGCCCTGCGGGGGTTGACCTACATGGTAACAGACCAGGACCAAAGCGCTGGTGGCTGCATAAGGTGGGCAGAGTGGAGGACGGGTTGTGTGAGGAAGGGATAGCTCAGAGCGCGGCGCACTTCCAGAGTGGCAGATGGGAAGGGGCGGAAGTGGGAACAGATATGGGAAGATCCGGAGTCGTGTGAGAAGCTGGCAGGGGCAGTGAGGGGAGGATTACCCCTTATTGGTGTGCGAACATACGGTGGGAATATTTGAGATGGGGGAAATCTGGTCATGTACGTAGATACACGGGGCAGGGAGCGGCCCAGTGGTTGGGCAATCTCGCCAGGCTTAACCTCGGGGATGCGCTGCCTCGCCATGAGCGAGAAGCTTCAATACGAGTACTGATTTACCAAAAAGGAACACGATGTAGCGGACCCCCTGCTATTCCGGGCGATTATTAGCTGCCTTCAGCTTCACCAAAATTCCTCTCTTCTCCGAGTCGTACTTTGTGAACAAACTAGTCTACTATACTAAACTTAGGAGCAGTGGCCCTCTAAATTAGGCAATTTTGGTGGGTATTCTTGAGCTGTAGTCTGGTTCTTGAGCTGAGATGATGTACAGCACATGAGGATTGGTTTGATGTTGAAATCTACTACCCTGAGTTAGATTTTTTGTCCGTTATACGAAGATGCAGGTGTACCTACCTACATAGTAGATACATAGTAGATCGGTTGTGCAATATCTGATGGCATGCAAATCATGACCGTGTACATGTTGGGTTAGGATTACAGTATTCCATAGTTGAATGTTACGGCATACCTATTGCACAGCCCTCTATTTTGTAAACCAATGGGTAGGACTTACCTTAAAGAAGCACTTGCTTTGAGTTTCGGTATTCCGGAAACTGAACCCGACTCCGCCCTCGGACTTAACCCATACAGCTTTCTGCACCACCTGCTGCAGGTAGCGTGGAGATTCACGGACCTTGAGGTAGATGATATATACAAACTGTAGAGATGACCAACATGTATGACATGTAGTAGTAAGTAGAACCATACATAGAGCTCTAGCTACATATAAGTTTGAGCACATACCTCTACCTCGCCAGGGAAATATCTATATGCGAGTAATGAATTAAAAAAAAAAAAAAAAAAAAGAGCACATACCTCCAATCAACTACCTAGGTAGGCCCTGCGCCTTGCCCACCCAAAACTCCAGGGCATAGTGTTGGAGCTGTAATTTTATGAAGTCACCAATGAACTTCGAGGACGGGGGTCTGATAAACATTCACTTGTTAACGGTGGTAAGTTATGTATAGTACTAGTCTGGTTACACTATTGGTAGGTACACTACTGTTAACGGTGGTAAGTTATGTATAGTACTAGTCTGGTTACACTATTGGTAGGTACACTACTTATGTATCTCGGGATGGCTATCCGATTTTCTCCTGAATATCTGATATCGCTAGGTTAAATTTGTGGGTTTCTTCTTTTGAATGTCTTGAAAAGAAAAATATTTAACGGCATAAGCATGTAGTACAAGGCACTTCAGACATTTCGACTTCTGCAATAGCAATGCGGCAAATGGGTAAGTTCCAGAAAGATCTTCGTAGTGTACTCTACAAGGCGGAGTACCGTACTGTAGGAACAAGACAGCAATGAAAACAAATTGAAACATGATAACGTTTGTTATATATTATCTGCCGGGATGTGATTGCCAGTTTGTAGAGGGCACCTAAGAGTGCAGGGAAGTCAGTCACAATGCCTTCTACCAGTCTCATGAGTACTGGAATACCACGGCGAACACTACTCTTGCCTGCAAAAGCACGCTATACTACTTACAAGTGGGAAGATGGAATTTACACTGTATATTCGTATATGCATTGCCCCATACCGTACTCACACATAATCGTGCGATCTCCCTGCACTGCATTCATTGATGTCACGGGCATAGGAAGGTACTATCATTTGCATCAACCGAACAACAAATGGAACATACAGACGGGAGACCCCTTTTGGCTTAAGTACTGTACTTTAAATGAAGTACGCGAGATGGGATGTGCACGCTGCATGATCTAGAGTTGTGACTGGTTGCTGCTTAGCGTCAGGAGGTTTCTAAAAGTTTAAATAGTTAGTGAAGCATCAAGCATCTTTGAACCTGCTAAGTGGAAAAAGTAAGAAATTACCAGGCCCGCAAACCAGATCTCTAGGACTGGTAGCGCGAAGCTCAAGGAGGTCTGTTCGTTGCCCAGCACTAGCCAGTTGGTAGTACAGGTAGGGCAACAGGTTTCTGTCCCGGATGAGATGCCCGATGGTCTCAGGTACATGGATGGTGTGGTATGTATGGGGTTGTGATTATTTATGAGAACACCTATAAATTGGGCTGCAGAACACCTGTCCTGAGTTGAATCTGAGTTCCAGTTGCTACACATACACACCATTTTCTTCGAATTTTCCTCACGATTATTATATATATAAACGATTCAGGCCCAAATTGTCTGCCCCCCCCCCCCTTACGTACTCAAGCAAACAGGTGCTAGCCCCCTTAACTGGCAATTCCGCAAAACCATAATTAACTTACATATCTGAATACACTTCAGACTTTGAGTAATAGGTCTAACCACCACAATGCGAGCCTACACCACGACCTTCCTCCTTACCCTAATCATCCTCCTCACTACCACACTCACCTCTGCCAGCCCCGGCCCCGTCGACCGCCGTTCTGAGCTCGCAACCCCCCACGCCCCTCAGGCCTTTGCAGAAGAATTCGACCTTGTTGAACGCGAGCAGAATATCTATCCGAGGGGGAGGAAGGGTGGCAGTGGTGGCTCCTCAGATGCCAATGTTAAGAGGGTGAATGGGTTGGGTTTTGTTGTTGGTGGGGCGGCAGTGGCCGCGTTGATGTTGTAATGGCGAATGTGGAGCTAAGTTGGGCTGGATAGGTTGGAAGCTCTTGCAATTGGTGGTCGCTTGCAATTGCAAGTGATGTTGAATGAGGGGTTTCCATCGCTTAGATTGACATGCATCTTGGCTTGCAGCTTACTTGCATATGCAATCAAGGGTTGGGACTTGATCGAATTATTTCTATGTTCTGCTGGTGTGATCTTTGGGTTGTTGGCTGCGGAGTCAAATTACAAAATCGCACTTCGAGACGAAACAGCCACCGCGTTTCCACTGTCATTCCCGACTTCTTATATATCTTGAATCTGGATTGGGAATAGTTTTATGGTTTGATGTTCGGTGGCGGTCTTTATATTGTCTTGTACCACCTTGCTTGTACCCTTATAGTAATGATAATACACATTGCACCTGCAGGTATTAAAGATTGGCATGAGTCCTTGCTTAAAGAGCTTCATTAGACCTACGCTGAATGGCATGTAGCTAGAGTAGAGGATCTTCCTGCAGCTGTGCCGCAAACTTACATAGACGTTTAAACTAGACGTCATCTACGTAACACAGTCAAGGCAAACCATATCATAATTAACCCGCCCCGCAATGTCCATTAATACAATGTTGTGGCTGTACACCAGACCAGTGTGCATGTTATCGATCATGAGATGAATGACAGATGCATGCTAGGCTAAGCCGCAAGCTTGCAATATATGCACCCCACAACTCTATCGCCTTGCCTACTGTGATAATGGGTACTTGCTTAAATAGGCAAGCATAGCCTGAGCCGTATCATGTAGGTGTTTTGACATGTTTTGACATGTTTCCGATAAATGATTAATTCCACGCCTCATGAATAGCCTTATAGACGCATGCCTGACGTACCCCTTACACACGACTCCAGTTAACCCTTACGCACCGATGCTTCACTAGTTAATTGCTTCGTGAACCTCGCCCCTTCTCTGCAGGTCGGTATAGCGTACCTTAATTCTACCATTTCTAGCATCCAAATCTGAGAATGACTAACACGTATCATGCAAAGTAAATGTGCTCATGTCAAACTCACTGTATTAGTTGAATATATCTGAGAAATTTAGAATATCTCATCTTAGATTGATACAAGTCCCAATAAGAAAGAACATCCACAAGCTATAGCTATGCCAACTATGAAGAAGGACCGCTGCACATCAAAAAACAAATTATATTAGGAGAGAATATCATGTTATCACCCTGGACCTCGCCAATTATTGACTCCCCGGCCTCAATATTAATCAATTGCCATATCCATATCCATATCCCTCCCGCTGAAACTTTCAGAATCCAGTAACCATTATGACCATACCATCACTACTGGTCAAGATACCTAATTAGATTTCAGTCAGCTTACTAGTAACTATTGGCATATGTAGGTAACGTCATCGATATAGATGGATCGAGTGTTTATTTACCTTTCTACTTAGAAGAGTACTCATTCATTCTGCTCCATTCTATCGGCCCCGTTCTGTATGATGCTAGTATCGCTGGCATCACTGCTCGATCTAGACCTGGGCATGGTCTGGGAAGATAATGTATCTGGGGATGTAGATGAGTCTTGGGAGAAAGGGTCGAAGCTGGGGATAAATTTATCGGTCACGTGACATGTGTCCCCTCGGGCGATTGCTTCCGAGGTTAAGGTTAAGGTGGAGAGCGAACGCGGGTGCATGAAGAGCATGTACATGTTTGGTGAAAAGGTTTGGTATGAGTGTGGATATATGTAAGGACTAGAAGATATGATGGATCTTTCGGGTAGTCTGATTGCTTTGGAGGAATGGCTCTGTGTAATGAGTTTGAATATTAGAACATCGTGTTCGAACGGAGTGGTTTATATCTTAAAAATTTGATTACAGTGAATGACTGCGGCACCAATATTACAGACTGCAAACCGGTGAAAATATTTAATTCATGACGTAGAGATGGTTAATAGCATATACGAAGCGGGTATGCCTACTGGTCGTCGTTAACCGGTGTGAGGTTGGAAAATATGCCTAGTGTTAATGACTGCCTGAATAGGATGAAGGTTCCAATACTCAGCTGAATCAAGCATAGATTTTCCGAATGGAACCGGTTACTAGGAGGGAGATCGACACCGCAGCCTTATACTTCACAGAATGTTCAGATGAGTATGTAGGGAATGGAGGTATTATGCATGTTTCAGGAAGTGGTTTACCGGTTGCAACATGCGGCTGAGATGGCATGTTACTCTTGGCTCTTGGAGCAGACATGCGGTTCCGGTCGGTGCTGTTATAAGATTATAGCTCATGCCGGCAGTTCCCTTCGTCGCCTACACTTAGGCTGCATACGTACTGTACATGTCTGGAATATGAATTTAAAGGAGGCTGTTGTCAGAACAATAGGACAATCCATTCATGCATGTCTGGCTTTTGTCTCACAAATCTATGGGGCTATATACTCTACTGCATGACTGTAACTAACACTTATAAAACAGTAGTGAAAAACGTGTGTGTATCTTCGACTCTATGAACTTATTGGTGATGGTGTACCAACTAGATACAGTCGATCCGGGCGGGTTCCGCTGGGAGATATATATACATGAATATATATTACCCTGAAACCCACCATGGTAGTACTATTAAATGCGATAACCACCCTTCATACCTTGGTATTTCAAAGAGTACGCTTTATAAACCTCCCACATCAGTTTTAGTCACATGCAAACCGCATGCACGCTGAGAAATAAGGGGTGGAAAATCTTTGGGGAAAGGTTATTCACTAGATTATTGGGAAGGGAAAGGATCAACTGTACAGGAAGGCTCCTTACATAGCGTCTGTCCACGACACTACCTCTGCGCAAGAGCCGCTGAGTTAGCTCACCCAGCCTTATATTCAGCTACCTGCCAGGCTCCACTTTACTCGAGAGTTTAGCTTTCTATGGTGCGTCAATTCCACGCCGCAGGCCTTTGTCCTGGGTATCTTTGCAGTCAAATATGGCAGAATTCCCCAAAATAAATGACTTTCTTAGGTCCTCTGGACTGACAGCCCTGTATTAAAAACTTCAAACCTATGAACTTTAAGTTGTCCAATACAGCTACAGGAGGTCTGACGTTTATAAAAAGACACTTGGCAGTCACTCCACTTGGCTTACCAGAAATATTAATACGTATGTATGTGAGGACCCTGTGCACTATGTACTCTATTCCGGAAAAGCTCACGGCAGTCTTCTGACATAACAGTTCGGAGCTTCCGTATGTGCAGCCTGTCGTCTTATGTACAGTGCTGCAATATAGTTAACACGTACGTATGCATACGTACAACTTCTCTCTACACCAATTATAACTTAATGGTCAATGGCTTGTTCCGAGACGCTCATGAGGGAATATCCCAAGACTTGCAGCCTTCTATCTCGAAAAAATATATATATGCAGGTATACTCACTATATTTAATACACTATAAGCAATATAAAGTGTGACTGCCATATAGCCATTCAAAGAAAGGATCAAATCTATAGGTACTTAGGTATATGTAGAAGTTATCATATTTCCATACATGTCTCAATTGCCTAGGTAGGTAGCTGGAGAACGCATTATATTTGAATCTAGAAGCACACCGCTCATACATCAGGAGATCTAATAAGTACTCCACACCTGTAACCCTCACTTCTTAAGCAGTTCTCAAGTATAACATACGCTAAGAATTCCCAAATAAACCCCCTTTCCCCCGCCACACAATCAAATTTCCGTCTCAATATAACCAAGTCCAACCTATCCTGCCATTCTTCCACCCTATCTATAATATATTTCCCTGATTTTAAATCGAACCCTTCGTTCCATCAAGACTCTGAGTTCAGCCCGCTGAAGGAGGAGAAAGGCTAAAGATCAAATACCTAGTCCTGTAGTATAGTCAGTACTAACCAAGTATTCGAATAATAGTAATAGCAAAAACCAGATTAGAGCCAGAGAGAAGAAGCAGTAAATAAACGAGTGACTAGTTGAAAAGATGAATAAACAAGTAGGAACATACAATGGAACTGTACAAGGATGCCTCCTCGCTATAACTATGACAATGACCTTCCCAAGGGAAATAAAAATGCAAAATCGTTCATTCATGACACATGATCACGTAAAATCAGCACAAACCCCTAAGAAGTACTAGAGAAGTCAATGGAATGAAAACATGTAGCAGAAATATACGAACTAGACAGCCATCCATCGCAGTTAAGAAACCTCCTGTACTCCTGTCCACTACCGGAAATGACTGAAAATAGTTATATTTGTATCCTTTGGTCAGTTCGGGGCCATCTTATTCAGGACAGGCCACACTCCCGGCACCTCCGCCATCGGTCTCGGTCCCTTCTTCCCCCTTACTTTCCTCCACGCTTTATCTACCACCAACACCGTCACCAGCGGTGGCAACAACAACACCTCCCTCGCCTTCTGCCCAAAACTTTTCTTCGGCCTCACCCCATCCGGCGCAGCGACCTGGCTCACTGCCCCCGGGGCGGAAGTCAGATCATCATCGTCGGATGTTACTCCTGTTGGGGGCGGTGCGGGTGTTCCTGCACTCATAGACTTCTCAGTATACTCATCTGACGTGCTCATTGGCGGGGTGGGAGCTGGGGGAGGGACTCCGTAGACACTATGGCGCCCCGGGGCATGCGCTGCACTGCGGCGCGGAGCCGGCAGTGGTGCCTCGGAGATATCATCTGAGCTGCTGACAGATGCTGGGGGTGCATCGTCATATTGGTCCTTCGGTACAAGCCTAACGGACCTACGTTTCTCCGCAGTGGACATGGACCGTTGAAGGGTTGCTAAATGATGCGCATATGCCGGATCTGAGAATTGCACGATTGCCGATTGTCGGTTCCCAGGGTGTGCCATGTGTAATGGAATGTCTGAGCTTTGTGTGCTAGTACGCACTGCTATCCTCCCGCCAGATATTTCCTTTCTTGCGGCGTCCAAGTCCAGCGGTGCTGGTCGAGTGCGTTGCTTTGATGACCCGGATATTCCTTCTGTGTGTACGTTCATATTCGCCGCCATCTCGTTCTGCAGCCGACTGTCCATATTCATGCTCATCCTGTGAATGTGCATGTTTGCAGTCATTTTGCTTCCACTGATCCTGCTCACCCCTATGCTGCTCGAAGTGTATCCTCCTGTGCTAGAGCTCGTATACCCACTATCATACCCCGTGCTGGTAGAACTAGTTGCTCCATAGCTCAAAGTACTCTGCCCCTCCTCCCTGCCTTCTTCATCGCTACCCCCTCCCATGCTGGTAATATCTGTGTCGGTAGTGGGTGATAAATCAGATATTGGAGTCCTCGCCTCAGACGCTGTTCTTGATCGATTCGAGCTCAAATCCGAACTATCGGGGGAAGAAAAACCGCGATTAATCTCGGTGAACGGGATGATGGGAACTAGATTTCCCGGTCGGCGGCCTCGCGGTACTGGTGCATCTGGTCCTTCGATGGGAATTGGGTTGCTGATGACAAGATCCTTTGCTCGGGCAGAGCTTGTGGTGATCAGAGTACCCTGAGGACGATGATTGCGGTGTACATTGTCTCGGGAAGAAGAAGGAGTATGTGTAGATGCTGTAGACCGGCGAGGGTTTGGAAGGCACGACTGGCATCGTCTTTTTCGACGAGGTCGGGGGTTTGAGTTTCTTCCCAGTGGAGCTTCTGGAGGGCCGTGAGAATTTCGTTTGGAGGAATTTACTTCTGGACTTCCATGGCTATGCGACTTTGCCTTTGGAGGATGGTCGTCGATGACAATACTAGTCCTAGTACGAGGGGGATTTGCATGGGCGCGGGAAACAGTCGCTGGAGGATGGGATTTGTTGAGGGGTGGATTATTCATTAGAGTGGGCATCCTCCTGATTCTGAAGAGCCGAATATTATGCAACTCAAACAACAGCCTTGTTTGTATACGAGGTCAAATATTTCCCAAGATGGAAGTCAAAACGAACGGCCGGTCCAGCTCTGGTTACCTATTTTTAGTTGATACCGGCGAAACGAAACCGAGGTAAATTTGATGTATCCTCGCTCTTGCTGCACTCCTCCAATATTCCGACCCAGTCGTGCCTATATATTCCCAAGGTCAATGATGGTGGAGACTTTGCTGCTGTTCTTTGATCCTCGGTGAAGCAGTTCCGTGACGACGACTCGAGTATCACCAGTGAGCCAGCATGTAGATCGGGAGTCCACCATATATATATGAGGACCACCACCCCAGATCAGCAGCAGGAGGAGGACTCCCTGCAGATGCGAACTCAATAGTCCCTCTTGCGGACGATACAGACAGATTTAGAAACCCAGTGCAAATCAAAACCCTGTATAATATCCTAAACCAGATCTCTTATCGATATCTTCTCTCACTTCATCGATATTTCTCTCGGGTCGATATTCTAGAGACCAGAAGAAGTAAAATTCCCAAGTCAAATGCGCGGGGGAAACTTACCAACGTATAAACTCACCCATGGGGTATAGTGGCTCTATCGGACTGAAATCCATATCCAGTCACTGAAAGTAACATGCAACGCATCATGCACGCCATGCGGAGGGGCAAATCCTGAGCGAGGTTTGCTGCAGTAAACGCATGCCACGTGCACCCATCGTAGTTTCGAGATCGGCTTGAGCACAGTCAATGAGTGGGTGTAGTGGGTATAGTAGGAGAGGTACAGTATGTAATATATGTATAATTGCTGTCGAAAATACGAGGTCTCTATGCGTGAACAGGCTGTCATAGGCCGTGGGAGATGTATGACCAGGATGCGTCGGGGTGGGGACTAGAAGACCATCACCAGCTGAAGACTGCAGACGGATTGATGAGGTTGGTGAGCTCGACTTACCGTGATTTGGTCAATTTGGTTATAATTGACCTGCTGGATATCATTCGGGAATGTGCATGACTGGCTCCACCTCATAACGGTTATCGACTGCAAAAGTGAATGCCACAGTCTAGTCAGAGCCAGAGTGGATATAGCAGCAACTGTGCTCCCAGATTACAGCATCAAGGTTACCCCATACTGTAGAGTATATTGTCCGTTCTTGTATGGTATGCCCATGTGAGCTCATATCGTCGCCCGAAATAGGACAGTATCGTGGGGAGACGATATGAAGCAAGGCGGTTGGCTATGCAAAGGAAGTGAGGTTGGAGATGAAACTCCAAAGGGGGTTTCCCATCACCACTTTCAGAACCCTGAAGACATGACTTGGTCACTCATGCTTCCCAATTCGTACAACGTAAGCCATGCACACCGTTGACTGTTCCTCTAATACATACGATGTATCTTGATCTGGCCGCAACACGCTGATTCCATTTGTGTGTTGGTACTGTACTGTACATCCCTCCAACGTTCATGGAAGTGAGAAAAGAAAAAGAAAAAAGAAAAAAGAAAAAAATTTAAAGCAAGAAAAAAGCCTGTCTGGCCGCCGATTGACCAACCCTGACGTCCAATAAAGCATCCTCGGGACAACTGTACATAAGCGACATGAAACGGACAGAGTGCTGGCACCCGAGTGGTGGAAAAGTTGTTTGCATTTGTTTCTTTAGACATTTTGAGATCAACTCTGCAGCCTGGTTCAGGATCATTTAAACTGTACATTTGAACGGCCTGGCTAATTAAAGTAAGTAAGCTATGTACCTAAAATACATGTATACAAATTGTAATGCTACAATGTGAGGCCTACTTTTCCCCCTTTTGCGTGTATATACAGTATGTATGCCTCGGGCTTCGCTGTCCCTATTCCTCCAACTTACCTGACCCCCAATTCATCCTCATGGTAACCAGATGCACAAGAAAATTCGTCAGCTCTATATGAAACAAACAATGCCAATGGAGAGGGAAACAAGGAATTGTAAAAAGAAAAGTGAAAGTAACGGGGGGTTCTACAACCGTGGGAATAACTGACGGGAATTACTGACAATAAACCACCCAACCGGCCCGGAAAAGAGAAAGGGGCTGTAGTAATACAAAACGAAATGAGTAATACAGAATGCAAGGAAATTGGAAATATGTAACTCTGGCGATCCATCTATGCCTCCTCAGCAGCCTCGTCATCCTGTTGCTTCCGCCTCCTTCCAAACAACTTCATGCAAACCCCAACCATTCCATTCCATGCCATAGCCAGCACATCGGCCACGGGTTTTCCCATGGCCAACCAGAACTTCTCTGCCCAGCTATCGGGAATGCACCTGATGAGCATAGCCCATGGACAAGAGATAAAGGCCAAAGCAATACAAATAACCCATTGCGTGCCGTTGAGTGGTACGATGCTGAAAGCGCGACCGCCAACGAAGATAATAGCGACTTGACCAGCAAACATGACGGCGTTAATCCCGATGAAGAAGTAGTTGTGGTGGATACCTTCGAAAATGTTGAAGCCATTATCAAGACGACGATTACTGGAGAGAAAAGTGTTAGCAATTGCGTTGGAAGATTCCGCGCACTGTTAATCTCGGGTAGATATTAGCTTACTTGAACTCATTGAAGATCTGCATCCAAACGAATGTATTGAAAACCATAGTCCGCAACTGGTTATGCTCGTCCGTAGTGGTATAATTAAATATCCTCGCGCCGCCGAAGTGCAGCATAAACATAACTCCCAGCTGCAAGAGTGCCTGGCCAATAATCATCTTCCACATCCTCAAGGAAACCAGCCCGGCTTTCCTGCTTGTAGGGAGCCTGTTCAAGATCGACGGAGTAGGTGCATCGGTCGCGAGAGCCAAGGCGGCAAATGTGTCCATGATGAGGTTGACCCAGAGAAGCTGCACAGCAGTAAGAACGGACTTCATATCAGAGCTAGAGACAGCGGAAACGAATGTCAGGACGACAGCAGTGATGTTGACAGTGAGCTGGAATTGCAAAAATTTCTGGACCGCGTCGTTGACGGCACGGCCCCACATGAGAGCCTTCACGATAGATGAGAAGTTGTCATCCATAAGAATAATGGAGGAAGCTTCTTTTGCCACCTCTGTTCCTGCGATACCCATAGAAAATCCGACATCTGCCATCTTGAGCGCAGGTCCATCGTTGGTTCCATCACCGGTGACAGCGACAATCTCATCCTGATCCTTAAGAGCCTTAACGAGGATACGTTTATCTTCGGGGGAGGATCTAGCCAGTACCCGGAGGCTGTGGATAGCGATTTTCATCTCCTCTTGAGGAAGCCTTCTGAACTTAGGACCTTCCATGACACTGTATTCGGAGGTGTGAGAGCTATCATAGATTCCGCACTCTTTGGCGATCGCTTTGGCAGTCTCAACGTTATCTCCGGTGACCATGCGGACGGTAACTCCGGCCATATGACATTTGTGGACGGCTTCGGGAACACCTGGCCGGAGAGGATCCTGAATACCGACAATTCCGAGTAATGTCATGTCAAAGAAGATATCCTCGAATGCAACTTTGGGAAGCGCCGAGAGTTTTGATTCTTCCAAGATGGAAACTCCGACAGGAGGCCACTGCGAGTAGTCCTTATATACCAAGCCAATGGTGCGGAGAGATCTTCGAGCATAGGACGTGATGACTTCTTCAAAGAACATTTTATCGTCAAGAGTAAGTTCGTCAATGCTGATATCCCCGGTGGCATCCGGAATGCAACTTTCACATTTATTCAGAAGGATTTCCGATGCACCCTTGACGAGGAGCCTATATCCCGACGGAGTCTTGATCACGATTCCCATACTTTTGCGTGCAGAATCGAAGGGGAAAACCTGCATAATCGAGTATTGAGCGCGGACTGCGGAGAGAGGACCACCTATGCCGATATAATTCCCGATGAGAGACAGCAATGCGGTCTCAGTCTTCGAGCCATTGAATTCTCCGCTTTTCTCCCATCCGTGGCTGTAGAGTTGAGGATAACGGAAGCCTTGAACAATTCCTTCACTTGATCCGAGAACGCGGCAAGAACGGTACGAGAGGAGGCAAGTTTGCCGGTGGTCCCAATATTCTCAGTTTCCATGTCAATGTCCGCGAACTTGGTCTTTCTTCCAATAATACCAGCTACAACAGTCATCTTGTTCTGAGTCAATGTACCAGTCTTATCCGAGCAAACTGTGGTAGCGTTACCCATTGTCTCGCAGGCCCGGAGAACACGAACGAGGTTGTTATCTTTCAGCATGCGAGTAGTGGCATAAGCAAGAGCGAGAGTAACGGCGAGTGGAAGACCTTCTGGAACGGCGACAACGATAATGGTGACTGCAACAATTAGAATATCGAGGAAAGTTGATGCTTTGGCTGCCGCAGTGTCATCATTATCTGCGAGACCGGCGATAAACTTGAAGGTGAGGACCAACAAGAGGAGAACAGCAGACCCAAGGCCAAACTTGGTGATCCCCCCAGCGAATCCCTCCAACTTGATTTGCAGTGGGGTCTTGTCTGACTCATGTCTCAAATCCATCATAATCTTCCCGAAACTCGAGTTTTGTCCCACGGCGGTGACGAGATATCTTCCTGTACCTTCCAAGACCTTTGCACCAGAGATAATGAAGGGATCAAGCTTCTCAAGTCCTGCAGTGCTACCTCCATTGGCCACAATCCGATCATATACCTCTTGACCCGCAGTCTTCTTCATCTGATCACTCTCACCGGTTGCTGAGCTCTCATCACACTTGACCTCGTTGCTCTCAATTATAATACCATCGGCAGGTATGAGATCACCCTGGTTGATGCATACCACATCACCAACTAATAAATCGTAGACAGAGATATCCTGTGTTTTTCCCGACCTTACGACCTGAATATGCCTATCCTCCTTCTTTGCATTGAGCTTAGAAAACTGCCTTTCCTTCTGCCAATCATTTCCTGCAGACACGACAACCACAATCACAATAGCAACAACAATTGCAACGCCCTCCACCCAGTCAATTGGTGTAAGTCCAGTTGGGTCATGTTGCTTTGCACTGACGGTCTCGTAGATCCCAAGTGCCAATGAGATTACTGCAGCGCCAGTAAGCACCAGGATGAACGGGTCTTTGTATGCGTCCCAAGCCAAGTCCCAAATTGATTTGCCCTTCTTCTTAGGTAGCCGATTCACGCTGAAAACACGTATACGGTCGACGAAAGGATTGGCTGGAGGAGGTAAGGATCCGAGCTTCTCGGTGTCGTGGTTGACCGTGACTGCGGGCTGGCTTGGTGGCTGTCCGTCCTTTATTTGTACTGGTATAGGTAACACGGGCAATGTACTGGCATAGCTGACTGAGCTGTCTTTCCTAAAGTGGAACTCCTGCCGCTTTGGGACATGTACTGTTGCTTCACCAAAGGATACCTTCCTCGTGAGTTCCTCCTCTCTATCATTCAGGCCTCGGACTAGATCCGTCTGTAATCCCCTCTCTAATCCTTCGAGACCACCACTTGCAAAGTATGCAGCTAACGACTTGGGATTGAAAAACCTGATGAGATGCCCGCGAGTGAATGCAAATGGGTTATTATCCTGTTGAAACAGTTTCTCTTGACCTGGATCCGGTGTGAATGGATTGTCTTCCTCCTCAGTCCTGGCTACATATGTCGATGAGCTCTCAAGAAGTGGTTGGTTAATAGTCGAGCCACTTATCGATATGCTCCTATCACGACCGGTATAACTCGATGCTGTGGGTGAAGGTGGTGCTAAGCCTGCAGAGAGGTATGATGATGGGTCCGGCCGCGGGCGTAGTGTATTTGGGGATACGGCTGGTGATATTGATAGGCTGTCGTGCTCTTGAGCAGGTGCAGCCGGCTGCAATGAAGGGATCTAAACCTCAGTATTGACCGGGCCCAGATGCAAAGCTAATGCAAACTTACAGATGTGATCACCGAAATCATTGGGACTCCTAGTCTCTGATTTGCTGCCATTTTGATATATAATAATAGTGGTATTAGAAATAAAGTGTATTTTATCAGGGTCGGGTAAAACGAGTGAACAGAAGTTGTAAAATGCTAGAAGTGAGAAAATATATCTCCGTTGTTTCTTGTTGTCCTATACGCGAGTTTCAGAGATATGTATGTCAAAAACTATAAAGGCTGAATTTGTTTGGTATACCCTTCAATTCTCATCCTCTGACCGATTTATATATTGGTCCTCTTCCGCCACCAAAGTGGAGAATGAATCACAGCAATACGCCCTAATCCTCCAGGCGTTTACCGAAGAAGGCGAAAATGATCGTATGCCTTCTACGTCCTCGGTTTCGTCACGCCAGGAGCCGCAGCTTGGCAATAGGAGTCTGCCTAAATTCCACAGCCGGTGTTTATGGCGGTCCGTTACCGTAGTTTGATAGTTGTTGAGAATGGAGGTTTTGTGCACTGCCGCGCCGCAGTTATCTGACGGGCTGTACTTCCAGCTGTGTTGCAACGCTACCTCCTGTACAGTAGCTGTATCTGTTCAGTTCCTCGTAATCCAAGTTCAGAGAATTAACCAATGGTCCAGACTATATAATACAATTCCTAGAACTCTGGAGGAATTTTTCCCTTGCACGAATCGGGTCTAAGACGCGGTGATTTCTCCGTCTAGATAACTGGTGGCGTTGGATACTTGCTCGGGAATCACTAAAATTCAATTCCTATAACTATCAGTTCGCATGGGTGCCTAAGCGATATCGTGTAGCTAAAACAGGGAAACCTGCTTTCTGAAGCCAGTAGCAATCCCCAGATGTGATGGGCTGACAGGGTTGGTCGGCAAATGAGGCGGGAGCTCTGCGAGAGCTGTTTCACAGGAAGTAATTCAACGACGTGAACAATCACAGGAGGTATACAAACAGAAGCTTCAGGGCCTTCTCACAAGATACATACTAAGACAACTTTAAATACTGATTACCAACCCGCAGAACAAACCCATTGATCTGGCGGCTCCTGATCAATCTTTCCCGGGATATATCTCGTATTTCTGCGTGCGTGCATCCATTGGAACCACCTCTGCCCGCAGAAGACTTATAATAGCTCATGAAGATGAACCCACATGCTGTTGGTATTCAGTCTTCATGGCCTTCCCCTATAAATCCCGGGTCGTCAGTTTGCCTTCGCAAATCCTGACAATTAATGCCGTTAACAGGATAGCCAAGACGGCGTGAGGCCCGTACCTCTGTTAGAAAATGCTTAAATCACATGCATACTAAGCCAATTTTCAGCCAGACTAGCTAATTTTGGCCACAGCCGAGAGGCTGTGCTACATGAAGCGCATGAGACCAATGAAACTTATGGCGACATGAAACTATTGAAAAGCCACAGTCAACTCAGCAGTTGTAAATGCTGATTGTCGAATAAGCGCGTGCAACAATTTGAAATACAGAGCTTTTACTCCGCCTGCCAGTGTTATACGTCACATCAATATGCTTCGCCTCAATAATATAACAATCAAGAAGCAAAGCCCCATAAGTCAAATGGTAATTCCGTTATATATACTTAGTCTTGCCCCCCGGAGACTTTCTCTCCGAACACTTCTCTAGCCAGCACACGGTGACTGCCTACTTTCAAGGACTAGCTCAGAGTACCAGGAATTTGTTGGAGGTGGCATGCAAGTCTTTTTCAGCTTGAACAGACTAGGTCACTCCACACAGCCTCACTGCTTAGGATTTTAAGTTCCAGATCCTAAGTGCGGCCGATCTTCACACGATAATGTCATTCGCTTCCCCATCCCAAGAGGAAGATGTGATTGCAACGGCGCGTTCTATTGACATGGCGTGTACATAGCTGGTACTCTCGGCCCGATGAAACCCTACACGTGTGACGCCAAGGGATGGACCTACAGTGAAACCTTCCAGGGATTGGTGAGGACGACGTACCATGTCTGGCGGGAGCTAGCTGGTTGACAACCTCTCGGGGCAGCCTCCGTTGATAGCGAGGCACATAAGCGCATGGGGTTGCGTGGAAGTGGTCTTGTGCTCCTCAGACATATATTGGAGTGAGAACGGGACCGACCGAGTAGTCTCGTGCTTGGCTCACGGCGCCGAACAAACATCAGATTGCGCATATAGTTCCTGTTGCACATAGTTCCTGTTCCCTCTACAAGGGTCTGGGCACGAGACTATTCCTGTTCCAAATGTTTAGGATCTGATGATGGCACTTGTACAAAGCCATCAAGCACGAACTTTCACAAAGATTGTTTCCCTTTCGTGGGTGGAAGGACGTCACCGGACATGGATATTGCGATTGCCGAGACTTCCTGGCGGGCACCTTCCTGGGTACTTTTTATGTATAATTTTTTCTAGGCAGATTCCAAATCAGCCGAATATGGAAACCGCGCACGCTGGCATTTTTACCATGCCATGGGATTGAAAGTTCCATGCAAATGGAAATCCCATACGTCCAGGATATTATGCGATTGGAGACTTTCTTGAAGTCGATCAGATGCCATGGATTGAAGATAATTATATGCCGATCCTTACATAACTTTGCGGGAGGGGCGGATCGAGACTATGCTTGCGATGAATTAATTCTGCTTTTTTTTTTTTTTTTGAATTAATTCTGCTAATATAGCTCAGACTCCACATGCGCACTCGAGCTCCCTTTCGGTTCTAACCGACTCAGTTTAGACATTTAGCCCACTGGCATGCCCACAGGTTCAATCAAGTGCCACCAAATAGACCACGCCCAGCGGTCCGAACCAGCTAGAATCATATTCTCGAACTTCGACATCGCCCCATGTCACAAGTGTAAACTTACGACTATAAAACCGCGAACTAGAACTCACCAGTCATGGCAATGACCGATTACCTGCACATCTCAGGCAAGGCAAGTGTGACAAATAGCTCTCCAGCATGAGATTCCAAATGTCTTACTAAGTCACTAAGGTGCAGGAGTACAGCCCGTAAGCCCGTCAGCCTGTCCACTTAAGCTCTTCGTACTAGCACCAATCCTGGGCCCAGGTATGCATCTTGCCAGCTCATCTGGGTTATGTACATACCACTGTTGCGGCCGCTGCATCATTGGACATGACTTCGAAGCGAGGAGTATAGTCTGTGGAACCGCAGTCCAATACCGGCAGCCGGCCACGCCCGGGCAGAAAAGCAATGGGATTGCAACTAGCAGCTCCCTGTAAAATGTGAGCGAGTGGGGCATGGTTATGCGAGTCAATTGCGGTTTGGAAGGGCGTGCTGAAACGACGGAATGGTTTCCGCTCTAGCCTTGCTCAATGAGGGGAGCGTTTGAAAGTGAGGACTCTGTACAATAGTTAACGCTAGATGGGACATCTGATTGTAGGTGTGCGGTGGACGTGGCTTCCTCGGTAGTATTTCAATAGTAGAGCATCAATGGCTACAGAACGTAAATACACATCCAGTGTGAATTTCGTCGCCTTCGACGATATGGGATGACGAAAAAGGAGTACGTAGGTATCCTTGAGCATAGCCATGGCTTACTTCAGACCTCGTTGATTAGAGCACCGGGACAGGCCGTAGCTAAATCTAGGCCATGGTATCAAAGTTTCATAGCTCAGCTGTAAAAACACATAGCCTTCCTCAGTAGTATTTCAATAGTAGGGCATCAATGGCTACACAACATAAATACACAGCCAGTGTGAATTTCGTCGCCTTCGACGACATAGGATGACGAAAAAGGAGTACGTAGGTATCCTTGAGCATAGCCATGGCTTACTTCAGACCTCGTTGATTAGAGCACCGGGACAGGCCGTAGCTCAAATCTAGGCCATGGTATCAAAGTTTCATAGCTCAGCTGTAGAAACACATATATGGTTTATAAAGCTGCTTATCTCCTGGATTAGATTTTTGAGAAAACGCGGCCCGCCTTCTCAAGCGTAGGTAGACCCTATTGGCCAGCCAGTGACTACTTTGAGGATCGATATATTTGAAGTAATCAAATGAACCTAGAAGTACTAGGCTACAGCCTGAGCCTCTACTTACAGATTCAGATAATTATCGCATCCAGTGCCGTTGTAAGTAGGTTTTCTGTCTCCTCCCGTGCCCAACCGTAAGAGGTCTCCTTAAAGTTTGATTCTCGAATATAGCTAATGATATTCTCAGCTATCCCAGACTCTGAATGCCATACTTTACGATCTGTGATAACGATCAAGCTTCTCAGAGTGGCCATAGGTAAGTGTATCATTCTGACGACGTTGTCTCACCAGTCGACATCTGTCTGATTACATATACTGAAGGATTTCATACTGAATTTCCTGCAATCTCTATCAGTTTAGGAAATGGATTCCAATGTGCATAGAAGAAGCAAAGAAATTTCTGTAAGGTCGAAGTGTGTAGATAAAATCTAGTTCCTTAGCATCTGGGGTTCAAATACATGTCCTTTGTCCCGTCTATTGGAAAGGTGTTCAATTCAAACCAATTAGCAAGGTTCCACTTTATGTCTACTAAGTTGGCAGGTCCCATCCAATTAACTCGTTGACGTACCGGTAAACATGTTTCTTCTAGAGGTCACATCACCCCAAGTTTTTACAATTGTAGAATTTGGGACCATTGGTTAGTTAGTGGTATCCTCTGTTTACAGTTGAAGCTCTAATTAGTTTGCCCTTGCCGGCTATGGATATTTATATTGGATGAATTCGAAGCTGGAACTACATGTCCCCGCCGTACCTTACTGGAGATCTCGTATTTTGGGCAGGAATTTTCTGTCTAACTCATTCCAATAGGAGAAGTGCGACTGTATGTACCGTACATAAATGCACTTACTAGTACTTGTTAGTCCAGCTGAGCAGCTAGACTATCCGATAAATCACCAAGAAGATTCTACTGCATTGGGAGCCTATATTAGTCTACTCATACGTCTGTACAAGTGGCTATGAGGGGTCTGGACTAGCTTATGTGAGTATTTAATCGAGGTCATATTTTCATATTTGGGCCGGAGGTTTACTAGACCGGCGGCCAGAAACCGATTGGCTCAGCGAATTTAGTTATGATAGTTAATCGTACTTGCGTTGCAATACCAGGCCGTCGGGTGAGAAGAAGTGTTCCCGGGGGAAACTGTAGATTGTTGATTGAAGCTCTATATTCTTGCAGTGGCCATTCACGAGCACCTCGAGGCTTCAGGATAAGCAGTAACCCAGACTAGGCAATCCGCGAAACGCAGACTTCCTGTTACGGGTAAACTGGCGTTCGCGGGTTCCCAGATTTAAAAACGTTCGTGTCAACTTCCAGGCTGCTGAGACCCCAGAATCATTTCGCTTCTCGGTATTTTCTATCCCTACGGTGTCTCGTCTCGAGTCAACTTTGCTGGAGACTTACTTTTTCACCACCCCACTCCCAGCAGACCACTCTAACTGCACTCACGGAGCTCAACTCCGCTCCCACCATCTCGAAAGGACCTAGCATACTGATGCGGAACAGCCAGCGAAAACCTCAAAACGACCCTTCATCAACCGCCATCAAGGCAAACTTCAAAGTTCTACCCTCCCAGAATCTACAACTTCAGGATGCCTTATAACTGACTGGCGCCTAGTTTCAGATAAAACCCCATAGCCATTTCTTTGCCAGCCACACTACCCTTGCCTGAATTCTTCCCAGCCTTCGATCATGAATCCGTTCCTACAATGACGGCTCCACTGTTCCACGGCTCCGGAGGCAGCAATTAGGGAACCTTTAACTGGTGGCTCTGAATCATCTGTTGCATTTACGCTCAACATTATCCCCAGTGGACTTGTGTCACCATAATTCCCGGGGAGGTATGGCAGAGATCGAGAGGAGCCCCCAGAGGTTGGTCCATCAACACTCGTGTGGCTCTGGCAAGATTGAAGAAGGGACAGCCTTGGTCAATGAAGGCGGAATCTAGAATTGCAACATTAAGGACCTTGGATCGTTTACTAGAGAACAAAGGCAATCAAATGCTAATTTATCCCTGTTGCAGGATTATTCCCACAGGGAGCCGCGTACGGATCTAGAAATCGTCTAAGATCTTGCCATGACGACACGCCAAGTTCCAAAAACAAAGCATCCGAAGGAGTCGAAAAAAAAAATTGGGCGAGCATTCCTTACACTGCAACCTTATCCGAGAATTTTTGGCATAGCTGCGATCAAGGGTACTAGCCGCGGGGAATTAGAACCATTTTTGGCAACCAGACTACACTTTTGGATGCAGAGTCCTATTTCACGGAAGTACTGGAGTTGTTGGACGGTCTCGAGATAATGGCCTTAGAAATGATTGTGAGGGGTCGGGGTACGACAATTCGTGGCGATAGACAAAAGACTTGGGTTCTGGACTAGTGGATGTACAGTTGTCCGCATGGTGCGGAACCTGGAGAGATTCATAGGGTGATATATGACCACTTAAAAAGAGGAGGAACCAGAATTTGCCTAGGATGCCTAACTCATCGAAGACCGGCAGGAGAACTCCTGAGGGTACTACGCTGGCCTATTAACCTGGCACTGCCTCCACAACACATCGTTATGCGATGCCTATTCCCAGAGCATCTTCCAATTCCAACACAGACCTTGAGAACATGGGGAATCGTGAAGAATCGAAACGTCTTTAAGCCGTGACGAACGGGATGCGGGAGATCTCACTATATCGGTACTTAAAGACTTGTGCGAACACGGCGGTTACATCTGGCTAAGTGGGGTACACTTAGTTATGTTGCCAAGATGACGTGGGCTCTTCCATCAGCCTGGATGCCAGCGATCGGGGACTGTACATGTTAAGCTCGTCCTAAGTTGTCCAGACCTTGGGAGTTTGGAATTATCTAACTTGAAATTTATTGTTATGATCGCCCGAGTGTTTTTATTCTTCACCACTGGGATCACTTTATATGAGCATGTTCTCTGATGCACGAAATTGGTGGTTCAGGCACTAAGGCACTAGCGTCAGAGCTATGTGTCAGCCTGCACAGCCTCCTCCCACATGTACAGTACCTCATGCATTCTCTATTGGATGGTGGCGAAAGGCGATCTGAGAATTCACAGACGTCCTATGCGACAAGGTTTCGAAAATCATTGAAGACGGCCAACCGTTTTTCTGATATCCCAAGCTTAAGGTTTATCGACCTTTGCCCCTGGGGAGCACCTCACCGCCAACTATTCGGTAAATAGGTAAGGAAATCCTTTAATTCTGTACAATTGTACGTGCTGCATTGTAAAGACTCTGCTAAACGACATTTAAGTATATTGAGCCTTGCCGTTGGAAAACGGTCCAAATCTAAACCTTTGACATTCAGAGCCTCACCTTTACCTGACGTCGACGCCCTACGCTGCGACAAAGGATATATTTGATTTTTTTGCAACTGTCCTTGTAATAATAATAAGGCTTTCCTCTCGCCTCCGGCAAAGCTAACTTAATATTCTTATCCAGGTCTATTCGAGCTACACACCTTTCGCTAGGTACAGAATCCGGATATTAGTTGACACTTATCAACTCATTTAAGCCCACAAGACACTTCTTTTCCATATCTCCGGCATGCGATAACTGCTTACAGCAAAACCGGGTTATTTGTTACCGCACCGCTTTCCTCATGACTTAGATCTCGCCTGACTAGTTCGCAGCCACTACCAATCTTTATCATCAAGGGGGATCCGGATATCCAGGATATACCAACTATGAGTGCGGATAACTTCAACACAAATCCGGGTGGCCTCAGCGTCAATCGTGAGCGGTCACATGGCCGCACCTTGTCTGTGCCTTCACTATCAACTTCCGAGCCCCATGGTCGCTCACCATCCCCGAGTCCGTCCATTCCAGCTAGAATGGAGGGTTCGTCACACTCTGGCAATATGTACCTCACCCCGAATGCTGAAGGAATGAGCCAATGGTCAGGGTTGCGGCCAGGCAGCAGTGGAGGTAGCGTGAGGAGCAGATCGGCTAGCACATCTAGCTTGTCTACCCCAATGGTGTCTGGTCAAGCTCCGAAGAAGAAAGTTGTGACAGCTTGTCAAAGGTGCCGAACACGAAAGATAAAATGTGATGGGGTCTTACCTTGTTGTGGAAACTGTACGAAAGCTGGGCAACCTTGCATGGAGGTCGACAAGAGCGGGGAGCGAGACATACCTAGAAGGTAGGTAGGCACGTTTGGGCTCTCGCATCATTGTTTTGTAAACCATCATCATTGCTTTAGCAGCAGACCGAGTTCTCCTCAATGACGGACGGAATATTTACGTTCTCCTTTAGCGTTACTATTCGTACATCGAGTGCTGACAAATGAGCTGAGTATAGTCATGTTTTGGAGCTCGAGAACCGAATCAAGTATTTAGAGAACTTGCTGGTGCAGAATTGTCCGAACATCGACCTAGACACTAACGGCCCACATGTGGAGCTTCGGTCACGACCGGCTCCCCCGGCCATACGAGTAGTGACGTCTGGGCCAAGCTTACACCCCCAATTTAACTCGTCTATCAATACTTCGCCTCCAATATCTGCTGTATCGACCCCAGCTTCCTTTGAATTCTCCCTCGAGCCTAGTGGAAGTGGCCTGAGGCCACCTTACAGCCCAGCCTTCAGCCCATTCAGCTTTTCCGAACCACCAGGGTCAGGAATGCCAAGTCCAATGCTTTCACCAAGTAGCCCTTTGCTTGGGCACGACTATGGTGTCATTAGCCCGGGAGGACAATTTAACACTGTTTTTGGGGAAGGCCGGGAGGGTCGAAAAGGTTCCTTTGCAAGCGTGAAAAGTGAGAGCGCCGGCAGCGTTTTTGGGAATCCTATCGCCCAAGACGTGGGCTTGGTGACTTTGGGCTTAACAGAAGATTCTTCAAGGTACATAGGAGCGTCTTCTGGATATGAGTTCGCCAGAGTGACGTTCGCGGACTGGCCTGCGTCGGAGCCGCCGGGGCCATCGTTGATCAAAGAGGAAGAGGACTTTTCACTGCGGCGAAGAAGCAGTGGGAGCATAGGAAGCAATTCGAGCAACAAGGGTCAAGATAGTAGGAGCACGACACCCTGCCCGCCCACCAACGCGCAACCGAAGAGCAGGCGCAGCAGTGCTGCCGTTGGTGACAATCCTGAACGTAAACGTGGTCGTTGGGCCGGTGTCAAAAAGTCATCTCCATTGCCCAGTTTGGAGGACGGCAACCGCTTTGCCTCAGCTTTTTTCGATAGCGTTCATCCGCATTATCCCTTCTTGGAACGGAATACCTTTGAGGCATGTCGGGAGGTTGTGTATTCTTCTGAGAAAGGTGTTACGGCAACTTTCACTGCACTGAAACGGGCACCCTCGATACCAATCCTTCCTCCAAACTTCACGCTCCCGCTAGCTAGGTTTCATGTTTTCATGGTTTTCGCAGTGGGATCCATTGTGTTATCAGCAGAGAAAGGACAAAGGCCAACAGCAGACTCGGATGGATACGTCGTCTCTGCGATGGCACATGTCGAGCACGATGAGGTAAACCTTCGAGGATCGCTTCAAGGATTACAGAACCTTCTCTTAATAGCCATGTATGCCTTACATGTAGACAGCGGTGGAGGGATGAGTATATGGCACTTGAACAGTACACTCGTTGCTGGTTGTATAGAGTTGGGATTGCACAAAAATGCCGTAGTTACAATGGCCGGCAGTGGGAAGGTAGGGCCTGCAGGGACCGACTCTGCACTGGTTGCACTAAGGAGGAGGATATTTTGGAGCATATATGCACTGGACAGGAATTTGGGGATAATGCTTGGGCGACCTTTTGCATTGGATGAAAACGAGTGTGATGTCGAGCTTCCCGAAAACCTCCTGGACGATCGACCCGGCTCTGGGCTCGTGGACCGTCTTTCGGTTCAAGGCGGTCACTCACCTGGCGGGCTTCAGGGAGGTGAATCTGCGGACGTCCTGATAGGCACAAGCTCTTTCCCGGGGACTGTCTACCTGCTCCAGATGACGCGAATAACCAGTGTCATCAAGTCAACACTCTATCGAATTCTCCCCGTCAAACCTACTGCGTACCCAACTCCTCACTGGTTACATAACCTTCAAGCTGCATCCCAGTATCCTCCCTATATTGAGGACATAGTCGAGTGGCAAAGAGCAATACATTGTTATCTTGATGAAATTCGACATCTTTCGAAAGCCGTGGCAGGAATACTAACACATCACTCCAATGCGCACTATGCAATTGAGCTCAAGTATCACGAGGCAATGCAACTATTGTATCGACCCAATCCAGTTGTTCCGCAGCCTAGCATCCAAAATGCCTTGACTTGCTTCGGCAGCACGGTGGAAATGATTCGGACCTACGCTATGCTGAAAAACAATGGAGGCATGATCCATGCTTGGTTGAGTGCGCAATGGGTTTTCCTAGCTGGGCTCTCCATGATGTGGTCATTCAAAACAAGCTGGCCAGCGATTCCAACCGAGCTGAAGGAACAGAGGCTTGATGTGTTCAGAAAGGACGTCAAGACCTGTTCAGCATTGTTGGAGGACTTTGGCACGAGGTGGAAGGTGATGCTGCGGGCAAAAGAGCGTTTTGATGTAGTGGCTAAGCATACTCTTGAGAGTTTGACAAATCAGTTGGCGGATATAGCTCCGGCTAAGTCACCACCCAGTCCCTTGACTGGAGTAGCCTTAGGCCTCGCTGGCGGCAGTTCGCAGCAGTTGCTAAGCCATGGACGTGGCAAGCAGGGCAGTTTGCTCGCGGACTTCCAGAATGTGGAAGGCGCAGGACAGTTGCAGCAACAGCACCAGCAGCAATTACTTCAATTACAAGAACAGCAAGAAGAACGACGACAGCAACAGCAGCTACAAGGTTTCAATGGCATATCGGGGATGGATAGTCTGTTTGCTAACAGTGGCAGCAGCCTGGGAAATTCTCCTTACGGCGAGCAACCACAACTGTCCTCATTTTCTTCGCAACAAATTGATATCTCTTTGTCAGAGGATCGCTCATTGTTAAACCAGCCCTTTGTGATACCTATAATACGGCAATCACCCACCCCAACGTCCGAAACCCCAACACCGCTCAATCCTAATCCTTTATATGTCCAACAGAGTAACGAATGGCCTCTTTTTGGAAACTCATCGCAGGTTCCCTCATCCCTACAGCTCTCTTTCCAGCAACAAGCAGGAGAGAATATGGATCTTTCGTTCATTGCGAACATGGATTGGACATCGCCAGAGCTCGCTAGGTTTACCCTAGACGGGCTTGGCGGAATAACCGGAGGATTATTCTTCGATTCAGGGCCTATGAGCGGAGGTAATGGCGCTACCGGTAGTGGAGGAGGAACAGAGAATGATAGTAAGATGTGGGGGATGGATAGCTCCAGTTCAGGACGTTGACCCGCGGATGGGGGCTGTGCTTATTGAGGAGTATACCTGACTATATTCGCCGCCGCATTGCATTTCTCATTTCATATTTTTGATTGTCTGCCTTTCCTGGAGTTATCATTGGACGGACCATCACCATCATCGTTCAAATTCGTTCACCGTCTGCAAATACCGCTTTCTATCGGCACCCTTAACCTCATTCCTTTCGTCAATTGCCTGCGCTCTCTTGGGTATGCGTTTGTGTTTTTGTCCATCTTTCTTTTTTGCAGTAAGCACAAAGGCAGATCTGCTATTTTTGGTATTTTCTTTTTCTCACACATATCATCGTATGTACATATATACATACATGAGCGAATGCCCGTACCGACGACTGGGGACGTTAAATTGCAGTAAATATTAGGAGAAGGCTTTAGCTTTATATAACATGCAATCTGAGCAGCATCTAACTGGCAGTGAAGCAATGAGCACTGTAGCCGTCTCTTTCAGGTTAGGATGTTTCTGATGTCGTGTCGAACTAATGCAGCTGCAATATCTGTCTCAGAAGTCGACCAACCACAATGCAACGGTCTTGATACTATCTTTAATAAGCTCCTTAGAATCGCAGTTGATTTAGATGAGGTTATTGAGGATGCAGTAGCACAGGCAGGGAGAATTACGAGGACAGCATTGGCATGCGACGTATTGCAATCACATGCTGTAGCCTACCACGAGCCTGGGAATGGCTGCATCAGGAGAAGGCAGCAAGCATAGTCATATAAAGAGGCCAAAGCCTCTTTCCTCCGTTTTATCAATATTATTGATAAACCCTCTCTCTAGTATCTTCCCTACCCCAAATCGTCCTTCAAAAGCATTTCTGGGGAAGGAAAAGATAAAGGACATATCCAGCCTGACCAGCTTTCAATGAGTGCCAGTACAGGTATTCATTTGGGGGGGATAAGACCGGCTGTTTCGCACCACTTCTGAAAAGTAGAAATTATTATTATATATTATAATCAGCTTTCCCGCAGTATTAACATTGCTATACAATGTATAACCTTAGCCTTCACCCGTATTCTGTATATACTTATTTATGGCAACAAAATAACATACAAGCTCTACGCTTGTTTATGTTTTATATATTTTATCTCTAGATAAAATCAATATTATACATATTTGAAAACGAAATACAAAATACAAAATACAAAATATATATAAACTAAAAATATAAAACTATTCTAGGTGAGTGTGCCCCCTCTATGCGTAAGCATAGAAGTGAGTAAGTCTTGAACTTCGGCCACAGAAATCTGACACCGCAACTGGATGCTTATGTACATATGTATAGTACAGTTACTTAGGAAGCGACATTATTTCGCGGTCGGTGAGTGGCAGAGCAAACCGCAGCCACCGAACCAAGCATGAAAAACCAAGGTACCTGTAAGAGGGGCTGTGCAATCTGACACTCTGATTCGCCTCGATACCCGAGCTGCGAGATCAGGGCTCGGTACTCGGCAAGCTTCTATTGGACTAACCCGCAACGAGGCCGGTGTGTTATCTTATCTCATCATTGCGCGGGCAGGGAGTGGAATAGTTAGAACACAGCTGGTGCCTACGATGTGTCACGCATGATTGCATCAAACGGCGTACGGTAACATAGTACATGTATACTTAGTTCAATGATATGTATGTGAGTATGTACTGGGCTTGTAGCTACGAATATAGTTAGTATACATCTTCACTGGTATCAAGCAGGTATGAGTTAAAGAATGGAGCTTGAGGAGCCACTGCGCTGGGGCTGGGCGGGGATGTGGGGGAAGTCTCCAAATGAAAAAAAATAAAAAAAAATAACTCGTTATCGTCGTTATATTCGTATAGTTTTGTAACATAACTATACGCATACATACACACACAGAAACGCGCCCCCCCTTTCTCCATCCTCCTGTTTGGTGTCGATATATGAAGGAGCAACTACTACTCCAGCACGACTGTCCGGGTTTCTAGAGGCGCGACATAGAGTTCCATATCCTCCTCCTCCTCTCTCGACGCTAGTGTGCCTGTCTCTGTCGGTGTCCGTTTTCCCAATATCGGGATCTCTCCGTGTGAGCGCCAATCTCGGCGGACGTATACGTCTCCATTGCCAGCTGGTCCATGCAGATCCGAGCCCACCACCACGCCTGAATCCCTGTCTACTCTAGACTCCCACTCCGCGTCCTCATCTGCAGGATCTCCCTTCCCCACTAGTTTGGTATACACCCCCGCTTCCTCCCCCGCCGCCCCCCTCCTGAGCAGCTCTCCTCCTACAACCCCCCTTACCCTCGCCACCTGCTTCCCGACCGGCTCCCACGTCAAATCCCACTGAAACATCTCCGGCAGCTTCATGCCCCGCTCTCTACATATCTCGTAGTAGCTCGTGAGCAAAAACGGCTGCATCAAGCTCGGGAGAAGGTCGTTTGCGGAGAACATGACGTCTTTGGAGCCCATGAGGCGGGCCATGTGGGAGGCGTATTGGTGGATCCGGGGGACAAGGGATTTGAGTTTGCTTGTGGAGGTGGAGGTGTAGGAGGCGGGCTTCCACATGAGCATCCCGGGGGCGAGTTGTCGGCGGTGGTGGGGCGAGGGGGTGATTATTGCGTTTTCTGTAGGAGGAGGAGGAGAAGCAGGAGGAGAAGGAGGAGGAGAAGGAGATGGTGGTGGTGGCCATGATTCGGATTGATTTTCATTTTGGTATACGCAGGAGGCAATAGCTTTGGCTAACCTCGTCGTCCCACTAAACAAGTGAATCCCCGACGTCGCTCTCGGGTTACACTCGATGGCCATTACCCTCCCCCCAGCCCCACTCTCCACCACGATATCCAGCGCCATCTGCCACCCCACAACCCCCACATCCCCAAGGCCCTCCGCAATCCTCTCCACGTACGCCCTCACCCGGGGGTTCTCCACCGCCTCAAAGTACACACAGCTACTCCCGTCAATAGTATCCCTAACCGGGTATACCCCGAGCGCCAGCACCCTCCCCCTGCGCACAACCGCATACGTACAGAACCGCTCCCCTTCTACCCATTCCTGGGCGAGGTAGTGGTTGTCGGGGGTAATATCGATTTCGTCGAGACATTTTTTGTTTGCTTTATCATGCGGGGTGGTAGCCGGGAGGGGGTGTAGATGGTAGACGTTTGAGCAGGCGCGGCCAAAGACGGGTTTGAGCGCGAAAGAGGCACGGGGGTTGGTGGGGTGCAGGGGAGAGGTGCCGTTTAGGAGGGGGAGGAGGTGGGATTTGGATGGAATGAGACGAAAGAAGGGGTGCTCGAGGTGCAGGGAGCGGAGGAAGAGAGAGAAGGTGTGTTTGTTGTGGAGCATTATGAGGGTGGGGAAGGGGGGGGCGAGGAGGCGCGTGCGGAGGGTGGAGAGCGATGTGGGGTTGAGAGGAAGGGGGCTTCTGGAAGATGAGGAGTCGCCTTGCTCTCGTTCGGAGGAGGAGGTTTCTGGTTCTGTAGCATCCTTCGGTTCCTCCTTTCCCCCAAACCAACACGCCTCCGCCAAATAGAAAATCTCCTCATGCATCGGCACGACCAAGTCTATTCTCCCACTCCCGCCAATTCCCATCCGAGTCAGCCTACTAACCTTCCTCACTCCCATTCCCATCCTCTTCACCTTCCCCGCACCTTGCGCCCCATCTTCATTTCTCGTCCCAGCACCTGCGCCTTTCCGCTCCACCTCCTCCATCACCCTCAGCACCCCTTCAACATAACCCCGTGCATCAACATGCGGCGTCGGTACCCGCCAGCTTTTCCGCACAGAGTTGCTGGATCTACACACGTGGTAGTGCATAGGGTCGACAACGAAGACGGTATGGCCGGCGCGGGTGAGCTGGCGGGCGAGGTCGATGGAGACAGGGAAGCGGCCATTGGTGAGGAGGACGTTGAGCGGCGGCTGTGAGGGGGGGGAGGGGCGGCGGCGGCGGCGGCAGTGTGTGGGGAGGCACATTGTCTTGATATATGCTTCCCCGTGAAAAAAAATTGCAATATGTTAAACAGCTAAGATAACTTTGGTAAACGACTCTGCGACTATGTTGTCTGAGTATATTACAAGAAACTCTGGGGGGAATTGGGCCCGTTAAGGCACGCTTGTGCGCAAAGTTAGATATACAACGTCCGCCGAACATCACCATAGCCTTGTCGGCATCATCGCGATATGTCCGCTCTTCCATTGGCTCGCCTGGCTCAGCCTCGGGTATCTGGCGCTGGTGGGGGCGGGTCTGGCCGTCCGCGTTCCTGGTTTTCGTGTTGTTGCTGTGATGTCATTTTGACGATGGCGGAAGGATTGGCCGGGATTACTAAGCGGAGGATATTGCAACTGCCAAACGTTTGATGTTTACCTTTCAGCATCTGGCTCTGTCCTCACGCTCATCCGGATGGCATGGGCATTCAGCCATGACTGCGGTTATTCGCGAGGCGGCTACAAAGGCGTAGTGTTGAAGCCTCTGGAAAGTGATACCTCGGTGTTGCTCCTGGGATTTAGGCCTGAGCATCTGTTTGTGCAGACGTATACATCTCCGGATTGGAGGGACCGATGAAATGACTGTTGTGCTGCGTGAAGTGCCAGTGTCCTCCCTACTCATTCCAAGGAGGCTCAAGAAGAAGGGAGCAGTGCCGCGTTGTATCGATATATTGGGGCATATGCCTCGCTACACGGCCAAACTATCAAACAGCGAATATCAAACCAAAAGAGTCCCACCCCCATATATACATCCATATCTCCTTCCTCTGAGTCACTCCGTCACCAGGTGCATACCCGGCCTCACTCGCTCTTCACCCTCGCCGCCTCCGCCTCCTCCACTTTCACCGTCGCCCCCCCGCCCAATTTCACCACCTCGCTCCACACCACCGCGGCACTCACCGCCACCCACGGGGCATTCATCCCCCAGAAATACCCCCACCGATAGACTTCCCCTTCACTACACCACTTCTCCCCCTCCAGCCAGCCCGTCAAAAAATACATGGCTATGCTCCACAGATGCGCCGTGCTCACCACCACCATCGCCACCCCTCTGCACTCCTTCCTCTTCACAATACCCAGGACACACAGCACGCACATCGGGCCCACCACGAACACCGTAATCAGCTCGATCGCGTAGATGAACGTAAAGCTCGGGTGTCCGGGGGGCAGGAGGTATCTTGAGTCGGCAAGGGCGTACTCCCGCCAGAGGGCTGCGAGCAGGGAGCGCGAGGAGTGGAGAGTAAAGTACGGCGCGTGCAGGAGGAAGGCTCCTTCGAAGAAGATGTGCAGCGCGAAGTTAATCGTGTACCAGGACGCTAGGAGCCGCTCGGAGCCGGTGAGGCGGGGGGATGATGGGGTGGGAAAGCGCAGCGTGCCGGTGTAGATGTAGGTCAGGGTGAGGAGGAGGGTGAGGGGGAGGAACATGTAGAGGAGGGCATGGAGCTGGTTGAGCTGGTTGGAGGGGTCGTAGTTTGGGAGGGACAGAGTTGGGGGGTAGTAGGGGTGGGGCGGAGGCGTGGGGGTTTGGATGTCTGCCATCTCGTGTGGTATTGATATCACCTATCGATATAAAGGTTGCGGATATGTGTGGTATGTGAGAGGGAGCTCGAGTGTGCAGAGTCTGGCAACTCATGCATGTGTGTCGCCCGCTGATAGGTTCCATTCTCTGTCGGTATCGGCATCCCAAGCACACCGGCCGGGGCGGAGCTGCTCCGAAATAATACCAACAGCCGGATAATTTCAGATATGAATCTTGCACTGGAACAAATGGTATCCTCGAATGTATACCGTATCTCGAATGCCTGTCAAGTAAGTTTTAGCTTGACAGTTGTCAAAACGCGATGGTGACGGCCATCTAGGCTCCTATATGGACTACATGCCGGTTCAGCGTCCGCATGGAGATTTCGGGCTTGTTGATTGGAGGGGAGATTCTATACCAGCACTCAAGTAATGAACTTGAGGAACACTGATGTTTGGTCATTGCTTTTTATTTATTTCAATGGAATAATGAGCATTTGGCTCTGCCCCATACTGCTTATTCCTATCGATACATCCTTTCCCACATCCGTAACCTAAATGCTATATCTGCCTCCACATTAATATATCCACAATATTTAGTATACATCGATGCCCAGCATCCTATCATACCTGCTGCGCTCAACACCAGCACCGCCGCAGCGGAGGCAAGCACCACCCGCTCAAAGTGCCTGTTCCCTTCAACTCCAAAGTCGCTGGGAGGAAATGTCCAGGATAGCTTGTGCAGTAGCAGACTCATATCTTGGATGACGTGTTTTGGTTTGTGCCGACTGTAACCCATGATTAGGTTTTGCACTCATTTGCACCACGCCACCAAGTCGATACCAGTTACCTCTCCACGAGCCCAAAACACTAAAAGATGCCAGGCGATTCCACATGAGCGTCCGTAATTATCATATCCGGATGGCTCGGCCCAGGTGTTGTCCTATCCCAGGTGTTGTCCTATCCCAGGTAAAGAACCCTCAATAGCCCCATTGGTACTATCGAGCTTAGGTTTGTCTTCTACTGCTGTTGCAGTCATACACTAGGTAAATGTTTACTATGGTTCTGGGTTCCAAGCGGTGTGGACGCACAAAAATGCAGTATTCCGTTCATGGTGATATACTTTATACTGGCGCGGCCACTGCTCGTAATAACCCATGGGGTGTCCTGGCCAAATGCCTTAAACGAAAAGCGAGCCTAGTTATATTTAGGGATGCCGCCATCATCCTGAAACCACCCGATATCGGTATTGACAGTGAAATTGGACTCCATAACGAGGCCTGAGGTTCTCGCAATCGAGTCGTGCTCGCACAACAGTCGTAAGGTTCCCTCCGCTTTGGGTACTAATGCGGACAGGGGGGAGACGCCCATCAACTGGTCGTCCAGGGGATTTGTCCCGAGACGTTGTAAGCAGCGGAAAAAAAGCTCTGCGTGAAGTTATTGACAGTTTTTCGGGATAGTGTGTTAGAGTAAGGCTCTGGGCCGGAAATGGAGGTGATTTTCCATGGACGAGTGAGAGGGAGAGTGGTGAACACAGGCGAAGTACTCGCTCGAAGAGGGCACCAGTAACGGCAGAGAGACTCAATTAAGGGGGGAATCAGGGTATAAACTATCGCCAGCCACGTTAGTCCCAGATCATCTAATAAGAGGAGATTACTTACAGCAAGTAAAATGCCCTCACCCCACAGCCTTAACCCAAACCTACCATCTTACTCGAGTAGTCACACTCCCCTTTTCAGGCGCCAACAGCTAGGCAAAAATGGCTTAAGTGCCTTTCCTAAAAGCCTCACTGTGACTAGTTTCACCATTGTATGATGAAAATCGGAGGGGTAGTTTACAAGAAGCCGACATTTATCCAATGAGCTCCTACAAACCCGCTCTCGGCAAGCCCAATGGCACCTGAGCGTTGGGATATTCTCAATAACGTGATTATGCATCCACAAATCCCAGGGACATGGAAGATGAGGGTGAACCATCTGAGAAATCAGAGCCACTCATCCGGCGCTGAGACTAGATCCTTGATTTGTTGCAATTGCTCGTCCTTTGTTAGTTGGAATTTAGTAATCCAGCTTCTGGGCCCTGGTGTAGGTGTATTTTGCGGCGTAGGGATAGCTATAAAATACCACAGGAGAGAACAAGACAAGCAATCAAACACCCTTGGTGGGCTCTTGCAAACCTACAGTTTTCATAATATTAGCATAACCCATGAAGTGCGAGTGTGCGTGCAGAAAAAACCTCAAACGTACCCTTTCAACACAAACAACCCTTTTCTAATCCATACCCTTTTACCCTGAGCCGTCACCCGTTCTCCGGCTGAATCATTGCTCTCGACGTTCTCCTTGCTATATTCCACCATGTCAACGAATTAAGAAATATGTAACCCCCGAAACCTCTTCGCCTCCCCTCGGCTTCGGTAACTTCTGGCTATTCAAGTTCAGCCGCCCTCATGCTGATGTGCAAAGTAAGTCCAGCGTCTCCATTTCACTCGTTATCCTTCATTTGCAATACTGTCCAGCCATGTAGTGTACGGTACTCCTCCAAACACATTCTATTCATATCCGCTCTTATCAAACTTCGCCTTATTCGCAGAGAAGTCCACAGCGTGTTCATAGAATAGCGTCTTGTTGAAATTAAATTTACCATTGAGCCTCGCAGTAGTCGTGGAAGTATCTGTTGCATCTGTCGTAATGGGTATAATTGCGGTGCCATACTTCAGCTTGCAGACATGGAGTTCATATACTGGCTGTTCCACCACTCCCAGTACGCCCTAATCGCCCTTGCAGAGCGTTACTTTATCTATATCAAGGTCATTCCCCTCGGGATATCCTGGAGCGGGAGTCAAATTTCGATGCTGGCTGACAACCGCGGAACCGTGAACCTTATATGTGGGGTGTCGTTCGCTTCCATAATCGCCCCAATACCAGTCGACGGTATCCTCACCGGCATCCGGAGTAGGCTCATTGCAAAGGTAACACAAAATTTATTATCCTTCCCATCTACTGCTGCAATGTATTCCGCCACGAACATCGTTTTGGACTATCGGTAGTTGTTTCTTAACCGTGATACTGTAATGGGCGCTATAAACTCTGTTTGGCTGATACCCCACACATTCAAAATCCCTCCTGAGAACTTGGGCCCAAGTCTCATTTCCTCCCCCTCCATTGTTTGTTGTAGGACACTCCCTGGTAACACAACAAAACCCGCCCTGCGTATTCCATGCACTAGTGCTCGCATTCCTGCCAAAACTCAGCATCGTCTGCATTGTTAGAAACCCCTCATAGTCTTGCCAGTTCAGTGCTAGTGGATCTGTTCATCTCGGTATTGCGGAGTAGTAAAACTAAGGCCCTCAGTATAGGTAATGAAGCTTATCTAGAACAAGGTACCTTGGAGCGGTGGAATCGCGAGTAGGGCGATGGCCTCTGAGGAGACGACTATTTATTCTCGACGAACAAGGATTTGATAGGTGCGGTAAGGAGGACGAATTCTAGAAAAAGTGATGCTGATCCTTTTGCGCTGGTGGGGCGTGTGGGAGTAACTCTCGCATCCACGTGAAAAACGTCATGGGAAAGCCGAAACAAGGGAACTAATGTAGATAAACATGTTTGAGGAAATTGATATACGCGCATATACCTAGTTAGACAGAGCAGTCTACCATAGTTTCTTTAGCTATAGCGATCAGAACCTCCACTCGAATATCTCAATATTCCTTCACCCTGTAACCTCGTACTTACAAAACATGCATAAAGCTCAGTGCGGTGGACGTCAATGTTAATCGCATACTGGATACAAATAAGAACATTAGCTTCTCCTCTTTCGTGCGAGTATGGACGAGGCATACACAAGGTTGCGAATACTAATAGAAGCAATGAGCGGTAGATAGGCATGCAAGAAAGTAACCCCCCGGAGTTGCGCAGCAGCGTCCGCTAGTCCTATGTTATTTTCTGGTATCCGTACAGTACAGGCAATAGTACACAAAATGAAAATACCCGATGAACAATGGCTTTGCTGTCATGGGTTTCCAGTATGGGCCGCAGTGCATAGAATTCGCATCATCTGGTGCAACAGACAAATTGCTGCATCTCCTCGTTGGTTCGAGGAGTGGTGACGCTGACGGGTAACGCTGAGTATGGAGTATATCAGTATGTATTCAACCTCGGGCTCCTTGTCGCATACTGCACACGATCGTTGATGTTGCATACTGCAGCACTCGGTTGTCGAGGCTAAAATCCACCATCAGGTCCACATAGGTCGTGAGGCTCAAGACGAGCTGGGGTTACAGATGATCAGCTACAGTAATGCTGTAGCTGATTACATGCAGTTAGCACTTTTACACGACAGTTGATAATTGACCATTTACATCAAGCGGCAGAAGAGGAGCACGTGCTGATGATGTCCAAATAACCAGACTAGTCTCAAATTATACCTAGATAATTCACCGTCACTGATATGTATAAAGAAGTATATTCTGCTGCGTGATGTACACCAACTAAACTATATATGCAAGCTGCACCGCTACTGTGCAATGGGTTGGGATTGGAGGACTTCTGTCGGAAATACCGGCTTAGAGATTATGGTTGAGTTTCGTTCCCCAATGTATGTCCATATCTGCGGCCATGTTTTCTTCCATATGTATGTCTTCGATACAAAGATGCCGCTTGTGGTCTCGATAAATCAATTGGTATAACACGTGCTGAATGATCATCAATATTTAGAAAATGCGAGCCTCGGCTATAGCTAGTTACCCTGATATTGGGATCCAGCGCTGTTCTAAACCCGACGTCATACCACACAACAACATATCAACACAGTTCCTGATCCGCCACTCCCATCCACTCCCACCAGTCAACCTGAACAACCACCACTTAATCCCCCATTCAACGCGCCATGCCTGACCCGCAACCCCACCCCCTCAAAACCGTTGTGCAAACCCCGCTCGCTCCCCCTCCAATGCCAGGCATCCTCTCTCAAGCGATAATCTCCGGCAGCACCGTCTACTGCTCTGGCTCCCTCGGGATCGACCCTAAAACCAGCCGACTCGTCGGCCCCGGCATCTCCGAGCGTACCGCACAAGCATTGGAGAACATCAAGAACGTGCTAGAGGCGGCAGGGAGCGGGTTGGATAAGATTGTCAAGACGACGATTTATATCACGGATATGGACGAGTATGCGGCGGTTAATAAGGCGTATGAGAAGGCCTTTAGGGGGACGGTGGTGCCGGTGAGTAGAATTGCGGTGTTGGGGGAAAGGAGGGGCTAATGGTGTGATTGTGGTGGGGGGTAGGCGAGGACTTGTGTGGCGGTTTATCAACTCCCGCTGAGGTCTGACGTGGAGATTGAGTGTATTGCGCATTTGTGAGTATACGTAAGACAGTTTGCAGTCGTTTGCTTACTTCGCGCTCACGGGTGGATGAATTTGTGTATGTGGTGGGTGAGGTGGCTCCAAAGTGGCCATGCATGCCGCGCCATGTTCTCCTATGTCACGTTAAAGAAGTAATATAACTCATTTCATATCCGCTGCTCTCACTGGGGGTTTTCGAGCCTTACCCACTGCTAGCCTTTGCCCCGGCTAGCGCGTATCAGGTTGAGAGGGGGACCAGTTGAGCTGCAAGGTTAGCTAGGAATTGGTGAGGGTTGATATAGGGATCGAATCCGGGGAGGAGAAATGATAAGAGTGATTTCGAGAGGGAAGGTGGGAAGAAGAAACAGATTCTTACATGTTTTTTTGTTCCCATTGTGACTTGCGAGATACATATATATATTATAATTGGTTCTGTCAGAGTATTTTGCATATTGATTTTGTTTTTTCCTAAGCCGTGTGCAGTGACTAAGATAGTGATAAGTAGTGAATTTGCGCCCAACACTCGAAATGACGATGCATTCCGACAAGCCAAAACGTTGGGCTTTTTTCCTGGGAGAGGAATCAAGCCCGAGCCAACTCTTGGTCCTTAAGATGAAATCACAAACTCGGCGGTTTCCCCTGCTGAGAGCAGGAAAATCTTGCGAGCGAGCTGTTGATAGTGGGTAATAGAGTACTCCAGAGACTTGTAACTGTGGTCACAAGTTTGGCGTTTGAGAGTTGCCTTAATGCTTGACTACTAGCTGCGAAATACCGCGTAATCTGGATAATAAGACCTGCCTTCGCACTAAGAACTTGCTTTGTTGTTTTCTATATATACAGAAACTAATACTAATTCTAGCTACGGTAGATCGCTGCCAGTTGGGACGGGCACTGCAGATTCAGACCCAAATTCAAGTGTATCTTTAGTCTGGTTGGCACGTGTATCTTCAGGCTTCTAGTGCTGGATCGTACTCAATAGTAATGTCCGGAAGCACCCGAATTTGCAGTTTATGATCCTGACTTCCGTCTGGTGGCAAAGAAATACCAGTCTGCTCGAATGATTTAACAATTCTCATGGTGTTATCACTACCATGCTTTGCCCAACTGCATGAGTACAGTAATAGAAACACGTCGAGCCCCAATAATATCATTATAGTTCTTTCCAGCTTGTGTAATCGTGACCTCAATGATATCATAGTTACGGTATTCTTAAATAGCTTATTTAAGATGGTACCAAGTGGCTGTAGATATCCAGTACATCCTTACTGGTGTAATGTAGAAGTCTTGTATAAGCTGGTGAATCGTAGACTCATCTTCTACCTTCGCTCCCTCTCATCTCCTGGGTCTTGTTATCTAGATTTTGCGGTACTGGAATCATCAGCTCCCAATAGTCTGGTTGGCACCAACTGGGCCCTTCTCAATTCCTGCGTCTATGCTTTTAAGGGTTTCCCCTTCACCTGTCGTTTTCTCTTCGTGTAAACGAGGTCTACTGAACGTAACGGCATTTCTTCGGCTGAACTCAATACCGGTTTTATATCCAAAGAGAGCGCTTGCAGGCACTACGAGGAAGATGACGGATTTGACAGCGTGAGTATCTCAAATGTTGTGTGGATAGCTCATTACCAGCTCATGCCCTGTTCCTCTGACTTTTGAGCCTTGTTTACTATGTTCTAGAAAAACCTTCACCCTCAATACCGGTGCCACCATCCCCGCAATTGGCCTTGGAACCTGGCAATCCAGTCCCAGCGACGTCGCTAAAGCCGTTGAATACGCTCTCCGTATCGGATACCGACACATTGACGGGTACCTATCCTCCCTCTCCCTCTCATCTTAGAGCCCACAATAACCCTACTCCTCAGTGCCTTCGAGTATGGCAACGAAAAAGAAGTTGGTCTCGGGATCCGCAACTCAGGAGTTCCCCGTTCCGAGATTTTCGTCACAACCAAACTCGGGAACTCCTGGCACAAGCGTGTCGAAGAAGGCATCACCACCTCCCTCCGTGACCTAGGCCTCGACTATGTAGACTTATACCTCATTCACTGGCCCAGCTCCCAGAAACCAGAGAACCCGGGTGAGGTCTACGACGACTGGGATTACGTTGATACCTGGGCTGAAATGCAAAAGCTTCCTGAGTCGGGGAGGGTTAAAGCTATTGGGGTATCAAATTTCGGGATTACGCATTTAGAAAGATTGCTGAATGCACCGAGCACAAAGGTTGTTCCCGCAGTGAACCAGATTGAGTTACACCCTTGCTGCCCTAGTCCGAAGCTGGTGGAGTATTGTAAGAAGAAGGGCATTCATTGTTCTGGATACTCGCCGCTCGGGGGGTCACCGGAGTCGCCAGTGCATAAGAGTAAGGTTGTGGTGGAGATGAGTAAGAAGTATGGGAAAAGTGTGCCGCAAATTTTGCTGGCGTGGGGGGTGCAGAGTGGGTGGTCTGTACTACCAAAGAGTGTTAGTGAGGAGAGGATTAGGGGAAATTTTGAGGGGTTGAAGGGGTGGAGGTTGGAGGATGATGATGTGAGGAGGTTGGGGGCGGAGGTAAAGGAGAGGTTTAAGAATTGTGGGGATAAGTGGTTGCCGCATAGAGTTTTCTTTGGGGATGATGAGTGAATGTGACGGGTTTGGTCTTTGTCGGGAAAGCTGAATAGATTCATGGAGGGAAAACTGCGGGGATAGGTATACATACATTAATTTACCTACTAGTGAATAAATCATGATGGTATCAAAAGAAGGGACATCAAAAGACGTCAAAACATGAGCTTAAAATTGAGGTTCTTTTCATTCGGTAATCTTTCAGCTTACGAAAGACACATGCCGGTAGTGGTGCGAATATTCTACCTTGTCAAGCGTTGAGAACTTAGACGACGTATTTTCAGGCTGTAGCATATCAGTATTAGATGCTTACTCATTGGCATTGTCGATCTTTCGAAGCTAGACATTATCCCTCTTGTTTATCTTAACAGTTTGCGTCTTTCGAGGACGCATAGAAAATGGTAAATTAAGAAGATCGTTCCTTTTCGAGGTGCATTCATGGATCCGGAGTAGATAAGCGTGTATATTTAGGAATAATTTATATATTTAGATAGATAGATGGATGGATTTCTCTCTGAGGGGGAAACAAGTAAGTGGAGGAGTTGGGGGGTTGTATACTAGCTTGAGTGTGGTATAAAGGTGTGCGATGGATGCATCTAATCAGATGAGGCATGGCATACATATAAGATGGAAAGTAGCCCTGGCCAAGCTGGAATTTCAAGTGGGAGAAATAAATACTTCAACCCCCAAAACAAATAATCTCATACCTGCGTAGGAGGTTTAACTCTGCGTCTGGGAGTTGTGGTCGAGTTGGCGAGTTTCACAAGAAGGCTTTGGATTAGGGCGCTGATTAGATTGATGTATGTATGTGTATGTAAGCAAAGATGTACACGAGAAGCCATTCAGCCCGTTCTATGTCTAGCAATAATGGCGATGCGATTGGCCTAGATAGTCTAGTTGAATACTTTTCTATTTTAAATGCTATGATAACTACGATTGGATATCATGCAGCTGAGCAGCCTTTCCGCCATCTACTATCGCATCAAGAAAGTTATATTGTAACGAGTACTATGTCGATTGTAGGGCTTTTCGTGCGTGGCGAGCAAGTTGCTGCGTATAGGATTACATTGGCTAGTAATAGCTATATTTTCTTGATAAGGCGTGACTGTCTTACTAACCATGCCAGTTTTACTGGCGCTCACAGGAACAGAAGAATAAGACCAAAACCTCCACGGCTGGAAAATTCACTAAAATTTGTCCACCTCATAAATTGCCGTGGCTTTTAGAATCATAAAAACAATATCTACATTTATCTATCTAACCCACAATTCAAGATGCCTGTCTACTAAATGAACTCATAGTACCACCAGAAGTTGGATGAAGCATGAGTACAAGCTATTACTATACAACTTTGTATGAGAAGGGACATGTCAACTACTTATGTACTTAATCAAAATGTTGAACTGTTTATCCAATGCAATTTGACTTTATCTGTTTTGATTCTAAATATGTCAAAGCTTAGTATCAAAGCTGTAGGATTCTTAAGAGAATTCTACAGATAGAGCTTGCCTTGTAGTTGCCCTAAGCTTTGTGTTCTGTTGTCTTTGTAATAGCTCGCTTGGTATAGAGGATTTATAATTATCTAGCCAACCTACACATAGGCTTGCGGACACTAAAGCTTAATAGGTAGACCGCCTCTCGTAGAGACTTACATAATAGGTACACTGCACAGCAGATATTTCAGATTCACCTTTGCCTAGTTTTCTACACCTCATATGTTCTTATACATGACTAGGTATATCGACAGCGGCAGGTTTAGGGCGAAGTCTGACCAGCGAAGCCAGAATCAATATCATCTCGAACCAGTTTTCTGAGGTATTCTAATACTTTGATGATGATTGATCTCAGCTGCATACCCTGCCCTTTTCGACCACGGAACTGCATTTCATGTACCCAACCTCGCTGTTGCTATGCCGGTACTGATATTTCGTAGCTGCGGTAGGTGCAGCACAATCGACAACCAAACTCAGAAGGTCATCAGGAGAGAATTATGTGAAAAGAGAGCAAGTTGGCTTGGAATGTTGCATGCTACGTCTATTCTAACTATGGGAACCAGACTACGTGATCGGTTCCCGCATCCGGTATAAGCGAATGCCACATCGGGTGCAAGCTACGAATCCAATGTTCTCTGTAAATAAGGTTGACATCTATCATATTACCATGAGGTTAGCCAAACAGAGCGTGAGCATTTGCCATAAGACTGCGAGAAGCATCTTTTTGGATACCGCCAGATGAGTCTTTCCTCTAGCCTAGGTAGCTATGCCTTGAGTATTTTAGACATGCCTATGGATGTAAAAGACTGCCATGCACTGGCATGCCTGAATACCAGTATTCTATGTTTACATACCAATTGATTGGATCGTCAGAGTCCAGTGTTTACCAAGCACCAGCGATCAAGACCGTTCTAGCATCATAGGCTGTCTGGCCGCTGAGGTTGGCCACTGTCTTGTGACATATTGATGTTCACCGCTGAATACTGTATATAGTTTATGTGTTTGAGCCCCCAAAAGAGGTCTATGCAGTGCTTTCGCCGAGGAACTACCTGTGAGCGGGCGAACGATCCTCCCCTCTCCTGGCTGAGCGGACTATTACCCGCTGAGAACGTCCTTGCGAGTGAGACCAATGTCTCCATAAGAGGTCATACACACATATGTATATGCCATAGTAAAAAGTCTTGGTTCCCTCTCATGCGGTAGGCTGTGGCGGGACGATCTATTCTCAGGCCCTCAACGACATACACGTGGATTGACTTGCATTTCAAAAACACTACTACCTGACTCAATGTCCTGAAGGCATCCTATATTCTACTTCCTACAGAAGCCTTACCAAACCCACAAATACGGAGAACAAACATTTCTCTGATACTAATATTGCCTACGGCATTATATTGACAGGATGGATCTTTTACTGGGGGGAAATGACGACTCGCCAAATATGTTCACTCAATTCGCACTTTCCAAGATACCATATAGCCCAGAACAGTTTCATGCTACTGAATGCAGAAATCGCGAAGGATCCAACAGTAACAGGAGAAATCCTCGCCTGCGAAAAGTATCGTGGTCTCTTCCTATCCGACTTCTCCGAAATAAGTCAGCGAATTAGGGAAATTGCTCTTGGATTGAGAGTAAGGCTCTGGAAGCCGAAATTCGGTTCTAAATTTAATTGGGTCAGGTGTGACCAATGGACTGCATCCCCCTTTTGCTCACAGCAGAACCACAATTTAAAGCTGGGCTCCCAAGAACGATTTGAGGTCAGCAAATCTCAAAAGGGTCCTGGGCCTCCAGGGTCATATATTGATTATAGAAGGCAAACACTTCATATCTATCGCTGGATTACGATGCTGAGACTATTCAACTACGTAGTGGAAAAGTCGAGGAGCGTAGTGATCGATACCTAGGCCACAGGCGTGTAGACAAACCCGCGGAGTTTAACCACAGGCCCAGCCTAAGTATTTTGCTTTGCTATGCCTCTCAATAAAGAGTGTAGGCTGTACAGGGGCCCCTCACCGAGCCTGCGGTTCGATTATGTGGATCCGAAGGGGTAGAGAGGGGAAGGGAAGAGATGAAATGGGTCGATATGGGCCGAGAAAAAGGTTGATCGTCAATCAACTGATGCGCACATACGCGGGGTGTCACAGGCCAGATGCAAAGGCATGACTGCCTCGTTAGCATCAACACCCGGTCAATCGGATCAATGCGTAACTGACAACACGATCACTGTGCCTCAGCCATTTGTTGTTTGAAGTGACCCTGTCCATGTTAAGAACCCCAACTGTCACCTAAACTATATTGCTGGCTCGGCTGAGGGAAAGACATTGCTATAGCGAAGGAAGTGTAGTGAATGGTCTTCCATTGCTCTTGAACTTATCGTAGCCACGTCTGTACGCATATACCCAAATGCAGAGCGGCAAAGGAATTTCGCCACCAGCCTAGCTGATACGAGCGTGTTTATTCATAAACAATTGCCACTTCAGGGCTAACTATAAGCCTTCCGAAGCCTGCCGACTCTTTCAACCACTGGGACCTAAGAGGAAAAATATTTTTGATTAATTAAATTTGCATATACATACTGCTTGATTGGGTTCGACAGGGTTCTGCATCTCGAAGAGGTTCTATATGTCGGACATTGATAGAGTGAAAGGTAGGTACGTGAATAGCCTGTGCCTTTGAGGCCTTTTGTACTGTGGTAAGTGGATAATATCCATCAGGATTTTTCCTGCTTCACTCTTTTTCTTTAGCGGCTTAGTCATTATATATCGAGTAGGTACTTAAATTGGGTGTACTATAAGATCTGCATGTAGGCGTCCCAAGGTCGGATTCCTTGGTTTGCACGAGAGGGAGGAGTTGTTACTTTGCTAAGTTGACAGGCCTCACATGTATTGAGTTGAGGTGAACATGTAAGTTGGCGATATTCTGGGAGTGTTCTTAGTGTATCGAAAGCGATATGTCCATACTGGTATCTCTCATGTAGTTGTTGTAAATTTTGGGTCTAATTTTGGTGTGTTGAGCCAAGACACTAGTGGTGGTCAAACTGGAGTTTTGAAAACTCAGATTATGCGACACCTACACTACCTAGTCCTAATATAGCACAACTGCAAGTTTTCAATTGACCCATTCTGCATAAAATTATCAGTTACACATTCTATATCTGTCATGAACCCTGACCTTTGCGACAGCATTTTGGGGCGACGTTAAGCTGTTAAACTGATTTTTAGCTGAGTTCTTTGCTTCTGGGTCGTATTTAGTCCGGCCCCTCCCTAGAGGAGTCGTATCGTAATTGTTTTGCGCTGTTAAGTCATTTTGCGCTGCCATCGAAAACTGCAGTAACCTGGTTACCGACCTCACAACCCCATCCGCCTCGCAACCCCATCCACCTCACAACCCCACCCATTACGTTATAGAAATTGCCGGTGAGTAGAGGTGCTTTTGAGGACTTCATACCCACACGATTTCGCGTGCACATGGCTTCTTATATTTGCCAAATCAGTACTCGTACTCAAGCTATCTAGCCTATGACGAGGGAATGTGGCTTCGTTTTTTTTTTTTTTTTTTTTTTTGAACTCAGTACTCGTGTGCACAACCTTAAGGGTCTGAAGAAGTTCGCTTCTTCGTCGCGCACTCTTCGGAGTGAAGATAAGAGTATATTCGCTTACTAGCTAAAGGAGATGATAATAAAAAATAGAAATATACTATGGAAATCCCAGCGCCTTAAATACCCATTTCTCTCAATCGCCATCACTTCTCCCATCGACCGATACCTATCGCATCTTCGCACTCTGCTCGTATTAATCCACCGATTATCGCATCTTCGCACTCTGCTCGTATTAATCCACCGATTATCTCGATTCAACAGGGTCGTATGACGAGCCAACCGGAAACCCGGGTGGATTCAAGGGACAGTCAAGTTAATCTGACGCCCTGCGCGAGCTACGTACAAGATAAAAAAGCAAACGAATAAAACAAAGCGAAGCAGCAGATATCGAATAAGCCCTCTCCCTTATCGTCCAGCGAGGGGGCGGTAGAGGTAGGCGAAGTACGCCTCCACGGCGTCCCACTCCTCCTCCTTCCCCTCTTCTTTCTTCCAAATTGGTGTGTCCAAGTCTTCCCATGTCCTGGCATCCCCGATGAGCTCCTGGCGTTGCTGATGGTGGTGGGGGCAGTCGAAGGTGATGTGGTAGCCGTCCTCCGAGGGGTGGTCGCAGTTGGGGCAGGCTGGGGAGTCGACCTTGCGGACGAAGTGGAGCCAGTAGTTCTGGGGCCCCGGTTGGTGCGCAGCCAGGTGTAGGCCGACAGGGCATATCTGTGCCAGAGGCACCTGTTGACTCCAAACCCAGGCTCCGAGCGTGTGTCCTTGCGTCTGGCTTTAGCTGCCGCCCTGATACCCGCTGCTGTTGCCACCTGCTGACTCCCGGCGATGCGGCCCAATGCCGATTCATATGCCGCCCTCTTGTCTGCCCTTTCATTGCCTGGGATGCCTATGTGACTGCGGACCCATCCTATCGCGTCTCCAGGTGTCCCGCTTGTGCAGGAGGTCCTTCAGCTCATACTCAATTCCGGATCTGGGTGGAGCGCCTTTGCCGAGATTGAGGAGGGCTTGCCTGCTTGCCATGGAGTCTGTCAGGATCAGGAGTTTGTCTGCATTGGAGTCGAGTGCCAAAGCGATTCCTTTCTCCTCCCCGTCGGCCACCGTGGCCAGAGTGCCCAGGTACGCACTCATAGGTACTTGGGCCCTTATAGAACGACCCTAGAATATCCATATGGACTCTAGGTACACTCGTAGTAGTGTGGTGCAAACGTTTCTACTACTTATCTATAAGAGGTAAGTATATGAAACGGGTATGAACCCCGGAGTAGTATTTAATCATCTTAGATGGTTAAGGCCCTTATGGTACGTCCATAGACCCTTGAGGGAGCTACGGTTCAAGTTTCATAAGTATCCGATTAACGGTTCAATAGTTATACCTAGATCAATATGCTGACTATATGCATATATACTAGCTATACTAGCTGTTACCCTGAAGTCTTGGCGTTACCCTGAATCGCAGTTATTACCCTGAACTCTTGGAAAATAACTCGGTAAAAATAAATAAAATAATGAAGCCACGAGGGCGTACTTTAGACCAAAGTGCGTCTGGTGACATTATAAGGGAGTGCGCCCAAGGCAGAGGCAGAAGATACGGCAGAAATATAAAGTTCTCCGACAAGGTTCTATCTAGGCCTATTCTACGCCCTGATTCCATTTCCGCAATCCCTTTTATGATCGGAGTACAACCCGTGGAGATATAAGACTATTTAATAGTTAAATAAATCCACGAGGAAGTTTACCTATTACTGGTAATAACTCTATCAATAATTTGGGTATTGAAATGAACTAAGATTCTATAATCTTCCATACGTTGATACGTTTCCAATAGCAATCTACTTGTGACCTACGGTTCTCTATTTATAGAGTTATGTGCAGTTGAAAATTATTTTCAATGGACACTAGACGCTATTAAGAAAATACTACCGGAAACTCAATTAGATGACTCTATGATATTATCGGATAGTAATTTGATAGTATCGGAGATTGGTAACACATCGGAAGTTGAATTTAGTTATTTCAGCTAAGTATTCTTTAATGGAATAAGTGTGCTTTAAGCGAAGTATATGAAACATGCAGACATAGGAATAATCTCTACGTTCGGGTTAGTAACCTGTGACAACGAGTGCAGATAACAACTGCGTTAACAAAGGTGTGGATGGCATAACACTTAGGAAGAAATTCCGAGGTGACGGGTAGGTGCGCGTCCCCCAAAATATTTTATCAAAGAATATCTATAAACACCGTGCATTATAAATAGTGAGAGTAGTTCTCGGTTGAATCTAATTCTACCATCAAGAGTATTCGAAAGCAAGAGCACCTCGAGTACACGAAGCCTACAAAGTTCTAAGTCTAGTGAAACTTTACGTCTAATTGACATAGGATTTATTTTGTGTTGCGAAATAAGATCCGTCGAGAGAGACTAAAGCGGAATTGAACTTTACTGCTATAGGATTATATTCTGTGTTGCGGAATAGATATCGTTGCGGCAGGATAAGTACGGCCGTCCTATTTTCTAGTCGCAAGAGCGCTATAAGGGTTAATAGGGCCCCCGTGACATTACTTTGTAGACAAGTGATTCTCGTCTTACTTTAAGTCATTATATACTCTCGAATCAATATGTCTAATTCACAGACACCCAGAGGGCCTCGCCAGCCCTACCAATCTCTCACATTCCCTGATATCACACCCCGTGCTATCACACAAAGACCACATAATCTTCCGCAATCTGGAACAGATACGGAAGATGACCTAATAGATATGCCGATGGAAGATATCCTATCTCGAGGAATAGAATCTTCCAGACAACCCCTATATTCTCCTGACGAATTATCTACATTTCCACAAGGATTTCTACCAGGATTACTACGACGATTTGAACCATCTACCCAAAGACCACCTCGTCGAACAGGTAGTAATACCTCCTCACAGCGCCCTCCACGACCACCACCACGTCCCACTAGAGGAACACGCCCGGCAATCAGTCAAGAAGAATACGACCAAATACTGGCTCGTATTGTTCGAGATGGGACTACTAAGTTTGACCGTCAACGAGCTGAAATTGCTGACCTTACTAAAGGTCTAAATGCACAAGCAAGCCTATTGATAGAGGCTCAGGAAGCTCATAAAGAGGCTCAGGAAGCTCATAAAGTAGTCTTTGAAGGTGCGAAAGCTACATACGAAGACTTGAGGTTACTGCGACAGCAAGTCACCCAGGAAGTAGCAGCACTTAAGGGCCAAACTGAGGGACAAGAAGATGCAGTTAAGCGTTTAACTGTATCCATTAGTGAGGCGTTGGAGAAACAATGGGAAGCACTGACCAAGAAGCTCACACAGGACACAGGAGCAATCATCGATGCCGCTAATGTCGAATTCGATGCTATTAAGGCTGACGTTGTTAGGTTGAATGATTGGACCCAAAAAGCGATCAAACAGGAACAAGACGATCGTATTCGGAGCTGTGAGACAAATAAAGAATCAGTAGAAGCACTTTCACGCCTGATTCAAACTCACAAGCGGAAGCTCAAGGATCTACAAGAGCATCCAATCAACCAACAACTAACAAAGCGCACTCGATCAGCTGATAATGATATCGAAAGCTTCATCATCCATGACGTTCGCACAGGTCTAATGCCTCCCCCACCACCACCTCCTCCTCCACCATCTCCTCCTCCAGCAAAAAAGACTCGAGTTCTTTCTGAAAAGAAAGAACCTCGAAACCTCCCTCTACCTCCAAAGTTCCCACCCTGTTCCGTGTCGTATGTGACCGCTGCGGCTGCCACTTCCCCATTCTTGCCGCCAGTTCCATCCGTGAAAAGCAGCGACCAGCCGGAATCCTTCAGCACTGACAGCTCTGTGTACCACTCCTTTTTCTCTTGAGAACGCTTGCTGTCAGCGGGAATGATATCTAGGCATGTGACCGGTAGGGTCCGGTGGCCTTCTCGATTCCCGTAGGAGAGCTCGTCAGGTCCGGCTCCTGTCAGAAAGAAGGCTCTGTGGATGGGACCTGCGAGGTCGAGGTTAGGGAGGTCGGTGCCATCATGCCAGTTGGTCTTCCCCTTGGTGACTCTCTCCAGCTCGTTCCTGATGTTCGCATCCCCAGTCCTGACTGCCCTTGCTGCCCAGCAAACCAAGAGGTCGTCCAGCCTGGATTCTACCGGCAACATAGATGATATTGTTGTTGAATCGAGATAATCGGTGGATTAATACGAGCAGAGTGCGAAGATGCGATAATCGGTGGATTAATACGAGCAGAGTGCGAAGATGCGATAGGTATCGGTCGATGGGAGAAGTGATGGCGATTGAGAGAAATGGGTATTTAAGGTGCTGGGATTTCCATAGTATATTTCTCTTTCATTATCATTATCTCCTTTAGCTAGTAAGCGAATATACTCTTGTCTTCACTCCGAAGAGTGCGCGACGAAGAAGCGAACTTCTTCAATTGTAGTATCCATCAGAATACCATTTACCAAACCCTCTGCCGGACCAGATGTGCGTGTATAAGATTTATGCAAGACAGCACCCTCCTTAATTTCTGCGGATCCACGGACGGTGACTAGGGGATCTGCGGACTCTGTCTGCGCTTCCTTAATATATCCATAGCCGCTACCCCCTTGACGTTCTACATAGCTATAAAAATCAGTCCAGATAGTGAATATGCTCTAGCCACCAGATTAATAACTTACCAGGGACGACAGCTATTAAGCCATAGTCTTTCCACCTAGATACACTATTTGGACAATTGTCGATATCAACAACTCCATATATAGGCAGGAGGATGCTATGACCTGACATTATCACACCAGCAGGCATCTGACAGACCTTTCCCATAGGACGACCCTCCAAGCAGGCAAAGTGGAACCGGGAGGCACTACGGGGTTGACGTACGTAGTCACCGATCGCGGACCGCAGCGCTGGTGGTTGCACAAAGTGGGTAGGGTAGATGAGACTGTGTGATGAGGGGGTAGCATAGAACGCGGTACACCTGTTGAGCTGTCCTGGGGTAGCGGATGGCAAGGGGCGGGAGTGGGAGCAGATTTGGGAGGACCCGGAGTGGTGTGAGAAGCTGGCGGAGGCAGTCAGGGGGTGATTCTGTAGTGCGAGAGGTCAGCAGAGGCAGTGGAGGGGGGTGCCAATATTCCTACGGGGGGTGTCTGGTAATGTACGTAGATACGGGGCAGGGAGCGGCCCGGTGGTTGGATAATCCCGCCAGGCTTAACCTGCGCTGCCTCGCCATAAGCGAGATGCTTCAATGCGAGTACTGATTTACCAAAAAAAAAAAGCAACTCCATATTTCACACGCCCTAGGTATCTCGCATAGTCCAACGCCTTCCAACTTTCATGCCGTGTGTCGTCTGCTGCTCCATTTTGGGATGACAAAATATTATTTCCTCCGACTTTGCATAAAATTTCAGTTTAGCTTGGGCGAGATCTTGTGCGATGCATTGAAAGTCGGTATCCGAGGGTTGGCAAATGGCAATCCTTTCAGTAATGACGCGTGGGAATCATCAACTCTAGCAACATAAGCAGCCAGGCAAACATGCCCAGCGGTGACACCAAATCGTTCTTCTGTCTCAAGGTCATAAACCCAACCGCCGAGGGTCCCGGAGTAACATTCCCTCCGATGCTGCGGCCTATAGACACCTCCCGCTCATATCCACGACAACCTGAGTTTTCGGGGGAGTGGATGGTGTAGTTGGGAACCATCCTGGTGAATGCAATTGCGTTCGTAGGTTCGAATCCTGCCTCCCTCGAAGATTTTCTAACAGCCAAGGAGCACGGGTTTGTCCTCACGGAGGTTTCCCGTGCTTAGTCAGTGAAGTTCATACTGACACAGTTCCAAATGGGCCTTGGTAGTGGTGGATATAGGGGGTTATGGCGGCCTGTTGTTCCGTGGGCAGTGTGGAGGAAAACTAGAACCTCGCCATGGTCATGCCTTATGCGAGTAATGAATTTAAAAAAAAAAAAAAAAAAAAAAAACCTGAGTTTTCATTGCCGTGCAGTTGTACAGATCCACGTTGGATCTCAATCCGCAACGAGGTATCCGCACGGAGTAATGTTTCGAGACCTGAGAACAGCAATTTGGGAGATGGACAAACGATTAGAATGGTAGGTATTTCTAGCGTTGCGGCCGATGACGTTGAATAGTTCATCCCTGGCTCCACCGAATCGTTTAGACGAGCTGCGGCTAACCTCAAGCCCCGAACAAGTTTCCGTACCACTAGTGTTATACCCCATGGTATGTCAACAGGCTGTGTTTGTATCAGCAGCGACAGGAGCATTGGCCGGAGGGTGCTGGTAGTGTTTGTTGGAGGGATGTAATGAGGGAATCGCTACGATAACGAAATCGTATCCTATCCACCCGTGAGATACAAGCGATCTCTCGGCAGTGGATTCTATATCAAATGCACAGGGATTGTGAACTCTAGTGCCTTTGTCTTCGACGAAAACCCATGGTAGGGGACCAAGTTGGGCTCCCATCAATTTAGTTGGCGACGGTACGTGCCTTACCGGTTGTTTTATGTATGACTTTCTGTCTATCGGATTACCGCGTTGGAGTATTGTTGAACGAGAATGAAGACTTGAAGCGTTCTATGCGACCTTAATGCCGGTTCCTGGAGATATCATTATAGTCTTTGCGGGGGCAGAACAGATGACGAGGTTGGTTCAAGTTAGTCTGGACGAAGCATGTTAGAATATGGTAAAGTGGAAGAAGGTAACAATGCACAAAATATAGGGAACCTGTTGAACTTAAAATATGCCTGATAGCTAAGCCGGCTCCGGGATGAATATTATTATGAACACGTACAGCTACGGACAAGACTGAAACACAATCCCAATATAGATTGAGAAAAAGGTAATTTGCAATGGAGAAGTGAGTACTGTAAGCATAACTGCTTACCAAAGGAATTCGATTCAAATTAGTTGATGGATTCGATTTACTGTATCAAGAGAAAAGAAACTTGTCTAGGCTGTTGTATGATGAAATGCAAAGTCATAGAAGGTCTGAAGTATAATGATTCTATCGATATTCTATGGTGTAGAAGTCGCGGTGGACCCGAAGGTTTTAACCTTACGGATCCACTAGTGACAACTATCTAACTACCAGATCGAGTAAGTTGGTAATGTTGTCACATGTCCTTTCAAGTCAACCTTCTATCAGCCTTCCCAGCTCTTAACCTTCCACACTTCTAAGTAGCCACTAAACTTTGCGAGATTTCCCATGTCAGTCCACGAGGGTCTGCCAGAAGCTAGTATCAATATCCTTTTTTGGAAAATGTGTACTCGTATTAATTCTAGGTATCTTACAGTACGTCACGGCCTTATGCAACACCTCGGGATAATGTGCCCCCACGTGATCCCTGCACTAGATACCCTTGTCGGCGGGGCATTGCACGGTAAAAGCAACAACACCGTCCTCGATTGAATATCGCCGCTTCCCATATACCCTAGGCGTACTGGCTCATAAATATGTGACCGTGCCCAAACCACAAATTATGAATTCCTCCTAAGAAAATGGCATAATTCCCTACACGACCCTGGGTCACCCCGAATTTCCTCCATTGACCTCCCAATTCCATCCCTGGCGTCCTCGCACTCGCACTGTACTATGCTGCAGCTACTTTTAGAATGTCATACATATCGTTCAGCCCATACCGAGGGCTTGAGCCTATTCACCTAGTCTCATGAGCCTAACCTTCAGGTGAAACTAATCGATCACACATCTGTTCATATTCATGTGCGCCCGAATGGGCATTGGTCCACGGCTGTGGAGGAGGAGAATGGATATAGAAGCGGAGTAGGGAAAAGGTGGTGTATATGGGGGAACGAAGAGTAGAGATGCATGGTGGCGGAAGCAGGGACATACGAGGGTATAGACTCTAGAGGGCAGGGGAATAGGTTCGATAACAAATCCTTGTTCCGATAGTGGGGTTCTTAGCTGACAATTTTGTTGATTGCTGCGCACTTAGGTTGGACTTGGAATTAGATTATTTTTGTGGAAACGCCCGCTAACTGTGAATCTTCAAGCCTTGAAGACCTATATGTATCAGCATATACGTAAACAACTTGATGTTGACAAACTCCAAGTTGCTAGACCCATGGGTTATTGTCGTTACATATAACTTGTACTTTGAGACCAATAAATTCTGGCCCGCAAGCTGCATACATGGCAATATTTATCGCTGTACTGTACATACCGAGTAATTTAATAAGCTTGGGTTTGACCCGTAGTCAAGCCTTGCACTACTAATGAAAAGTAGACAGCACCAAGGTAGACTAGCCTTTTTATGAATATCTTAACAGAAATCCCAGGGCTCTAACTACAGTTAACTTTCATCTCCAACTTGATCTTCAGAGATACACATGGAGCAAAACATACCTAGTTCAAATCCCAGCAACATATAACGTCGCCTTGGTTCTTTTTCTTCGTGGCGCAGTTTCGGTAAGAGCTAACCAGCATATAACCATAACCGCACAATCACCCCTATGAAGCTATTTTGTCACAGATATTTAAATACATTCAAACCATATGTTTTGGTACAGATGGACTGGTGTTTCTAGCATTTACTTTCTTGATGCTAATTTTTACTTTATTAGAGGCTGTTTACTTTTCCTCGCTGTTACCCTGAGTTTACGAAGTATTCGTGATATCCAAATGTAATATGCTATGTATACTTATTACAAGGGCCCGTGAGTTGGAAGTTGATACTTACTCAATTGTGGGATAACTCCCAATTCACTGTCGTGAGGTGCATATACATCGCAGTTGTAGGCTTAAGCGCAGGATCAAATGACTTTATTTATACAGACTTTGGTGGTCCTAAGCAACGAGTTTGAAGAAGGGATATAGTATATATCTAGAGCAAGTAACTTTGAGAAGTTTAGCCTGAAATTAAATTTGTGGTTCCTCTTTCCTTTTTCCCCTTTTTTATAGACAAGAAATTGGAATAATATTTACAGAACCGAACTGTGCTTATGGTAAAGTAATTTCCTAAACTGGTTCCAGATTTCTCTGAGAGTTGGTATAGTTCCTGAGAGTACTTCTGTACACCTGTAGCTAGCAAGTTAGTGCAAAAGGCCTTGTGTTTCGACGAATGTGCAGTGTTACAGGAGGCGGGGGTTAGGGGGAAGCCAGTAGCATCAGCAACTACGAAATTTGCGTCAGGAGCTTCAAAAGTTCGTGAAGCACAATTGCAAAACCCCCGGTACGTAGGAGCAAGACTTCGTTCCTGACGCAAACTATTCCCACGTGCATTCCCTGATGCAGCTCCTTTTATACTACACTTTTCTGACGTAACGATTGCACTCACCTGCTCCTTGTACGCACTCAACAATCTTATCTTCTTTATATTGAGCGGTGTTTCAATTTCAGTTCCTATTCCAACGTGAAGGGTCTTCTAGTATAGGGGCGAGCGCGCTTATTTCCAGCATTCGGTTAACATCGATGTACGGTATTTGCAGAGGTAGGCTCCACAGAGCCACATACACTTGCACCTTACTAGTAATAACGCACGGCCGCAGATGAATTTTTAGTTTCCCGCCCAAATTTCCTCATTATACCGAGAACCGGTCCAGAGTGGAGAATAGAGGAAGCTGGACTGGCTAGTAGGTACTAGACGGGCAGGTAGATGAACCTACATTTTATGCATTTCCAAACAAGATAGTACGAGCTAGATATATCGCCACCACCAGAATTAACTTGCGAAGGCGCGCCAAAATAAGCCTAGAAATCATCGTGCAAAACAATCTGGAAGAAATCACCGTCAAAATAAACCCCATATCGCCGTGCAAATAAGCATAGAAATTACCGTCCTACTCAACCTAGAATCATCGTCACAAAAGGCCCGTATCACCGTAATAAGCCTAGAAATCAGATGCTACATAGAGGTGGACTCCAGATAGTATAACAGGAAAAAATCTTCAAGTCCCAGGTGATCGCAGGTTGAAAGTAGGGGATCCACATTCTGCCAGTCAGATCCTGCTCCTACTGTCTTAGAACCAGCTTCCGTCATCTTAGAACCAGATCCAAACTTAGAACCATCACCCGCTGTCTTCGCATATAGTAAAGGTGGGATTCTGAGATGGTGATTTCAGTCCTGATGTTCACAGTAATTGCACTGTCAATTGTATCAGTCATGGTAGGATTTATCATGGTGATCTTCCTGTAGGTGATTTTATGGGTAATTTTAGAGCTAAAGAGCTAATTCTGACGGATTATAGTGGTACTTGTGGTGGTGATTATTATTGTTGGAGATATTAGGGCGCAAGGTTAGAAGATAGGCTGCATCCGATTTGTTACCCATGACGCAAAAGGAATTTGCGAAAGCGCAGAAAGCAAATGAAGCACCTGAAGATCGCGTGCTTCATGAAGCGTAGGAGACGCAGATTTATTTTGCCGATGAGGGCGAGAGCGATGGAACTCGGCTCAAGATACAAGACGTTGGATGGAGAGAAAAGGAAACGAAGCAAGAACGAGAGCCACAGGCTATTTATACATGAATAAGGTTCTGCTGTCACAGGACTTGAGGGTAACAGTAAGGCCTAAGGAAACCGTACTCACGCCAGTGGTGCCATGTGTTCAAGTTACCCTCAACTTACGCGGGATTCGTTGCTACAAAGGAAGCTCCATACTAAAGTAGATAATTAGTAGTAAGTAAGCTACAATCTTAGATTATACCCGCCTCCCGGCTTAAGCCTGGCTGGCAATGATAGCATGTGTATCACGCTCGTTTTCTATAAAAATTTGGGCTTTGGGCGGATCGACATCTTATAGAATTGCAACTTTCTTACATTGTTTGGGCGGTGGTTTGTTGTTTATATTGAGTTCAGGGTATTTATATTCTATCCGGGCCCCTTCCGTGGAGAGGATTCGATAATACTGGTCTTATCATCATTAAGAATCCCTTAGCCTCGTTTCTGAGCCTCGGAACAGCTATTTTGATTATCATGAAGGTAACCAAACAAGTGAAGACAAGCTGAGTGTACTCGTCTACTCAGATTCTGCAACCGAAGGATAAAGCTAGGCAAGCAAGACTAGGTTGACCTCCAACTAGGGATCGAGACAGGTTTGAATAACGTCTTCCACTTCCTTCGTTTTCATAGGTGGCAAAGTACAACCAGGCTAGTGGTGAAGGGGATATCCTAGAGGTTCCCACACCACAAACTGTCATTCTTGTCACCACAAGTGTTTGTACAGTTCTATTAGTGAATTTACATCCTATTATATCCTATTACTTCTTCAATACGGCAAGCAGCTCAGCTTCATAAATATTCACAATGCCATCCTTCATCCTAGCCTGCATCAGCTGCTGCCGCCTTCAAAACCGTTGCAGTGTTACAGAAGGCAATCCTCTCCTCCACCCCCAAAGCATAAACGCCACTTCCATAACTCAACCGCAGCTGGGCCAAGACTGTATGGGGATTATACGTTTCAGACGTTGAAGGTGGAGAATGATCGAAGGGTGAGGCAGGGTTGATCGATGTTCCACATGAGATATTGTTGAAGGAGGTTGGGACGCCGGAAGTGGTGCCGGTATGTGCATGTGGTGGGTGTGGACGAGTGGAGGTATAGGTTTGTTGGGAGGGGGTAGGGAAGGAATGAGGATGGAGCAAGTAGGGTGGTAGGGGGGGTAAGAGGGGAGAATGGGGAGGTACGTTTGGCGGGAGGGGTTTGATCTGGACAAGTGGAGGTATAGGTTTGTTGGGGAGGGGGTAGGAGGAAGGAATGAGGGTGGAGAAAATGGCGGTGGAGGGGGTAGGAGGGGGGAAGGAGAATGGGGTGAATGGGGTGAGTAGGTTTGGCGGGAGGGGTTTAATCTGGGCGAGTGGAGGTAAAGGTATGTTGGAGAGGGGTTAGGGGACGAATGGGGCGGTGGAGAGCCACAGCGAGGGGATAATGAGGAGAGGAGTCGGTCCCAATGCGACGGATCTAGCTAGCACCTGCGGTGGGGGATGCAGTTTGATGAGAGGTTTCAATGTAAATGGACTAGTTGGATAGTTTTTGTCGTTCGAGGGACCATAGTCTTATTTTCTCTCTCTCTGTGCTGGTTGTGTGGATGAACTTGTACGTACCTTGAATCCAGTCCGGCTTATCATCAATTCCTCCCTATGGGTAATGAGTTTTCTTATAGAAGGAGAGAACCTTGATCTAGTTGTTGGTTTATAATGTACTGTTAACGAAGTATCGAATATCCAGCTATTTGACGTTCGTTGGGTGTTGTCGTATGTGATTTTGCGATTCTGTGATTCTGTGGATCACGAAATCCAGTCAACCTAGTATAGAGCTATATATCTAGTCTTTGGACCACATCCTGCTTCCGAGATTACTTCACTCTTGATTCCAACAGGCGATACGCCCACATATCGGTACTTCATACCTGTTCGAGCTCCTTCTACTGGACCGGCTTCAACCCCATGGACCCTCGGCTTATCAAAGATCATCTCTTCACGTGTCAGACCAGTCCTGCTTGAAGGAAAGATAGAGGAAATCAGAATGTCCTGATGCACCACCTCATGAATATTGTATTTGTGCGATGCGCGCTGCTATGGAAATGCGAATTTGATATAGTTGCTTGAGCATACTAGTCAACAAGTAATCTGGCTGATTATGAAGTATACGGGTGAAGAGCATATGATGCATCGCCATGCTAACCCACGACGATCCCCAGGGCTGAACACAAATCAATCTTACGCCAGCCAGGGATGTTATACAAAACTCGGTGGATTTTTTCCTCACTACCTAATTACCGTCTGCTGCAGGGGATGGATTAGATTATTACTCGCTATGCTTCTGCATTTTCAGATTTCAAGTTCGAAATTCGAATATATCAAGATCCTCAACTACATGCAGAGCGCTGCCACCGCACACAAGAATTCATCTCTTGCAATGGAACTAGTCTTGGTCGCACAATTCCCTGTCCCTCTGTTGTGTACCCCTCCCTTCATACATAACCCACGACATATTCATTCTTATGCTTATCCCACTCCGAGGTACTGCCTCGAGATTTTCAACCTAATATTTTAACTCGCTCTTTCTGCACGTTGAAGTATCTTTCATACCTTTCTTCATCTACAACATCAGCTCATGATTTTTCCGTTGTGGCTATCTTTTCTTCCCCTCCTTTGCCATCTCCCAGCTTCGATGTTCTAATCTCATCCTGTCAGCTCAGCTTTGGCAACCAACAGTTTGGACTGCCTTTTTCTTACATTATCGCAGTTCAGCGCAACGAAGCACCCCATCATCATCTTGACGACGATCACATTCTCTCTACGAAATTAATTCCCACTCAGAAGTTACGGGAGTTGGAATAATGCGATGATTTCTCGGTTCTTTCTGTGGATACGGTATCTGCAGCTGTTGTGTGTTGCAATATGGGTTTTGCCGCTGGTTTCCATGGCCATTCTTGTGACAGATGAGGACGAAGCCAAGAAGAACCTCGATTCAATTTGTATTTCTCACAGTTTCTAGGCCTAGTCCCTCAAATACTCGTATTTCATATATTTGGCATAGGGCTGATGGTCGTGTTCGATATCCACAGATGTTGGCACAATTGTCGCAACCCTCAACTCGACGTCAAAACTGACCTCATGCTTCCCCACTATTCTCAAGTTTGGCCCATATTCCTCATCACGCCTGACACTAGGACCAGTTCATGATGGATGGTTCGAAGCAAATACATTTTATTTTCAGATGGTAGGAGGAGAGCAGGGCGAGTTCCTGATCTCGGTACAGTCGAGTTTGACTTCCGCGCAACACAATGAGACGTGGTGGAGGATGGAAGCTTGGCACCGCGGTGGCATCGGTAAAAGTGACTATGAAGTCCACGGGACTATGTTGAAGGAGGTGAACAGTACAATTGGTGAGGAAAGGTTCTGGGAAGGATCATGATAGTGATGATCTTAAGCTGAGAAGGAACCGATTAGTACGTCGGCAGGACACTCAGGAAATGACTTATACTGTAACCTTCAGTGGCAACCACCAGTCCGAGTCTGCACCACTGCCTATGCAAGGGTTGGTTTGGGAAAAACCGGGTTCTGGTCCCCCAATGAAGCCATTTCAGTTTTTTACTGTGGAGATTCCAGGGTTTCAGGGTTTGAATTCTACACCGACGAGTAAGCCCACATCGAGTGCAACATCCACAGGCACGGAGACAACTGCAACAATTCCCACCCCGACCTCAACCCCTAAACCAGGGGACGAAGAATCACCCCTACCACGTGGAGCTATAACCGGTATTGTAGTCGGTGGGGTTCTAGCGATTGTAGTTTTCATGGTCATATTCTTCCTGGTGGAGCAGTGGCTGGCGAAAAAGAAGGAGCCAAAGGTTTACCCAGAGGTGGCATATATCTACAGCACCCCGTTCACATCGAGGAATAAACGCGGTCAGAGTGCGGCCGGTGGCCCTGGAGCTAGTTCAGCTACAGTTGGGACTTCACGGGGTGCTAGTGCACCCCATGAGGCAGGGACATACTATGGGCCTGCGGCGCCGCAGCTAGAAATGGATTTGGGTGATCAGGCGCCGTTTTTGCCAGCTGTCGCGGCAATTGGTTCCCCCGGCAGGGGGGAGCGCCGGGGATTGGCACTAGTCATAGAGCGCAGGAGCGGGAAGAGATGGAAAAAGAAATGAGTCAACCAATGTTATCAGGTGATGGTACGCATCATGAGGAGTCACTGGTTAGGGGCCGTGATAGGGATTTTGGAGGGAAGTTCTGAGTATTAATTTACATGGAAGATTGTATTAGGCATTTTCAGCTAGATTACCCTGAATCATAATATATAGAGCAACTCTGTGCCCATTAATACAATAGTAAAAATAAAGCTAAAAAGGTAGGGGACCTGCGAAGAAACCCATCCAGTACATATCCCACAATTCCTCGAGGTTCCCATTTTTGGTACGTTACACAAGAGCCACTGCCATCTTGGAACACTACTACCGTTTTCGGTCGTTAAGTTTTATGCATACATAAGCATGTCTCATGAGATGTTAGCCTTTTCTCGTATCCCGATGATAATTTTGTTTCTTGGTCTTTCTAACCATTTGTAATTTCTTATCATTATCACCTCTGGTAATTTCAATCCTCTGCGATCCGTCCCCGTCCCCCAGGTTTCAAATCAGCCGTTGCATGGCGCCTGGACTTTCCATTTGGGAATTGGTGCTGGTCCCCGGTTACATCGTAGGCAAGTGCTTAACCTTCCAATTTGCGATTGTGACCAATACGAATTGTCCCCCACTATCGTTGACCATTTCAAGGGAGTCCCGCATTCCTCTTGTGTAGTTGGGAACTGCGACATAAGATCTCTTGTACGGAGTCGAGGGGTTTCCCCTGGCAGGTGATATCTACTTGATTTATTTACCAACAAACATAAGAAGTCCTATATTGACTCTCATCACAAATTACAACTCAAAAACAGTTCAATCTTCAACCATGATGTGTAACAAACGCCTGACAAGATCTATAGACAGTTGGTAGAGAGGACAGTGGAACAAATAAAGACAGAGAAACTGGCAACTAACAAAGAAAAAGCATAGATAAAAATTAGCTATGAGATGGCTCTGCTAACACAAGAGTGACAGACTGGCAGACCAGTCAGCTGGGAAGTTGACTGACTGAGAGACCAATCAACTGCATGCCAAACAGCTGACTAGCAGACTGACTGAATAAAAGTGGCTACCACCTACCAACTACTAGACAGAACCAGCCAGTCTAGTTGTTGATACAAAAAATGTAATATTATTTAACTCGTAAACCGGACCATTCCTCGCCCAATAGGAACATGTCAAGTAGACATTTGTCCAGATTAGTCCCGCCGATCTGCTGATCAATTGTGAGGCCACGAACATGAATTTTTTCACTACCGACATTCATCGCCTCAGAGTCTGCTTAAATGTACGATACGTCCCATCTCAAGGCCTTGGTGCAACGCTAAGCTCCATGAAATCCACAGGACCTGGTCGACTTTCACTAAAGAGCTTTAACAGATTTATGAAAGAAGCTGGATGGCCATTTGATCCATCTATAATTTCTTCTGGACATCCAAAAGAGCAACCTCCGGGTTGAAATACCGTTTATACAATTCGAAAAGCTCGCCCATCTCTTCCAAAGAAGATATTAGATTTTTCTCACGAGGTCAAGTTTCCTCGCTGAACGACTTAGGGGTTACCTTCAGATGCTGATTGAATCTCAGCTGGAGGGTGATTCCTTCTCCAAGGAGTCGGATCACGGAAAGGCGCCTAAGACAAAGCTGCAGGAATATACACTTACAGAAGCAAAGGACCCTTTGGAAGATCAAACGTTGGATAGCATGGACAGTGGCATGTTTCCTCTTGTTTGTACTTTCGACCAATTATTCAGCTTCTTGGAGAGAGTTATTCGGTATCTGAATTGCCTCCCCGCAACAAGACTATAACTAACAATATGGCAGGCTCAATAACCGCAAAAATTTCAGTGGTAGGAGCAATACAGGAAGCAGCAAACGAACTGGAAGGCTTATTGACTACAATATTTTTAGTCGTCAATATTGGTAATAATAATACCACCAGGGACAAGACTCTGAGCCGGACCTTATATTTGCGGAAATTTTGGAGATAATCAAAGGATCCACATCAGTGCAGCGGAGGTTTGAGCCTCTACCAGAGGAAGAATATATTGGCCTAAGCCAGAAGAAGGCCCCTGTATTTACTAGTAGCGAGTCTAGAGCTTATGTTTACAGAATATACGAAGACTATGAACGGAAGAAACGCTTATTGGGAGACCGAGATGATGTTGATAGGGTCTCTGATTTGATGAGATCCGAAGGGCGGAGCATAGCCAAGGGGTGGAACTGGCTACAGCTTACCTATTATATGAAGAGGCGAGTGCGCTAGATGTTGAGGGGGAGGACAAAAGTGCAGCACCCATCTATAGGCAGGCAGCACAACAATTCGAAGGAGCGGGTTTCATTAAAAAAGCGGCCGAGAGCTGGGGCTCTGCTGGTGACTATATAAAAGCCGCAAAATTGTTGCAAGCCCATGCTGAGTATGGAAAAGCTGCAACATGGTATGAAAAAGCAGGCAAACTTCTGGATGCAGCCAGTTCATATCAACAAGCAGCAATGTATGATGATGCCGTGAGGGCGTATCGCACGGGGGAGCATTTTGCAGAGCTTATTATTTTTATGAAAACGTCAGGAACCCTTAGGCCTCTGCTCCCAGGGATCACTCGCATTTCGATGCTAATATAGGGCGCCGGAAAAACAGATATCAGGATAACATCAGTAAGGATGTACGCGTACGATACTCGACTCTTGTCAACCTTCTTTTGCAACGTGATGATCTTCAACGCTTGTGCCTGAGGCCCTCGGTATTTTGGGTGAAGGTGCTGGGAGAGAAGAGTTCTACATTAAATATGAAAAAACAGAGAACTTAATGGCCCTATATCAGGAGCAAGGGCGTTTCGATGATGCGTTCAAACTGGCTATCAGCAAGGGAAAGCTGGAGGACGCGTTGCATGTTCTGGCCCATTCAGCAATCATGGCGATTTGTCAATCGGTCGACCCATTGACAAAAGGGCGCTATTTACAATTGGGGGGCACCGCTCAGCAATGGTGATGTTAGCGTGATCCATTCATCAATCGTTAGCGCCAACAAAATGCTGCGAAATCGTTCAACTGCATAATCTAGCATTTTTAGGTAAGTACATGCAACTGCATAATATAAGCCGATTCAACAGCAGAATTTAGCATGAACTGATGGCAGGCATGGCGCAGTGGCAAGCACTTTACTTTACGATCATGGTTACTTCGGAAGCAGCTTATATGAGCTATTGGAACAGGCTTATATGAATTGCTCGGAAGCAGCTTATACGAGCTATTGGGAGCGGGCTTATAACAGGCTTATATAAATTCAACCAGACTAATAAATTGCCAGAACAAATAGGAAGGTAAATACAATATGAAAAACAATCTCAGTAAGCATACCGGTAATACATATGAAAACCAATATGAGACCCAGCTCAAGCACCCCTAAGTTAAATCAAACCCACCTGCCCGCCCAAGTTAAATCAACCTTACCCGGCCTCAATTAAACTCAGCCGGTCTTAGTCAAACCAACCCGCCATATTCCTACTAATCTACCCAACCTCAAATAAATCTATCCAGCACAAGTTAAACTTGTTCTGCCGCAACCTAAAACCTACTGCACAATAGTACCTAGTATTTTAAATTAGTATTATTGATTCCGAGCAATTCATATAAGCTCATTCCCAATAGCTCGTATAAGCTACTTCCGAGCAATTCATATAAGCCTGTTCCAATGGCTCATATAGGCTGCTTCCAAAGTAACCATGACTGTAAAGTAAAGTACTTATGTACCCTGCCCATGCCTACCGTCAGTTCATGCTAAATTCTGCTGTTGAATCGGCTTATATTATGCAGTTGAACGATTTCGCGGCATTTTGTTGGCGCTAACAGCTCGATTGATGAATGGATCGCGCTAACATCACCATTGCTGAGCGGTGCCCCCCAACTGTAAATAGCGCCCCTTTTGTCAATGGGTCGACCGATTGACAAATCGCCATGATTGCTGAATGGGCCAGAACACCCGATCAGGTCATGGTGTTCAACTGGTCCCCATTGTGCAGGACAACTACCGACTCAGGTCAACAGTCCCAAATCAATCACGATGGACATGTGATACTACCAATGGAACAAGCTCAAGGCGACCTTACTGCTTGGTTGATCCCCATCGTTGCTCGTGTAGTACCAGAAGTTCTAAGGAGAGTATGTGCTTTGTTTGACCGAGTAGAGAGTCCTTGTTTTTTTGCATTACAAGGTAACAGCTCATATCGATCATTGTCTCCTAGTTCTACTCATAACGTGCATAGGTACTTGCCGGTATCAACCCTCGGAATGCAAGAACGGCAGGCATACATATTTATCCTCGGAGGAGGCCGAAACTCACATACTGGTATTCTCCCTAATTTCTAAAGGCCAGTTCCATGAGGTGAACATCAGCTAATCTGGACTGCTCTTAAAATTCGTAAGTCTTTGCTAGAGGCGGTTGGATTGTCGTGTGCTTCTGCGCGGCTGTACTACAATCGGAAGCTGAATGAGAGTGATTCGAAGGGCTATTTCCCGTTGAGTAAGGAAACAATAATGCTATATATAACCCAGTGAGGTAGACTGACAAAACGGCAGGACGCAACCTGTTGGAAAAACTGCTGAAGGAGCTAACGTTTATATCTCCATTGCTTAATGATGCCATGGTGCAGGGAGAAGTATGGGACATGATTCGGGCAGGAGATGGAAAGTGGCTTCATGTCAACGATGGACTAGCCTCATTATTCTTCCACTGCTTGAAGAGGCCTGAGGAGTGGCAGAAGAGAGGTGGATTTTCGGCGCTGCTTGAGGAAAGGAATTTTGCAAGTAAATTAGGTACGCGGATGTGCTCAGTGTTGCCATCCAGGGTAGCTAACAATCGTGAAAGGGGTTATACCACCCTTTTTGTAGTATTTAGGCTGGAAGGCTCGAGGGTGGGTCGATTTTATAATTGACTGCGGTAACCTTCAGCCACCCTACATAGCGCAGCTTCCAGCAACCAAATTAGTACGTATCAGCAACCTTAGCCTTTAGGTCTCCCCGGGCTGTACAGGGTTGTGCACCTACTAATCTCGAGAATCAAAGGTCGAGGCCGTGTCGAGAGTTCCTGGCGAAATCATTAGCTAGGATACTTTTGGGTTGAGATCGTTTCATTCAGTTTTGTCATTCTTTGAATCAACCAGCCTTGAGTTGGTAGGTAGCCCGGCGTAAAGCCATTGAACAGTACAGTAGGGTGATAACTAACGGAGTGATAAGATCAATCGAACGGTTCCTTTGGATATCCTTGTACCAACTTCGAGACAGCAGTTCATTTAAGAAGCATGATCTTCAAGTTCTTGAAAAAAACCAAACTTTAAAACCTAGGGCGAACTTATTCCATGGTGTTGATAATTCATAATATTTTCGCAATTTTTGCATGTTTTGGTGTAAAAACGACGAAGGGCAAAGATTAATGGCATGGAACTATAAAAGAAAAAATGATTAACGTGGGTCACGGGGTTTCCGATCACAATGGATGCGACCGGACTGGAGAGGTCGAGTTTGTGAAAGAGGCTTAAAATCAGCTGACATATTTACTACGGTAGGTACGGAGTACTAACAGAGGCTGAAAATCTGATACTTATGTAAGCACTAGGCTATGGGACTCTGCTCACATCATCTTCAGCTACAGATATTTCAGCCGCAGCATCAGGAGATATATTTCTCCTTGGATTGGTAATATCAGGTGGCAAAAAAATTTCGTATGAAGTGGCCTTGCTGCAAATCTGGTTGCATGCTCAGGCCACTTTTATGCAGGGTTCGATATTTTTTGCCACCTGACTGTATGATAAATGAATACCTACCTAGTCTGGCTTGCACTAGCCCAGGATAAATGAATATATTTGCTCTAGAATGATAGTTGACCGCGCGATGAGTTGCACGCTTGGTTACTGTTGATATGACCCATTGCATTCCACTACCTGCATGCTGGTAATTCTGCTGAGCCATGGCTGGGCAATACGCAAGAGATTTGTTGCATCGTATTCGAAACGATCGAACGATCGAACGATCGCTATAGTTGCTGCACGGAGCAGAACATAGGGCCCCGGGACTGTAAATGGAGCTTGTAGCCAGAGCAGGTGCATTATTACGTCGTACTAGGCAACAACTCAGATACTTATACATAAGAGAGTTAGACTAGCTATGTACTATTATTGGTGGGGATACGATCGAGCAGGGGGAAGCGACCCACATGAATAACCCTGTTCGCCAAGGCCACCCCTCCTCCTTCTCCTCCAATATTACCAACTTCTCCGCAATTATAGTACCTAATAGCTATATTATCCGAATCACTGAATTCAGGCCTATCTATTACAACATACTAGATACTCGTCGGCTTACAATATGGATGCAGATTCGGAGACAAGACTGCAGACAGCAATTGAATACTGCCGAAGGCACCCCCACCAGAAGGCAGCTTGTATTGCAGCTAAATATAGGGTTAACCAAGTAACATTGTGCCGTAGGGTTAAGGGTATGCAAGTCAATCGGAGGGTAGCGTATCAAGAGGAGAGTGCAATAGTGGAGCTCTGTGAGTTGATAGTAGGTTGTGGATTTCCATTATCACAGGATTTACTCCATCGGTATTATGGATGGCCATTCATCACATATCAACTACCGAGTGGTACAATTTGCACTCAATCATGGTATCCACATGATTTGCTTACCTCCACATAGCACACATGTGCTACTGCCCCTCGATATTTGGTGTTTTGGTCTAGTGCAGAAGGCCTATCAGCGGCACCTCCGAACCTAGTTTGCGGCGAACCCAACAGCAGTAATAACAAAAGCAATATTTCATGGTCTATTAACCTTGACTAGAGAAGAGGTTTTTAGTATGGAAGTTATTTTGTCGGTTTGGAAGAAGTCTGGCTGCTGGCCAATCGATCTGGATTATGCTCATGGTTTCAGTCAAACTCCTTTTAAGCCAACTTCCTCAAGCTATGTTGCCGATACTCCTGGCAGAATGAAGCAAATAGTTACTGAAATTAATGCTGAACTCACAGCTGGAGCTACGGTAGTGCTAAAAGAGAAATTTCAAGCATGCATCGACTTCATGATTCAAAAAGTTACGAAGTACCGGGATATTGAGAAGAGATCAGCTACACTCAAGCAGCTTCGGAGTGGCAAAACAGTCAAAACAGCTACCAGCAGAGCTTATATAGGCAAGGGAAGGATGCTGACACAGAAGGAGGTCGATCAAGGTATTGCAAAATTATTGAAGCGAAAAGAAGATGAGCAAGTAGCTGCTGTCCGGCGGGCTGAGAAGGTGGCTGCTAAAAAAGCATCGGATGAAGTAAAGGCCATCTGTAAGGCTGAATATCAGGCGGCATGTGATGCTGCATTGGCTGGCGGACTTCCTAAGCCCAAACGGCCCCGAGTGCCGGTGAAGGCTAAGGCAGTAAAGGGTGGGGGAGGGGCTAGTAGGGGGGGGGGGGGGGGTAGTAGAAGGGGTTTTAATAGAGAGGGTGCTGGTAGGGGGGGTGCTAGTAGGAGGGGCGGTGGTGGCAGGAGTAGGGGGGGAGGGCAGGTAGTGACTGAGATTAATATAGAGGCTGGTGATGGTTCTGAAGAGCTAGATGAGGTCGAGATTGAGGAGCAGCAGCGAGTTCTACAGATTCGGGAGTTTTTTGAGGTATGTAGATACCTACTGCTGGTTGGAAGCTGGAAGACGTGTGCTCGCTTGTATACTAATAGGAACATAGGGCCTTGAGTGATCTTTGGGTATCTATCCGCATACGTAATGGGCTGCGTATGGTGGTGGCAGGTGGTATATGCAAAGGGGGGGGGTATTTGGTGTTTTTTCCATCGAATTCACAGGTACTAGTGCATTGGTTTTTTTGCGGGCTTAGTTAATATGCGCATGAGATAGAGCAAGTTCGATATACCTATACTATGAGTTTACGCTGTATATGTTTGTATTGAATTCATCGTGACCGTTGAGAAGTGCCAAGTATGCAGGGGTTCATCTCGGTCGCTTCCCCCTGCTCGGTCGTATCCCCATCAATAATAGTACATATGTTCCGTTGCCATTAATCTTTGCCCTACACCAAAACATGCCAACTTTGTGATAAACATTAAAAATTATCAACACCATGAATTTAATTCGCTCGAGATTGTAAAATTTAGTTTCTATCAAGAACATAAAGATAATGTCCTTAAACGCACTGTTAATGGAAAATACCCTCGGTGAAGAATACAGAAGTTGGAAGAATGATTGCCAAGCACCTTTCCGTATGGCAACGCCATGTATCTATGCCGCTCCCAATATATTAAGGCTTCCAGCCGATGAAATATCAGATCAAGGGCTATCTTTCTAGCTTGAAATGTAGCCTTTCATAGACTATACCTATTTACTGGATATCAGCAGATTTTTGGCGTTGATGGTTTTGACACTCCACCATGAAAAGTGTACTTTTGGTGTAAAAACGACGAAGGGCGAAGACCAATGTCCTAGAACTATACATGACGAACTAGGTAGTAGATCAAGATTTTTGGGGTTGTCCCGATGTATATCGCTGAGCTTGCACAGGTTCAAGGAGGGAAACATGAAAGAATGAGTCTAAATAAAGAAAGTTAGCTATATCGAATGGTGAGAATATTCATACTCTCACGGAGAGGTCAAGCTGTCACGCAGCTGAGAAGGCGGAAGTGTATTCAGTTCAATTTCTCGCTAACTACCTCCTGAAATATACACTTCCCTCGCATACAGCTCATCAACTCAATTCGATCACACAATTCATCACGTCATTCAATCATCATGCTTGCTCAAATCAATTAACTTTATCCGGCGCCGGATGCCGTATTTGCAGATCCCGGATACCGTTGCAGAATTGCCGTCTGCCAACAGATTGAGTAAGTCTTTTGATAGTAGAGATAGGCTAAGAATTTGAATATTGGAACAGATAGACAAACTTAGGAATACAGTTTTTGATGATAAGAAGGAGACTGCAGGGGCTGTATGAAAAGCGAGAGGGGAAGGATACGGCAAAGAGACAAAAAAAGTTACAAAATAATCAGCACCTTAAATACCCCTGCACCACAAGCCAATACATATCTACTGTACCAATACGCTATATAACTATTCAATCAACTTCCCCGAGACCACCCCTGCTTCCTGACCAGTGCATTCGTTAGGCTTTAACGAACCTAACACCATCGCTATTGAGCAACCATTCATACTGCCCCCCAGTGTAATTCTCGAAGGTACAGCCTGCCAAGATTGCATTTCCTGCCGTAATAATCAGGCCACCATCCAAGCAGTGCGCCTTTCCACTGGTGTAACTGAATGTGCGAATCCTGCAGGTTCCAACCGTAACTAGGTCAAATTCAGTCTGGAATTGTTCGGTGCAAATTCGTGGTTTGATTGGAGCAATTTTCGCCAAAGCAGCGGCACAATCATCTTTGAGCGGGAACCCAGAGGGGGAAATCGGGGTACAGAAGCGAGGAATTATTTGATCTTGCAGGTGAGCTAGTATTGCAGCTCCAGCAACACCTGCAATTTTAGGATTGGTTAGTAATTGCAGCCACCAGATCAGCGCCTATTGAGCTTGCGCATCAGAACTCACTTTGAAACAAGAGAAGGAGCCCACTCAGAAGGGCAACAGCATTCTTAAGGCCGTACATCTTGATAATTTGGTACTGGAAAGTTATCGTTAAAGTAGCGAGAGGTGCGCTGAGAATTCGGAACGCCAGGATGCCTTGTGGAGCTGGGAAAGGCTTGAGGAACTGTGGTGCTGGGAGGGACTGAAGGTCTTTATAGATCTTCCTGAAAGTAGTGCCCTAGCCAATCTCAGTTACCCATTACATCAATCTCAATATGATTTCCGTTTATGTTGTGATTACCCGGAATATATTTGTCCTGCTCGCCACACGCTATGCTAAGCATCTGCGTCTTACTGGCTTCAGCCCAACGTCTGCATACTGGCGAATCGAGCGGTGTGTAAGCAGCCATAAGCCATTTATAGCGGCTGGTTTTGGCATCTGAAGAATACTCACTGCGCCTGCTTGAGAAGCTCACTTGGCAATTTTTTTTTTAATTTTTTTAATTTTTTTTATAGTCACTTTTGCAGTATAACTGATTGCAAGCAGCCACCTACGCCATGACCAGGAGCCAAGAAATTCACCCTCGCGTTGAAGTCCAAGAATGAACGTAGTGAGCCATTTTTTGGGAACTCGGTACGCAACCTTAAGGGTCGCAAGAAGAGCCAATGACGAGCCATTGGATTGGTGTCGGAATCCCGGGGAACGACAAGAAGGCAGCAAGAAGACAGCCTACGAGTCATAGGACGCATCGCAGACTACGCAGGCAGCACATAGATAGCCACCGCAGCGGGAATCAGGGAAGCTGGCTACACACAATCGGCAAGGCGGACACACCCACATGCTCCCATTGCGACCGCTCGATGGAGGACGGCTACCATATCCCCTTTGTCTGCCCGCACCACCACCAGCAGCGCCAGCAACCGATATGGAACGCCATGACCTGATAGTCTAGTTGGCACAAGCCGCTCGTAGAGCGATGACCTGGGAAGACCTGGATGTTCCAATATGGAAAAGGGAGGAAGGAGAGGAAGAGGAGCGGGACGCAGTGGAGGCGTACTTCGCGTCCCCTCGCTGGATGCTAAGGAAGACAATGGTCGCAATATTGTTGCTGTTTTGTTTATTTTTTTTATTTTTTATTTTATTTTATATACACTTTGTACATAGCCCGCGCAGGGCGGACAGATTAACTTGACCGACCCTTGAATCCACCTGAGCGTCCGGGTGGCTCCCTTAAGGTTGCGTGCGCATACGAGTACTGAGTTCAAAAAAAAAGAAAATGACGAGCCACCCAGACCCGGGCGGATTTTTTTTTTCTTTTCTTTTTTCATTACAAACCTTCACTCGCCTCCCCTGCCAGATTCCACTACTAGCCTCCTCACAAAGCACTTCAGCCTCAGGCCCAGATGGTATAACCTACCAGCTTCTTAAATTAATAAATGACACACACCCAGGTAAGGTGATCAAAAATCAATTGGTACCAAACCAACGTTCTTGGCACCAACCAATGTTCAGAGACTGGAACCGAGGCTAGATAAGGTGCTGCTCAACGACATCGCGTGCTGCCTCCCACAGACCCACGCGAAGGGGAATAGTCAGGTGGTCCCAGTACCAGAATCCTGGCAACAACTCCAGATGGTCATGAGCCCCAAGCCTGGCAAAGACCATACTCGCGTAAAAGGTTAGCGCCCGATAGTCCTCTCGAACACAACAGGCAAACTGGTAGAGAAACTGGTTACTTCAGAACCTCAGAAGATCACCACACTCTTGCAACATCTGCAGTATGGGTCACGGAAAGGCAGATCAACCATGGACGCCGTGATGATCACGATCAACAAGGCAGAAAGGGCCATAGGCGAAGGAAAAAAGGCCACCCTTCTCAGAAGGGACATTCAACAACACGAGGAAGGAGGAAATCGTCAAGGCGCTAGAGGAGATAGAGGCGGGTCAGATCTAGGTACGTATAGTCAACAGATTCCTTAGAGAGCGGAACTTCAGGGTGTTCTGGGACGGATACGCGAGAGGCACAGCAAGAATGAACCAAGGAACCCCGCAGGGAGCCCTCTATACCCAGTTTTATGGCTCATATACATCGCCATACCCCTGAAGGAAATCGACAAGAGGCTACCAAACCGGCAGGACCTATACGGTTTTTTTTTTTTTTTTTATTGTAAATCAGTACTCGTATTGAAGCATCTCGCTTATGACGAGGCAGCGCATCCTCCCAGGTTAAGCCTGAGGGATTATCCTACCTCTGGGCCGCTCCCTGGCCCGTATCTACGTATATGACTACACGGACTTCGTACCGCCTTACACACACCCAGCTACACCGGTCAGCCATGATAGATATATTCAGCTACGTAGACGATATCAACCCTCTGATCATCATCGAAGGCTTGGGTTGGAAAGGACACGGCAGGGTAGTCGAACAGGTCAACTCCCTCTTGGAAGAAGTGGCGATTCAACACACCACCTCAAGTGGGACAAGTCGAAAGAAACAAGGCTGGACTTCGGAAGGACCAACAAGAATTCTCGGCTAGTCAAAACCCTGATGATCACGATTGATAGCTACCTGCGGTTTACGCAACACATCAAGGTCCACACCAAGAAGGCCTCATCCCTTCTGTCAGTGATGGGACGTCTCAGCGGGCATCATCCGACCAGTCTTCCATGGGAAGCGGAATAGAATACAGGGCCCTACGGAAGATCACCGGAGTATACCACGGCAGTAACCACCAGAAACTAGCCTGGATCACAGGAGTGGGACCACGAGAAGCAAAGCTAGATGAGCGACTCGATGTCACGGCCTTAACCCCCGTCGGCTCGCAGTATGTATTGGGGGAGGAGAAGAAGCCAACAGAACAAGTCTTTGAATTTTTCGGGGATGCTTACGTGGAGCTCCGGAGGAAGCTAGCAGAGGAGTGGACTAGGGAGGTCCGCTTGTGCGGAAGAAGTAAGAGATGGTGGAAGAAGGAGTGGAAGGACCTGCGGAGGAGGAGTAGGAGGTCAAAAGAGGCGAGAAAAGAATTAGGAAGAGAGGTCAAGAAGGCGAAGGCAGAAATGTGGAGCCAGTGGGTCTCAGAGGGGAAGAGCGTTTGGGACATTGCAAGGGTGTCACGCAACCCCTTCAGTATCAAACCTAGGTGCGGAGTTTTAATAGCGGAAGACGGGAGTGTGGCACGCACAGAGGAAGAGAAGCTGGCGGCGTTTAGTAACCATAATTTAGTAGATGATGATACAGAAAGGGAGAAAGGCAGCCTCGAGCCTCAGAGACTGCTGATAGGGAGGAAGAAGGTAGAAGGACGAATGCATGAACGGGTGAGGAGGGCGTTAAAGGCGACTAAGAACAGCAGTGCACCGGGGCCAGACGGCATCTCGTGGCGGCTCCTGAAAAAGATACAAGGGACGAATTTAGGGAAAGAGGTATTAAGAGATGTGGCACAGTGTGCCTCAGTGGATCTCGGCACGGCTCAGCCAAGGGAGTGGAGGGAAATGAAGATGGTAATGATCCCGAAGCCTGGTAAGGACCACTCAAAAGTCAAGGGTTGGCGGCCAATAGTATTGGCCAATACGGTTGGCAAACTCGCAGAGAAGATCATTGCGGAGGAGCTGCAAGAGATACCAGGGTTGTGGCATGAGCTGGCTTTCGCTGGGAGGAAGGGGCGCGGTGCGATAGGCAGTGTGATGTTAATGGACGAGGTGATAAACGGTAATCCTAGGGCGAAGTTATATGGTCGAGATATCAAATCGGCTTTCAACCATCCGAGGCGGCAGGAGATGGGGAGGATACTGGAAGGACACGGACAGCTCCGCTGGTGGATCGATGCATTCCTACAACCAAGATCCTTTGCGGTGGAGGTCGATGGCAGATGTATCGGGAGGGCAAGGATGACACAGGGGACACCACAAGGCTCGCCACTGAGCCCGTCCCTGTTCACGATATATATGTCAGCGATGATAAGGAGGGCGGAGGAAAAGGCAAGAGAGGGTGGCAGGACAGGGCTCCGCAAGCGTACGGAGAGGGGCACATTGTTAGTACCCCTGTCATACGTAGACGATGTCAACTCTGTATATGGAGGGAGTGAGAAGAGGCTAGATGTGATTCTGGGGGCAGCGGCAGATGAGTATGGGCTAGAGTGGGATAAAGGCAAGGGGTGGAAGGAGGGGGAGGCACCCCACCTGGGAGTCAACATGAAGTCAAGGAGGCGACACCAGGCATATCGGACAGCGAAGGGTAAGGCGGCATGGGAGCTAGTACGGCGACTAACCAAGCTACCGCCCAAGGGGAAAAAGCAGATAGTGTGCGGACAACTGCTTCCGATACTAACATATGGTGCCGAGCTGCATACAGAACCTTCAGAGGTGATGGAGAGGTTGAGCGCAGAGTGGGGAAGGTGGATATGCGGGGGGTGGAGGGGCAGTGCGAGGACAAAGATCGAGGATATCACTGGAATCCCAGATCTGAAAACATGGATGTGGACGAAGAGAATCCGGTGGGCAGCGTCGGTTTATGGGAGGGCACTGCCAGCGCTGAGGGAGACCGCGAAAGAGATACTGGAGGGAGTGTTGGAACCGGACGCGGTGCTCCACTGGATGTCTGGAGGGGACGAAACTGCGGGGAGGGAAGTGGATATTGCGGAGCTGGATGCTGGGGAAGTGACAGCATGGTCGGACGGGTCACGACAGGAAGGAGTGGCGGCGGCAGCAGCAGTGGGAGGAGAGGCGGGAGAGGAGTGGGAGGAGGGTGTATACTTGGGCTCTCTTGCCACGGTGATGGACGCTGAGATGCTGGGAGTGGTACGAGCATGGCAGGCGGGAAGGACGACAGTGGCACTTGATAGCCAGGGCGCCATCAGGCGACTGCAGAATCTACGCTTCGAACAGCCACGGTCGTGGATAGAGGAGTTGGCAGTGGGGGAGATGGTGAAGGGCCACAAGACGGTGATGTGGGTAAAAGGACATAGTGGAGTGGAAGGCAATGAGAGGGCAGACAGGAAGGCGAAGGAGGTGGCATGGGTGGGCAGGAGGATGCTACGACCTGACGTTATCACACCGGCAGGCATCCGACAGGCTTTTCCCATGGGGCGGCCGTCCAAGCAGACAAAGTGGAACCGGGAGGCCCTACGGGGGTTGACATACATGGTTACCGACCGCGGACCGCAGCGTTGGTGGCTACATAAGGTAGGCAGGGCGGATGACTCGCCGTGCGGGTTGTGTGGGGAGGGGGTGGCACAGAATGCTGCACACCTACTGCGCTGTCCTGGGGTGGCGGATGGCAAAGGGCGGGAATGGGAGCAGATATGGGAAGATCCGGAGTGGTGCGAGAAGCTGGCGGAGGCAGTCCGGGGGTGATTGGGGCAGTGATAGCGGGGTTGTGGTAGCTGAATTTCGCATGTACGTAGATACGGGGCAGGGAGCGGCCCAGTGGTTGGATAATCCCGTCAGGCTTAACCTGGGGGATGCGCTGCCTTGCCATAAGCGAGATGCTTCAATGCAAGTACTGATTTACCAAAAAAAAAAAAAAAAAACCCCGTCGGCTCGATCGGGCGCATAGGAAGGCTGGGTGCATGCAAGAAGGACCGCAGGAATGCACAGGAGTGCACAAGGTAGGGCAATGAAGGAATAACCCTCAGAGTCAATGGATGGCAAAGGGTGGCAACGGGCGGCAATTGGTGGGATAGTGGGCAGTGGGAAAACTATATAAGGCAGACCATTTCCTGTTCTCTCTCTTCTTCTTCTTCTTCTTCACGCAACGTCCTGTATCTTAGCCGTGCTAAATACATATCGTTCCTCCTTGAACCTCTTGTCCCCTTGTCATAGTCTTTGGCCACAGTAGCGCTCCCTGGCGCCCGTCCATAGTCCTTGCCACAGGCTCGCCGTTACACTCGAGCAGGCTCTTATGAACCTTGCCAAGGGGGACACCCCGTTCTGGAATCGGAAAGGAGCTTAAAGACGCCCTCGGGGCGCGGGAGGATGGAAGCACAGCAATAGGATGGGTCAGAAGCCATATCGGGATCCCGCGAACGAAAAGGCAGACATGAAGGCAGCATTTGAGTCCGCACTTGCACGCATCGCCCGTAGCATCCAGACAGTCACCGTACAGTGAACCCTCTTTATAAGCAACCCCCTCGGGACCGACCAAGGGTTTCTTATAATGAGGGGTTTCTTAAATCGAGATATATATAAAAAAATTGGGAAATTTCCGACCCCAGCCTAAAATAACCTGTAGACTCTCAATATCCCGCTTTTCTCTATACAGTGAACTCTCGATATAAGAATATCGTCCGGCGGGGGGTAGTATTCTTATATCAAATATATTCTTATATCAAATGTCAGGGTAACTACTAAAGGTATACATCAAAAAAGAGAATTAACGTTTTTTATTTTTTTATTTTTAATTCATTACTCGCGTACGGCGTGACCATGGCGAGGAAGAGAATTAACGTGAGGTAGAGGAAGAACTAGGTACAGGAGAACCAGGAACAGCGCCGGATGAAGTGAAGAAGGCAGTAATGACTGTTTGCTTGCCTTTCCTTTTGTCTGCCAGTTGTGCAGCCTCAATGCGCCGGCGTTCACGATAATCATATCGAATTAGTTTGAGGGTTCGGAGGTGGTATTGTAGGTGTAACAATGTGTATCACATTATTGTGTGTTGCGGTATTGTGTTTGGCGGTATTGTTGGTTGCGGGGTAATTTCTTATCGATAAGCCTTCCTATTCCAGCTAGGCTGTTTATATATTACCCAATCAGGTACTCTTGCTATAAGAATACCTTAGTAAACAACCTCGAGAAAATAAGAATATTCTTCAATCAAATATATTCTTATATCAAATATTCTTATATCGAGAGTTCACTGTATAGATGTTGGCTGAATCTTATGCAATTGCACTGTCATGCTTGCCGATGGCACTCGTGGCCGTTTTGGACTAAGGATCTTGCTAATTTGAGATTTACTGATCGTCTTAGGTGCATATTTGGTATTGAACCACTCTTTAATATCATGATAGCTATGACCTGGATGTAGTGCACGTTGACTGCGAATATCATCACGTTCTTTTTGACTCCATGCCTTGCGAGTTTTGGTTTGCTTTGGTGGCATATTTGAGGTGGGGTGACTGGGTGTCGGACTAAGAAGCTTGGAGTAGTTTATCTCAATAGACTTGGTATGGGTGCATACAATGAGCGCTTGTGTAGTGGCACTTGATGTAAAGTGGTTGAGAAACAATTCACACGATATGGTTGCAACTGCGGGGTAATATCTGCGGCTGACTCTCCCTCGATATAAGAAACTCGCAATTTTATATGTATTACTAAGCAGATACTTAAGAAACTTGCTAGTAACGAGGGTTTCTTATTTTCCTATACAAATTCTGGCGGGACCGGAGCACTGTTTCTTATAACGAGGGGTTTCTTATAACGGGGGTTGCTTATAAAGAGGGTTCACTGTAGCGGGAATCAGGGCAGCAAAAAGTCAGGGCTCGGAACCAGGATTTGGAGTCAATAGGTGCCTCTGGCACAGACACGCCCTATCCGCTTACACCTGGCTGCGCACAAACCGCGGCCCATTCAACAGCTGGTTATACGTCATCCGCAAAGTCGATTCCTCAAATTGCACCCACTGCAGCGCCCCACAGGAAGACGGCTACCGCGTCACCTTCACCTGCCCCCAGCATGCCCGCCAACGCCGGGAACTCATCGGAGAAGCCACGACCTGGGAGGAGCTAGACCCACAGGTATGGCAGAAGGAAGGAGAGGAGGAGTGGGACGCGGTGGAGGCGCATTTCGCCCGAAGGGGCACATTGGGGGTGCATGGAAATGAGAGAGCGGACGCGAAGGCGAAGGAGACAGCGTGGGTAGGCAGGAGGATGCTACGACCTGACATTGTGACACCGGCAGGCCTCAGACAGACTTTCCCCATAGGACGACCAGCGAAGCAAACGAAGTGGAACCGGGAAGCCCTACGGGGGCTGAAGTACATAATAACGGACCGAGGACCACAACGCTAGTGGCTACACAAGGTGGGCAGAACGGGGAGCCCGGAGTGCGAGCTCCGCGAAGAGAAGGTGGCATAAAATGCGGGCCACCTGATGGAATGCTCAGGGGTAGCGGATGGCAAGGGGAGAAAATGGGAGCAGATGTGGCCGGACCCGGAGTGGTGTGAGAAACTGGCGAAAGCAGTGCGGGCGTGATTTCTACGGGGTATAATTCCTCAGGGGATATCTGGTCATGTACGTAGATACGGGGCAGGGAACGGCCCAGTGGAAGGGCAATCCTCTCAGGCCTAACCTGGGGGGATGCGCTGCCTGGTAATAAGCGAGTAGCTTCAATACGAGTACTGATTCACAAAAAAAAAAAAAAAAAAAAAAAAAAAAAAAGACAATGGCCACGCAAATTACCTGGTTTTATGGTTCTATTTGTGTATTTTATTTTTATTATTTTACTTTTTTTTAAACTGTACATAGCTCCCGCAGGGCGGATAGGCTACCCTCCAATAAATAAATCGGACTGGGCATGAGAACACGTTCCCGGGCTTCCGGTGTGGCTCGTCATGCGAGAAAAAAAGGAACCCGGGTGGATTCAGGGGAAAGGCAAGTTAGTCTGCCGTCCCGTCGCAGTTATGTACAAACTAACAAAAAAAGCAAAAAAAATTAAAAATATAGTAAACACAAAGTGAGCTAAACCAAATGCGATCGCGTCTTCCTTAACGTCCAGCAAGGGGGCGGGTTTTTTTTTTTTTTAAGTCTGTACGTCTGTGAAGCCTAAGGCTATCAGACGGAGCAAGGGGGCGGTAAATTTTTTTTTTTTTGAACTCAGTACTCGTATGCACAACCTTAAGGGTCGTATGACGAGCCACCCGGAAACCCGGGTGGATTCAAGGGACAGTCAAGCCCTGCGCAAGGTACGTACAAAACCAAAGCAAAGCGAGCAGATAACATAAAACAAAGCAGTAAAATAGGATTATGTCCGCTTCCTCATCGGCGAGCGAGGGGGCGGTAGAGGTGAGCGAAGTAGGTATGCCTCCACCACATCCCACTCCTCCTCCTCTCCCTCCTCCTTCCTCCACATTGGTTTGTCTAGGTCCTCCCATGTCCTGGCATTCCCCATAAACTCCTGGCGCTGCTGGTGAAGGGGGCGGTAAAGGTAAGCGAAGTAGGCCTCCACCGCGTCCCATTCCTCTCCTTTCTTCTCACCCTTCTTCCATATGGGTTTGCCTATCTCCTCCCACGACGTGATGTCTCCTACCTATCAGGTTGCGGCACTGGTGGTGATGGCGGGGCCAAATGAAAGTGATGTGGAATCCATCCTCCAGCGGGTAATCACAGTGTGTGCACATCAGTGTATCCGCCTTACCTACTGTGTGTAGCCAGCTGTTGAACGAACCGCGGGAACCAGTGTATGCAGAAAGCGTGGCGTTGCCAGAGGCATCTGTTAGTGCCGTATCCCGCTTTCTGACTGATTACCCTTCCTCCTGGCTTTGGAGGCCGCCATGATACCAATACTTACCTGCCGCTGTTGCTACCTGGCGGCTCCCCGAGATACGACCCAGTGCCGACTCGTAGGCCGCCTTGCGGTCTGCCTTCTCGTTTCCTTGGATCCCGATGTGACTCCTTACCCATGCGACACCTCTGTCTAGGTGAGCGCGTTTTTGTAGCAAGTGTTTCGGCTCCTGGCGGATTAAAAGATAGTCTACCCAACGTGCGCGATCTATGTACATGGATATATTGAGAACTGACAAAGCGATCCATGTCCACCAAAGCCCTCTCACATATACTGCTCCTTATCATCCTTGAGGGTCTGGTACCATCCATCACCGGGATGCGGATCACCACAGGGATGTGGATCAGTATGGCGCTAACTACATTTCAGGCGAGATCGAGCTGTACGAGAGCCCAGAGTAGACGGAATCGAATTAACACGAACCAAAAACCTCCGAGAACTCCCTGTGAGAGGTGAAGGGCGGGTGCGAGGGATTGTACCCTGCTGAAAGGGGGTAATGTGGCTACTACACAGATAACAAACCAGGTGAAGTAGTAAGTGATAAACTGCTCAGATATATATCCCATATCCCCAATCAATCACTAGATATCCCAACATGTATTTGTATTAAATTGTAACCATTGAGGCCATAGTAGAGTGACTCAGCGTTGCCTAAACCCCTCCTATTTAACATGCTTTTCCTTTTTTTTTTTTTTTTTTTTTTTTTTTTTCAATACTCGCATACGGCATGACCACGGCGAGGTATGCTTTTCCTTTGTAGCCAGAGACCGCTTTATATCTGCTCTCTCTAACTATAAACACAAGCTAGTCAATATCTTATCATCAGAAACTCCACTATAACCATTCTCAAATTTGCCTCTGATCTAATTAAACAGCCAGGTTTACTATTTCCAATCATTAGTGGTGGAAGCTTGCTAAAGGTGCTAATACTGACCCACAATAATTCTAAAGTGCTTTAAGCATTCAAAAGTTCTGCTTTACCATAGGAGAACTATTCCGTAACATTACCTTGGTATATTAACTATCGCAGAGACAGGATTAGTTGATCAGTGTTACTATTATAGTATGTAGAGGAGGCGATGATAATTCAAGGCATATCCTATGCAGTATCTTGGCAACTATATTTTCGACATTAAACCAGTACCATATTGCTCTATTATCTTATTATAGTCATATTCCAACTTTACCAAATAGTGGAAGGAAACTTCTTATCTTTATTACAGCTATAGTAAGAGAATCTAGTTTCCACAAGCAGAAAGGAGGGAGACTCAGGCAAGTGAAAGCTTAATTTGCTCCCGCCAATTATCTATACATACCGTGCATCATAGCTTAGTCTTGTGGAGTGATTACTAATTAGTAGCTTTTATAACACCCAACTCGAGTACCTGTATATTATACAATCCTAAAAATATATTAGCCAAGCTATTGCACAGACATGTCTTAGAATTATCATCACCTCTTTTTTTTTTTTTTTTTTTTTTTTTAACTCAGTACTCGTATGCACAACCTTTTTTTTTTTTTTTTTTGACTCAGTACTCGTATGCACAACCTTAAGGGTCGTATGACGAGCCACTCCGGAAGCCCGGGTGGATTCAAAGTACGTACAAGTTAATCTGCACGACCGGCAGAGAGAGGGAAATGGACTCTATAGTCCCGCATAAAACAAAGTGTAACCGCTCGCAGGTGAGGCTGTCCTCTCTCAAAAACGCTCGCAGGTAGGAGAATAAATCCGCACTCTCAACGTCCCCTCGCAGGTATGAAAACAATAAATAAAACGCTCGCAAGTAGGAGTAAACTAAACTATCCTCTGCCCTTTCCCTTCCCCCCTGATGGTCTGTCCCAGTCATATTCGGAAACCCTAAAGCGCCTTCTACCCATTCGTAAGGTTCCACAGGTGATGTCTATATTGTGGGCTAAGTAGATAACCAGCGACGAAGCCAGTTTCCCGACTCTTCTTTGTTCCCTCAGTAACCAGCGTATTCCCAGGATTTGGGTGTCATTATCTTCCTCGATCCATCGGCGCATGAGACCAGGCTTATACTTCGATGGGGCCGCATGTAGAACTACAGCTCGTGTCTGCCTTGGGGGTCTCTGTGTGTCTTGTTGGTGTTGCGCGAGGATCTGTAACCCCAGTGTCCGAGTGTCTTCATTGTGGGTGTCAGATGTACCCAATATCTTCGGTTTGGATTCCATACGTGGGGCCTTCGGAGATGTCGGGTGTGTTGGTGGAGCCTTTTGTCTCACTGCTGCCTGGAGAGGTGTAGCCTGGGAACTGGAGGCTTGTCTAACCTCCGGTGTCGCTATTGTGGGGGGGGCTGAGGTTTGAGATCCAAGATGTGTTGTAAACTGGTCGGATGTCTGTGTCCCTATTTCTGAAACCCTAGTTTTCGGGGGTTCAGGCTGGTATTTCTCCCTAAAATGGCATTCCCGTACTTCGTGAAATGCCTCCGCCAGTGCAACATGCTTTTCTGTCTCCGGACCACAAATGGCAGCCATAGGGAGACCCAATAAATTAGCCATCGAGTGGATATGAAAAGCCCATGCTTGAGCACCGAGTGTAGATGATGAAGGGCCTTTGTCTAATAACATGCGGAGGAGGACACCAGCAACAGCAAGAGCATCTGTTTTCCGCGGTGGGTCTTGCTGTTGTGTCGCTTCGGCGTCTATGTCCATCGGCTGCTGTGTCGGTATTGTGTCCATCGGCTGTTGTGTCGGTGTTGGCGACGGTGGTGTCGATACCTCATGTATTGATGGTGGGACATCGCCACCATTCGTGGAATTGAGGCTCTGTGGGTGATCGGTGACTGGTAGCCGTGTTTTGTGTGGTGGATTTACCCTGTCAGCCTTCCCGGGATTGTTCTTTCTCTTTCCCTTAGCCGGCATGATGATACTGCAGTGTGTGTCTTGGCTGCGTGTCTAGCTGCGTCTGGTGGCGCCGACGCGTCGTGGTGTGGGAGTTATCTTCGTGGAGAGAAGGAGAGCTCCAAAGCTTCAAACGAGGGGGAAAGGTTCACGAAAGTTGTTCCCCCGAGGTTTGAGTAGATATTCCTGTTGTAGGCGGCGAGGGCTGTCTCGTGGTGTTGTTCGCGTGTCTGTAGCTGCTCTAATTGTTGAGTTCTGACCTTTCGCTGAGTTTGCCAAAGTGGTTGTCGCGTGTTGTATGCACAACCTTAAGGGTCGTATGACGAGCCACCGGAAACCCGGGTGGATTCAAGGGACAGTCATGTTAATCTAACGCCCTGGGCAAGCTACGTACAAAATGACGACGCGAAAGAATAAAACAAAGCAAAGCAGCAAATATTCAATATGCCTACTCCCTTATCGTCCAGCGAGGGGGCGGTAGAGGTAGGCGAAGTATGCCTCTACCGCATCCCACTCCTCCTCCTCTCCCTCCTCCTTTCTCCAAATGGGTTTGTCTAAATCCTCCCACGTTCTGGCGTCCCCGATGAGCTCCTGGCGTTGCTGGCGGTGGTGGGGGCAGTCGAAGGTGATGTGGTAGCCGTCCTCCGAGGGGTGGTCGCAGTTGGGGCAGGCTGGGGAGTCGACCTTGCGGACGAAGTGGAGCCAGTAGTTCTGGGGGCCCCGGTTGGTGCGCAGCCAGGTGTAGGCTGATAGGGCGTGTCGGTGCCATAGGCATCTGTTGGATCCGTACCCTGGTTCCGATCGCATGTCCTTCCGCCTGGCCTTGGCTGCCGTCCGGATACCCGCTGCTGTTGCCACCTGTTGAGTCCCGGCAATGCGGCCCAAGGCTGATTCGTATGCCGCCCTCTTGTCTGCCCTTTCGTTGCCTGGGATGCCTATGTGGCTGCGGACCCATCCTATCGCTGTCTGTAGGTGTGCCCTCACCGCTTCTTTTGTACATAGCTCCAGGGCAGTCCGTGGCAGACGGAGAAGAGAAAGGGATCTCGCTCGCGCTCCACTCATCCGGGGCTAACAAACTCCTGATCCTGACGGACTCTATGGCAAGCAAACAGGCGCTGTCAAACCTGAGCAGAGGCGCACCACCTAGGTCCGGCATTGAAAAGGAAATTAAGGACCTCCTCCATAGACGTCAGACAGGCACACCGGGAAACGGCCATCGGCTGGGTCAGGAGCCACATAGGAATCCCAGGCAACGAAAAGGCAGGAGGGCAGCCTACGAGTCGGCTCTAGGTCGCATTGCAAGAACCCAACAGGTAGCCACCGCAGCAGGTATCAAGGCGGCAGCCAAGGCCAGGCGGAAGGACATGCGCTCGGAACCCGGGTTCGGTATCAACAGGAGCCTATGGCACAGGCACGCCATGGCAGCCTACACCTGATCGGGAACATCAAGACTTGGGAAGAATTAGACACACCATTATGGAAGAAGGAGGAGGGAGAGGAGAAGGAGTGAGATGCGGTGGAGGCATACTTCGCCTACCTCTACCGCACCCTCGCTGGACGATAGGAGAGTGCGCATACTTGATATTTGCTGCGTTGCTTCATGTTATTCGCTCGCGTTGTTTTGATTTTGTACATAGCTTGCGCAGGGCGTCAGATTAACTTGACCGTCCCTTGAATCCACCGGGTGGCTCGTCATACGACCCCTAAGGTTGTGCATACGAGTACGGAGGCGCGGAACAAAAGTCTTTTCCCCTTTCTTCTTTGGGAAAACTCTGCATATGCATATCAGTTCGGATTCAAGTTGGCTATCTACAACTAGCTATCTACCTACTGTATGACCAATGCCTTCGCTCTCCACCCACCTTACACACCCATCCCACTTCACTCCCTCCTAACTTGCACCGGGTGTTGATAGCGGCATGAAGCGCAGCTTGTATGTTCGAGGTAGTCTGGTTGGCACAGTTACGAGGGGCTTGTGCCAACCAGACTATGTTCGAGGGCCCTCGGAATATGCTCTAAGATGAGATACTAAACTGCAAGCCAAGCTGAACAAGTGTCTCCTCCTGACCATACTGATCCTTAGTAACTGCATCTATAATAGCCTGCTCCACTGCGGGAGTGATCTTTTTTTTCCTCTTACAGCGATCCCTATTTTAGACATGCTCTATTTTTAATAAGATGCCAGGTTCCCATTCCCTTTGCTGCGCTTCAGTATAGAGATTCTGGACATGTCTTGGAGTTATTCTAGTTTGCTGCTGAATAATGGCTAGAGTCTCTCCTATAGATCGCAAAATCACCGCCTGAGTGCGAGACACAATATCAAACATCCCAATTAGGGGGAAGGGCTGATATATGATGAATTCTATCGTTAGAGAAGAGTGGATATCTAGCCAATTGAGATGTCGGTAATATCTAGTAAATTGAGAGGTTAGACAGTGAGAAAGTAAGACAACTGATGATGTGGGAAGGCCATAGCACTGAGACTATATCCGTAAATATGCATGAATGCCTATGCATATGCCAAGTATCCATGCATGCATAGTCCTGCATATGCAACTCCCAGATAGGAAAGGGGAAAAGACTGTTGTTCCGCGCCTCCGTACTGAGTTCAAAAAAAAAAATCGCGCAGGGCAGTCAGCTGTCAACCTGAATAAGCTCGAGCTGTTATAGACCGGCATGCCTCAGTTTTATAGGCTAGCCAGAGCTTTTTTTTTTTTTTTTTGGTAAATCAGTACCCGCATTGAAGCATCTCGCTTATGGGGAGGCAGCGCATCTCCCAGGTTAGGCCTGGTATACTAACTATCCAACCTCTGGGCCGCTCCCTGCCCCATATCTACGTACATGACCAGATACTCCCCAGAAGCAATTATAAGGGCATCACAAAAGAGAAAATCCCTCCTCTCACTCCAGAACCCTTCTATCTCCCCCGCCACACCGCCTCCGCCAACTGCTCGCACCACTCCGGGTCACCCCACACCTGCTCCCACCTCGCCCGGTGTAGGAGAGCTCAGTTGGCCCAGGTCAGCTGTGTTACGTACGCCCAGGCTGTTTTAGGTTGTTTAGGAAAGTACAGGATAAGTCAAGTAGTCCTGTGGGCACAAAGTGGGGTGGAATCAAAGGGGATTTTCCTCCACAATCCCAATTTGTATACGATGTCTCATGGGAGCTTTAGCATTAACCTTTAGCATTAATAACACAATGAATATTTACCTGATTGCTATAGAACTTTGCACAGAGCCTGAAAACATATATATCTAGATATTCTGAAGCTGAGGGCCTACATTGCACACAATTGGGATAATAAAAGCTGTAGTAGTTTCCAAATGGTACCTTTTAGCTCTTGAAATGAAGAGGGTGTGAGGGAGGCCTGAGGCATTCCTAAAGGCCCTCAAAAAGAACTGCCCAAAGTTTCATGAACATTGCCTCTGCATGTTCAATCTCAATCACTGCTTAACCAGACCAGCATAATCCCAATGTCAAACTCCTCTATGCATAGTACTATGCTCTTGAATCTCGTCATACGACCCTTAAAGAATTCAAAAAAAAAAAAAAAAAAAAAAAAAAACTATGCTCTTGAAATTACCCTGCAATCCCATTCCTCCATATTATCTAGTAGCTATCATAGACATCAAATGATGCACGTTTATATTTCACAACGTAAATTTTATGGCGTCACGCTCATGGAATGAAATTGGAGGAGATATCTGAAAGAACGTCCGGATTCAATTTTTTTGAAAAATAAAAACGTCCAGATTCGACATTGCCAAGAATGCGACCCACATCCCTGTCGTAGCCATCTGCCCCGTCATAATACAGTACCCTGCGCCAGCGCCTTGAACCACTCCGGATTCTCCCATATTTGGTCCCACTCTCCTCCTTTGTCATCTGCCACTCCCGGGCATCCTAGTAGATGCACCGCGTTCTGTATGAGGCCAGATTTAGTGCGTTGGGGTTTCCGTCTGGACTTGGAGGCTGCTCGGATATTACCAACCAGACTATTCGAACATACCAGCTTCCTGCGAGCCGCCGAGCTCAGTTTTTTTTTTTTTTTTTTTTTTCGAACTCAGTACTCGTATGCACAACCTTAAGGGTCGTATGACGAGCCACCCAGAAACCCAGGTGGATTCAAGGGACAGTCAAGTTAGTCTGACGCCTTGCGCGAACTATACAAATAACGAGATGACGCAAAACAAAAGAAAGAAGGACCAAAATATGCGCAACCAGTATCTCCCCACGATCCAGCGAGAACGTGGTGAAGGCGGATGAGACTCGCCGAGCTCAGGTCCTTATTAGCCATTGAGGGTCCCTCCAAGTCTGAATTTTGGCTGTCGACTTTTTTAAGAAAAAACTCATCACGTATATCCGGCTGTATAGCTATTATTCTAGCTCGGTGTTGTGCGAGCTCGCACAATTGCCATACTAGTCCTAGTATAACAGCCGCTATGACTCCTCCACGTAGAACACCCGAACTCCAAGCTGCCCCCTAAGCTATCCCAAGGATCTCCACTACTCCTGTTGTAATTCTTCACTACGTACGGTACTGCTTGATGCCCGTTTGTGTATTTCGCATCATCTTCACTTTGTGCTGCTGAATATCACTCCTGGTAGCTCTCGCTTTGCCGCGCGTACCTATGCCTCCCTCCAGCTGAGGAGGAGCTGCCTCTGCCCGAACGTCCTTCCCACTTCAAATTTGTGGGTCTGGGCCCACCCGTCATCTGTCCCTACGCAGACTTCCACCTCTTTGTTAGGTCCTTTGTCTCTATCTTCCGTGCCATTGGAACTGCGTTGGCTCCTGTTGCTGCAGCCCTTACCGTTGCGGCCGAATTCGTAGCTCCTGCTGCCACAGAACCCCGGTAGCTGCTCTCTCTGACTCCTTGTATGCTTCGGAGTTTTGCCTTTGGAACCGCATGGGCACCTGTCTTTGCTGGCCCGCTGTTCCCTGTGCCGCTGCCTCCTCCTGCCGCCCTAAATCGGGCTATGTTGGCCCCGCTTGATACTTCTGCTGTAGGTACTAGTTTCGTTTTATTTATCAGTACTCGTATTGAAGCTTCTCGCTTATGACGAGACAGCGCATCCCCTCAGGTTAAGCCTGACGGGATTGTCCAACCCCCGGGCCGCTCCCTGCCCGTATCTACGTATGTGACCAGATACCCCCCAGGATGATATACCCCCCCTTGAAGAAGAAATACACAAAGAAATCACCTCCGCAATGCCTCCACTAGCTTCTCGCACCACTCTGGGTCTTCCCATATCTGTTCCCACCTCCGCCCCTGCCCGTCAGCTACCCCGGCGCAGGACAGCAAGTGCGCCGCGTTCTGCACTATTTCCTCCTGAGCCTCCTCACATAACCCACATAAGGGACCCTCCGCCCTGCCCACCTTATGTAGCCACCAGCGCTGCGGTCCGCGGTCTGTGACTATATACGTCAACCCCCGCAACGCCTGCCGGTTCCACTTCGTCTGTACTAGTTTCGTGTTGAATAGCACCATTGGGAATTTTGGGGGGTAACCCATTACTCGTGTCAAGACGCTCCAGCCTATGACGAGAGAGCATCATAGGGATGCCGCCACTATTATTGCTATTGCTGCTGTTCACCATGCTACGGCTAGCCCTGTTGGTACTGCTAGAGCAGCTTGTCGCTTGTGCGTCATGATACAATGGTAGGTACTGCCGGTGGGATTGATGCGAACCCTGTAACTGTTGTTCCATGGCTGCTGCGCCCGATCTTGCTCTGTGTCGGGCTATCTGGATTTGGGGAATGTTTCCTGGCCATGAAAGCATCTTGAAAGGAACGAAAAGGCGCCGGGAAACGTTCTTATATACCTCTTAGGTATCCATCCCTTAAGTACCTATCACCCACTTTCTCCACTTCGAACTCAACTATCAGAGTAGCTACGGACAAGCGGACAGCACCACAAGCTCTCCATAAGCGGAAATATCTACTCAAACCCCGTGGGAACAGACTTCGTGGCCCCGTTCCCCTAGTTTCAACTTTCAAGCTTTTGAGCTGCTGTCCAAACACCTCTTTCCTGCTCTCATACAAACGACTCACGAGGCTCGACGGGGCATTGGCCCACGACAATCGTGATAGCACTCTCCCTTCAAACAACCTAAGGATATCGAGTTCATGATCACCAACTACTCACGGCCGAGATAAGTCCCACGCCATCACCTTCGACTGCCCGCACCACCGCCAGCAACGCCAGGAGCTCACTGGGCACGCCAGGACTTGGGAGGAGTTAGACACGCCAATATGAAGAAAGAAGGAGGGAGAGGAGGATGAGTGGGATGCGGTGGAGGCGCTCTACCGCTCCCTCGCTGGACGATAGGAGGGTGCATAATACATATATTTGAGATTTGCTGCGTTACTTTGAGTTCTTTGATTTTGTACGTAGCTTGCCCAGGGCGTCAGATTAAATGACTGTCCCTTGAATCCACCCGGGTTCCCGGGTGGCTCGTCATACGACCCTTAAGGTTGTGCACACGAGTACTGAGTTCAAAAAAAAAAAATGATAAGTCCCACGCCGGCGCACATACGAAAGAAATAGCTCCCAGCAACCACTCACGCACGAGATAACTCCCACACCACTTCAAAACGCTTGGGGCGCAGTACAGGGAGAAAAAACCAACGGCAGGCCAGAAATACAGTGACGGGGCATCCCGCAAACACCACCACCACCACCGCAGCGATGCAGCTGGAGCACTGTGTGCGACCCGTTTCGGTCCCGACACGAGATCCGGTTTTCCTCGACTAGCACCATAGGTAGACACCAGCCTGCACCCACACAAGAATGGCTCCCACCAAATACCGGCACAAGCTAGAAACGATATGCCAGGCGGCTAGAAGTTGACAAATGTTAACACTGGCCGCTGCGAAGAGTTCATAGGAGCGTGTTGGCTCATCAACGAGGAAGGATAGAAGCTGTCTTCCCTGGTCACATATTTCAACATCTCGATGAGGGTAGGAAATTACTACTTGAGTAAGTAGTCTCCTAGCCGTCTTCTAAGTAGACAATGTAGCGAGGGCGCAAGAATATGTACAGGTATGATGGGCAAATACCATCCACTTCCCACCGCGTCAACTCCTGCATTTCCTCCTCCCTCGAAATGTGAATTTTCAGTTCTTATAGAAAAGTTAAAACAGACTTTGGGCGCTCAATCATGTGGCATTAGTGCTCTCTGCTGTGGAATGTTTAGAAAGTACAGTATATACCTCCAGGTAATAGCTATAGGCATCAAGTCACCTGCGAACGATCGTGAAGATCTTAGAGGTCTGGTACAACAATATCCTGCATATGCATCGGTGTATACTGGTGGTCACCGTATAGCCAGACTAAAAAAATCCTAGCCCATTTCCATCCTACAAAAATTCTCCAAAATATATTAAATCTAGTCAATATCCACAGACACCGGGGTTTTACACTCATACTGCTAGCGGCACCACCGATTATGATTGCCGCACTTCAGTAAATTTGAATCCGAACTAGATTTGGCACTTTTAACTGGTCGGATTCTGCAGCTGGTTATGGACTTCAGTAGTATGCGCAAGATTATGGGAGGCAGTCAATTGGTATTCTGCTTAAGTATCCATACTGTGAATGCATGCGGCACGTTCCCAGCGTCAAGAGTGGCAAGTCCTATACGATACAACCCCCACGAAGAAGCCACCACCCACCACAAAACACATTCCAGGGGATGCGCTGCCTCGCCATAGACTAGAGAGCCTGAATACGAGTAATGCTTTAACCCCCAAAAAACTACATTCCCCTTGCCCTCTCCCCATCGCTATCTAGAAGAACTTCCTCCCGCCCCACTTCTCCCTCTGCTTCCTAATGATCTCCCCATACCCCTCCTCCTTCTTTTTCACATCAAATCCCGTATCCTGGACCCACTTCTTCCACCCGGTCATCCCGATATCCGGCCTCTCCTTCCTCATCAACTCCGTACACAGCTCCGTTACCGTCTCATTCACCAGATACGCCTCTTCATTCAGAAGATCCATCAAGCACGCCCACTCCTCGGGTGCAGCTTGCGGGGACACGACGTGGCTGGGGAGAGGGGGCGAGATTGCGCGGGAGGGTTGACCGGTTACTATGTTTATTTGGGGGATTAGTAGGGTCTTTTTTTTTGTGAGGAGGGGGAGGAAGTACGGGACTGGTAGATGGACGCGATTTCGTCCATGGTGAGGAGCTCGGCAACAATGGGGATTTCTTTGCCGATGTAGGGATCGGGGTTGTCGATGAGTGCTTTGATGATGGGGCCGAGGTCGGTGTAGGTACTGATCCAGGGGACTACAAAAAAATTGTTAAAGTCCATAATTAAACACTCCCCCGCCCCCTCCGCACCTTCCGCAAGAATATTTGTAGAAATGAAAGAATAATAAACTAACCCCTCTTATCCTGCTTCAAGCCCTGCATCTGAAACTCGACGACCCCATCCGTAGGATTAACCAGCGCATCATGATCCTCCACGAAATTCTGCATATACCACCCCAATTGCACATACACGACCCTCAGCCCCGTCTCCGTCGCCCTCTCCTTGGCATACTTCATCCCCTCGATCTTGTTCACAAAGTCGGGACTTTTCTTGCCCAACTCACCCACATCTGGCAGACAGCTCAACACCAACAGCCCCACTTTTGCTTCGACCGCCGCGTCGACTATTGCTTTGAGGGCATCAATCTCCGTTGGTGAACCTGGCTTGCGATCGTATATGGGGGAGAGGGTATTGGTGTTTCCGAAGACGGCGGTGCACCCGGTGAAGAACTGGGTGAGGTGGGAGGTGGAGGTTGGGGAAGGGAGGTGGTGGATTGAGAGGTTAGGGTGGGCGGGGAGAGAGGGAAGGGATGAGGAGATACCGGGACGGGTAGTGATTGCGCGGAGTGTAAAGGCAGTGGGGAGGAGATAGTGAAGGACGGAGGCGCCTTGGATGCCGCCGGGGCCGAGGATAGCGATGGTTTGGGGAGTGGTGGGGGCGGTCATGGTGGGATTCACCAAATATTGGTAGTAAAGAGGGATATTTCGAACGGTATCAGACGTCAGTTATTGAAGGAAAAGTTCCAATATCCTTTTCAAAGCTCTCCTGACCAAGAAGAAAAATAAAATAAAAATAAGTATAGCCAAACAATAACCAATATATACACCCCGTATCCCCGCCCAGAAGACGTAATGGTAAGCTCGTGCAGCAATCCTCGCTCCCGGCCCAGCCCCGCACACGCATGCATCCACCCAATCGGACAAGCCCAAGTCCTACGAGCGTCTCACATGCATCGAAACAACTATCAGAAACAATGCAAAACGGCGGGGTGGGATCGGCGAGATCGCCACAGGGATGTCTGGGCGCTGCAGGATTGGTGCAAGGCGAGGACCAACTCATTAATATGTAGCAATGAAATCAAGCATTAACGGAGTAACATTGAAGTAACGAGGTATGTCCATATCCTTTGTTGCCACGCTCGGTCGATACATACAGTATAAACCACGCCGCCCTCACAATAATCATTTCTCATTCTATACTATAAAATGAATGTAAATCAAAAACCTAAGCCGGAATAACTTCAAAATCTAGCACAACATCGAATTTATTTCTTACTATTATCCATCATCCCTCCTATCAAATCAATAACCGACACCAAAACAATCATCAGCTCAACGACCCACCTATATCCCAACCACAATCCAACCCCCCACTATCACCACCACAATCCCCACACAACGCCCCAGTCCCCAGATCTCCCATCTTCCCATCGCATCACTCCCCTTGTCAACTTTCTCATTTCCCTGTCCCGACCCCCCCGTCCCATTCACCTCCTCACTCCTCGCGCTACCCTCCCTTTGGCCCTTCTCCGTCTCATTTTCCGCAATCCTATACCACCCCGCTTCTCCTTGTCCAACCCCTCCCACTTGCAAACACTCCCCCACCGTAACTCCCTTCCATCCCCCCTCCTTCATAATCTCCACCATAAACCTCGTCAAATTTACCGCGCTCTGATACGAGATATCATGTGCAATGACTAAATGGCTATCTTTTTCTATAGAGGTATTCTTGAGTTTTTGCGAGAAAACGTCCTTTGAGAGCTGGATTTGCGAGGAGGTGGTGTGGAAGTAGTCTTGGGTATCGAGGTCGAAGTTGATGACGTAGTAACCGAGGGATTTCATGGTGGCGAGGCAACCGGTTTGGGCGCTGCAGGAGGAGTAGGGCGGGCGCATGTAGGTAGGGATTAGGCCGAGGATGTTGCGGAGGGCCATCTCGAGTTTGATCTGAGGCAGTTAGCGATTTAATGCAAAGCAAGAGATGAAAAGACAAGATAGAATATACCATTTCGTTTCTACGGTCCCATTCGTTGAGTTTGTCGAGGTCTGCGTGGGACCAGGTGTGGCTGGCAACTTGGTGACCCTCATGATACATTCGTCGGATAATTTTATCCCAGTCAAGGTTGGGATCGTCAATTGGACCTTTGGCTTTGTTGACACCTCTGGATAAACATATAGGATTTGTGTTAGAGGCAAAGGACTGCCATGCATGGTTCAAGTGTGCTCACTTACGTTATGAAAAAGGTTGCTTTGAAATGGAACTCATCCAAGATATCAAGGAGTGCACTCGTGAAACTACATGCACCGGAGTGAATCCAAGGTCAGTCCTTTAATCCAACGGCTGGCGACTTGACTGAACTTACTTATATGGTCCATCATCATATGTTAACGCCACATGCCCTGGGTTTTGACACTTGAAGATATTGACTCCTGCACAGCCACACTCGTTACTCTCATCCCTTCATCGTAGGCAAAGCACCCGAAATCTACCATAATCAATATTCTCTCCATTAACCTGAATCCTGACCCTCGTGTACTGGCTCCGATCCACCCACGTCGTGTTCCTGCCCGAGGGCACAATACTCGCATCACATTTCCCAAACCCAACCAGACATTGCGGAGACTGGCAGTAATCGTTCCCTGTCCCGCAGTAGCCATTCTCAGAGCAGCATTGCTCAGGCAGTGGACAGGAACGGTTGTTGTACAATGGTCCGCAGGTCAGTTCGCTGCTTCCATTGTCCAGAACGGGGGAGCAAGTCTACGATGGAAAGTTAGCGGTATATAGGGCCTAGTATGTAAAATGAGTCGGGAAGGATCCGTAGATATGGGAGAGGGACGTACGCCGAACCTGGGCTGGCACCCGGACCCTGTGTGTAGTGCACCCATTTAGTATCGCTTCACGCGACATCACTTGCTAATGAGAGCCAATGACAGCAAGAAAACAAGCAAAGCCCAAGCTCACCACAATGCGCAGCTGACCCACCACAAAACCCCTGTGCAGAGCAACACTTGAGCTCCAGCTTTCTCAAGTCCGCACTCGCTCCCTGGCCATCTAAAGTAGCCTGCTCCTCAATAGTCGCTGGGCACCGCCATCCATTCCCCTCATCAGACCGGTCCCCACATCGGCCATTATTTGACAATTGTAGCTTGTCGGACTGCCTGGACTGGAGAAGAGACAAGGAGCCGAAGTCGTGGGTTGCAGCTGAGAGATCGTAGGTATGGCTGTCGGGCGAGAATGCTGAAGCCGGCGTGGCAGTTGAGAGAAGTGATAGTACTAGTAACGAGAGCAACGATAGAATCACCATCCGAACGTTACCCATGGCCGTTGATGCAAAGAATGTGGCGGCTTCTTGAATCGTCAGGATATGGATCCAATACAGCCACTCGGCTTGAAGTGGTGCCTAAATTAGAAAGTAGCTTAGACGTGGGCCAAAAGTACAGCAGGCAGAGCACAGCACCAGGTCTTGACAGAACGAGTGTCTTTGAGAACGGCAGATATATAGGATTTAGAGGAGTGTTCTTGCAAAGTAATTATCATAGAGCTTACAGAATGTAGTTGGGCGATAAAGAATGCGAGGTTTCACGCTTCAAATTTAAGTGCGCGTACGGAGTACATGCTTGTAGTTAGAGGACTGCAGCGGACGGTTACCATGGCCAGGTCTACTTTATGATGTACTTATAAACATACCGGACTACAACTATCTCTTACTATGTAAGTATGTAAACGGGTTGTAGTAGTCTCGTTCTGCTGAAGCCTGGTTCAACGGTTTGCTGAATTGTTCATTTGTATATTTACTTTACGCTGTCCTCACAGACCCTATATCCGGACCCGTACTTAATTAGCTGTGCCCTCCTTTGAGGTATTTTATCCACTCACAACTCAGAGGAAAAACCTTAAAACCCACACCAACCACATTGTTCATCGGCCTCGAATCTGGATATCAATTCCCGAACGCATCCCATGCACACTCTGCAGGCACACTTTTGCGCTCGCATCCACAAATTGACGTCACGACTGGGTGAGACAGCAGTAACATCGTACTATTATTAATTGCGCCGAGCGATTCATCACAATTTCCAGGCAGGATGTCGACAGTGACATCTTGGCAACGTGCGATCGGCATACACCTCGCATATGCATCTATACATGCACGTTGCTGTTCAATTCTCAAAATGGCAGCTTACTTACAATCATTTAGAAGAACTATCTGCTAACTACCAACGCCTCATATATTAATTATACTAATGCAATTGGTTAAGAAATAACTATAGGCGTATCAATCCTTCGGAAATGGGCCCCAACATAGTCTGGTTGGCACAACACCCTCGTAATCCCAACAGTACATAGTTACTATCGTACATCTATACTAACAGAATTGGAAGGAACCCGATCGGTCGATGGGATTCCTACCGGGTAAGCGAACAAAATACACTTCGCCATACTATGCTTGGTGGTGTGTTTGGTGGCAACTGCTTAAATAAAAGTGAATACTCATAATCCATACCTGTAGCACAAGAAGCGTCCCTCGTGGTAAGATGAAAGCACGGGTCAACGAAATTCCTTTATTCCGTCATTTCCTTTGGCAGTCATATATCATGTACATAGTTAGCGCAGGTCAGGCTGACTAACTTGTCGACCTTTGAATACGGGTGGCTGTCATACGACCCCTTAAGGTTGTGCATACGAGTGATGAGTTTATAAGAAAAAGAAAGAAAAAAAGGATAAGACGATACCCTGACGTCCGCGGCATTCCCGCATGCCTTGGCCACCGACGCTACAAAGATTGTTGTTTGGCTGCAGGGGCTTGGTAGTGTTGTGTGAAAGGTGTGGGATCAAAAGATTCCTGATGAGGTAAGGAAATGGAAGCTTATTGGAATTAATCCATCTCGCATCAAGGAGTTTTCAATAAAAATCCATCAATTCTTTGGGTAGACCAGGCCAATGGGGCACAGTTCTCTCGAACATGGGATCCAAAAGCGATAAACATTGAGTTGCTTATCCTACCTGACTAGTATTGCTATTGAGCATGTAGGCACAGAGGTTTTGGAACTGGGCCCTGACTCAGTTTTCCTATAGCTTTGGTATTGGTGTGGCGGCTGCTTTCTGCTTAGAAGACTTGGTATTGCGGGCTTTAGTCAAATACCTGGCCTTAATAAATTATTATGCACCAAGAACGAAGTAGGTGCAGCTACTTGACATCGGGGCAGGGGGCGGCTCGGAGGTTGGATAATCCTCCAGGCATAACCTGGGGTGATGCGCTGCCTTCAATGCGAGTAATGATTTCCAAAAAAAAAAAGCTACCTGGCATGGGAGCATCTCCCTCCTGTAACCGTTCATCAAGGCGGGTTATGATTTCAACAAGTCAACACCACTGAAAGAGTCAAGTACAAACTTGTGGTACCCACCTTTTACGCTCTTTGTATCGCCCTAGCACAGCAAAAGGGGAATATGCTAGAGGAATTGCTCCAAGTCAAGTAGGTACAATGAGCCTAAATATTCTGAAATTTGATCCAGACACAAGAGGAGGAAGAGTTGGAGATCAGAACTTCCAACCTAGGACCATTTACAAGTAATCCGCTGACCCTCAATATCACACAAGATGGGTATACTCATTACGCAAACTTCAGATTTGTGGTGAAGTATATTTAAAAGGGACCTGAATCCAAACCCCAGTCCGACAGATGGTGTGTTCAAAGGAATACTGCCTCTAATTTTCGCATTACAACGTACACGAAGAGAAGAACTCGGACTGAAGAAGTGATAATGCTTTGAACGCAATGGACAGCTTGAGCCGCACACCTTTGGGAATTGTAGTTGCGTTGGACTAGAAAAATTCATCTATTTCTTCTAGGTTGTGACAATATCGTGACAACACATATCCCGATCCCGCCTTACGGCAAATTAATCCCACGCTGTCAGCGTCACGTGGAAAATTCAGAGTAATCATTCATAAGGGAGGGACAACGAAAATAGAAGTCTCAATCGGATTTCTAATATCTATTTTCTGACAAATCAAATCCGTTAAAGGTAATATTGTATCCAGGCTAGCACTTGCATACCGGTATTACTGCGTTATGCAACACTCAATGCATATGCTCAACCTGCAATATCATTTACCTATTCTGGTTCCATTTACCCTGCTGCCGAGCCATAGTCAACCTTCCAGTAACAATAAGCCCCAACTCTCCTTTTTTTAGGAAAAAAAAAAAAAAAAAAAACTCATACAGCCTTAAGGCTGATATGACGAGCCACTCGGAATCTCGAGTGAATCCGATCCCCACGATCGACAGCGAGAGAAATGGACCATATGGTCCCGCAAGAGAAAACCTATCAAAGGAAAACAACCGCACTCAGATACAGCTATCAACTGTCCCAGAATCCAATGATTCGAGGCACAGATAGGAAGGAAAGCAAATAACACGACTCGCAGGTAGAAATCGATCAAGGAGACAATAACCCACAGATTGAAGAAAAACCGAAATTCACATAAATAACAACACCCCCAAAAAGTATCACATACATTCCCTCACAGATGGGGCACCCCCTATCTACTCCTCCACACAACTCGCAAGTCTTTGATGTGTACTGGTGGTTGAGCCAGTGGGCGATGCAGCTCTATCCCTGCAGACGTGTACTACGAATAAATCGCCTTCATATTCTAAAGTGCAAATAAATAAGAAGAATAGTCCAGACTGCTGCAGGCATTTCTCCCCATACCTCCTCTGTCCTGACGTAACCTCTCCAGGTTTCCTCCCTAACCTTCTCTCCTCGAAAAACGAATAGCAATGGGCGTGAGCCCGAAAGAGTCTGCATCGATCTATTCTCTATCAAAATGAAGCTCTAACGCACCACATACAGTCCACCTCACAAAACAAAAACCATACTCCTAACCCTCCTCCACGATTCCAGCACTTGAAAAATACATGAAAACACAAAACTCCAGTTCCAACATCCACATCGCCAAAACTCGTCTCATAAAAAGAAAATCTATATTCATGATACTAGACCCGCCTCGACACGCTCGCCACTTATTTCAATACTATACTCCGGCCCAGTTGATAGTCACTCTATGGGTCACTATGGATCGACCACAACCTCCACTCGCTCCACAAAAACCTCCTCCTCCGGATCCACTCCCAATTCCTCCAAATTTCTCGCCCGCCCATCCACCCTCCCCTCCCCTATCAAATCCATCATTTCCACATTTTTGAACACCATTGTGTCCACGATACCCTCTTCCGAATTAAACCCTTTTAGCTCCACCCTCGTTTCCCCTCTATCCCATACCCTACACTCCTCAATAAGCACGTTCCTCACTGGCCCAACACCAAGACTCGCACTCCCCCTCTCCGTAAAACACGCAAACCATGTCCTTCTCCCGACCAAGGTCAAAGTGACCCTCTCGACTTCACACCGGAGGAAGTGTATACCCTCAGCGGAAGCAGCGCCATATCGATGGTTTATGCCAAACCCAATCGCTGCATCGTGGATAACGCAGTCCTTAAAAACTATATCCTTCTGCGGCTGAATCACACCCTGGCCGACTTTAAACCCAAAGCATCTCGTCCAACTAAGACAGTTCTCAAACAAAACATTCTCTTGTGCCTGTGGCTCCCCCGGCCAAGACTTGGCAATATCCGTATCTGGTCCCCATGTTTTCGTGCTGAAAGGATCGTCGAGCGAGATTCCGATGCAATTTGTCACTGTGACACGGTGGGATTCCATAGAGCAAAAAGTGTCGTTTTCTCCCATGTCCAACCGATTCAACATCTTCACCATATTCACAGTCACATCTGAGCAGCGAATAAGAGTAACACCCCAGCTTCCGCTATCTCGGATAATAATCCCTTCGAGGGAAAATTTATTACATGCAATAGGAACAATGATGTTATTCCCAATCCGAGGCGAGGCTTGGTTCGTACTTGCCCAGCCAAACCCGTCAATTGTTCCCCGACCATAGATGCGGATATTGCTGGAGTTGAATGCCGTGGATATCCACCAAGTTACATCTCGATTCTGGGAGTGTTTATGCCAGTGGACAATGTAATCCTTCGCCACCCCCGAGAAGCGTAGCACAGAGCCAGGTTCGAGGTAAAGTGCGGTATTAGATGGGAGGATGATATTCTCCAACATATAAAGCCCCGCAGGAACGTAGACAATTGCCTGTTTTGATTGTGCTATTTTTCCTGATTCCGGAGAAACTGAGGCACTTGCTGAGTCAAGTGCCGTCTGAAATGCTTTCGTGGAGTAAGTTGCTCCAGAATTATCTGCTCCGAAGGCAGGATCCATAACATTGTGCACTCCCATTCCTGAAGGCGGAGGAACGTCCGTCTCTGCCGGGTCACAAAGGATAACAATTTCCCTGTGGTTGTTCAGTTGTGCAATGACATATGCATGAGAATTCATACTGAATGTCAACTTATTTCCCTCAACTTGATGCGCCATTCCCAATTTTTGCGGACTGAGCTTAAATTTCTGTACCGTGTTGTCAACTCTTACAGTGATCACCACCTCGACCAGCATCCCCAAACCGTCCGCGGATGGAACCATAAAATGCACATAATCATAACTCGTCAGTGAAATCACATCCAACGGAACTCCATTCGCAGTGACTTCATAATCCCCCGACCGGGCATACCATGGATGCTGATGGTATTCAATAACTTGCGACATGGTCGACTCAATACTAGCATCCCTACTAATAACGCGAGGTGGTACTAAAGGAACCTGATCCCGCGGTGAATAAAATGGCTCCGGTAATCCGCAATCTAAACTCTCAGGCCCCCTTAACTGGTTGGTCGCACTGGGTTTATAAACAACCACATACTCCACGTCCTCCGGAGGAGGGGGGATAATAGGTTTCTCGACTAAAACCTCAGACTCAACTCCATCGAATACTTGCGCAGCTTGCTGGTGTTGTTGTAAATATCTCTCTGAGTGCGTATACTTCAATTTTTTGAGATGTTTCATCCCGAAGGTAGATGCATTGAAGGACATATTTATACCCTGTCTCAGCCATCCTCCGAGTTTGCGTGATCCTTCCTCAAGGAATTCCTTCGCAGACAGATACTGGCCCTTATGGGTGTTTGGTGAACGAAAGGAACTCCAGGGGTGGAGTATGGTCGATTTTGTCTCAGTGTCCGTGGTGAGTGGCACCACGCGCAGAGATGGTGATGCCATACGTGCTGTGATGTGAGTGATATGTACAGTGGACGATGGTCAATGATCCTAGAGTTCAAGGTGGTGTTCGAAAAGGATGGAAGACGTTTTTCTCTAACTCGTGATGAGGAAATGGGATTGGATTGCGTGAGGGAATCCACAGCAAGCTGTGGACTAGTCTATCAGGATTCAGGAAATGGCCATGCAAATATCTTCATTAGCTTAGCCTATCGTATTCCAATAAAGCTGAACTCTTCTTCGAGTAACCAGTTTTGCATGTGCACCTTGAGTACTGAAGCTTACTCACCTCCAAACCTAGCCTTCGGGCTGCAGGGCCTTGGGCTTCAAGAGTTCCTCCTTTGCTTCCAGCTCCTGGCCTATCTGGCCAGCCACTATCACCGCTGTTGCTGATTATCCCGAGCTGTAAGCTACTGCTGACCACGAAACGCTTATCCACTGCCTTATTGCATGGAAAGATAACCGAAATCCGAAAGGCCTCTGTACTCGTGAGCCGTGGGCGAAGGAAGGGTCACTTTGTTGATACCAGCCCCTAGCTATGGACAGTCCTTCACTAAGTAGACTCCTGTTGGTAATATAATGATCAGTTCCGCGGGGTGATAACCGTTATAACAACTCGAAGTGGTGCCCTGTCACTTATCGTTAACCTCGCACGTACTTCGTATAAACTCGTATATTGAGACAAGAGCAACGGACTTGATAACCCACTGCTCTAACCCCCCGCTGGTAGATAGTCTAATATATAATCTTCACCGCAACCGAAACAGGTCAACAACAACACCCAAAACTCACCCAAAAAACTCACATACTCCCCACATTTCACCGCTCCTATCCTACCCCGCAAATGATTAGTTTCAACTAGCGCCATGGCCATGCGCATGTGCTACTGCTATACCTGAAGGGCAGCAAAAACCTTTGTATTTCGAAATAAAACCATTCCCAATATAGATAGTATATCACAAGGAGCATAGGCACTTGACTTGTTTGTGAGACGTTATAATATTGACCACGTGAGACGTCTGTCACCTCCTCCGTCCGGTACAGCTAAATTATTGTATATGGAAATTACCCCTGTAGAGAGCAGTACGGCCGTCCTTTACATCAGGGGAATTTTGATGAGATCTGAAGGCAACAGCCCAAACTTATTCAGAATAAAAGGTATCTGCTACATCGAGTTTCGTTAAAGCAAGTTGTAGTGTATTTACAGTCCGCCTGCAATAAGTCTTGGTGAATCAGCCGCGCCTAAGGCGGCAAAGTGTCAGCACAATCTCAGTAACAACAATCCCCACACTAGCCTTAATGCTTCATAATCACCACGCAAGGCCTTGCCAAAGATGTCATCAAAATAAGACTTGGTTTTCTTCTCATGTAGCAATGGTCCCTGCATGACAACGGCATTTCTTTTAAAGGTTGCAGGTCCATTCTTCATTCCAAACAACAGCCTATTACTGCACCATAGCTCGTTAAAAAGCTCAAATGCAGTTGCATCAACTGCTTTTCCAGCCTCCACCTCTATCTGGTTGAACCCTCGATCCGCATCTATCTTAAAAATGAGCCAGTTTCTCCTTGTCCGAGCCAGGCCAGCACGTCCGGGATCGTATCAACTGGTTCCGGAGCTAGGTATACCCTGTCATTCATGAGCCTATAATCATGTGGGACTCTGCAGTTGGCTGGGTCATTTCCCTCTTGAGCCTTGTGAGGAGGCGCTGTGGTATTGCCATATGTGGTATGCGACCATACCTCTAGAGCCTTGGCATGGAATATACGTAGGCGAGCCTTAGCATAAGCATTTAGATAGAATGAGCAACCTTCTACATCACAGTCGCCTTGAAGTAGATGCCGAGTTCGACCAGTGGCCAACACTTGGACATAAGGATTTTTGTGTTAATCGGGTTGGACAGATGTTTCCTGGAAGGCTCGATTGCCGGCGTCGGATCCCATCTAGGTGGGCTCCTTTCCTATCCAAAAAGACATTTTCCATGCTCCCACGTAAGCACGCCCACGTCTGAATCATATTCTCAAAACATAAATATTTCAAGGTGGCAGTCAAACCTCCATTGTTGTCACTCAGGGAGTTGGTCTGCAGATTCTGTTTGATCGCGATGATGTAATGTAGGTCGTACTAGATGAACGTTGCAGGGGTAAATACAGTAATCACACGACTCCAGAAGACTGCAGTTCTGTGGTCATGAGGGCGGAGTTATTGAAGATGAGATTCGGAAGTAGCATCCGGCCAAAATTGGTAACATTCGGTGCCGATAAACAAATATGGTATAGCAAGAAGTCAATTCAAATGGATGTTCGACACGTAAAATAACATGTTCTGTAAATCGTTGTCAGGTTGGTTCAGATTTAATAAAACGGAGGACACTACCACAAAATTAGGGAATAAGACCCCGCACTAATGTTGGTCCTACGTACACAATGAACTAATGCTAATTCTTACCTAAGTCAGCACATTTGCCTGTTGAGATGTCTCAGGCAAGCATCAACCACGAAGGCAACACAATAGCAGTATATTCCATAACGAGGTTCAGCCTCTTGATATAATCTTGAACAAGCTATTGAAGGACCGAATTGCTGTTGACTCGGATGAATTTATTGCGGAGGCAATAGCTAAAGCAAAGGAGGCTATGAAGGCCTATGATGACAGTGTTGGAACTCGACACATTGCTACTACGCATGCAGTAGGGCAAGCTTAGGTGTAGCTTCATGATGAAAAACAACAAGTATTGTGAAGTCTTTTGAGCAGATCGGGATATCATTACCTCCTAATGGTAGTGAAGACCACAGAATACAAATTCGTGGAGTTCCAGACTTCAAAATCAAGGATCTGGAAGTGTTGAGCTCTACGGGGAAGATACCTCGAGTTTGTTGTTTGGAACACCCCCCCTGTACGGAGTGTGGACTAGGTAGAATTAGCATTAGTCCATTGTGAACATAGACTAGTCTGGTTCTGTTGTGCCAATAGTCTGGTTGAACATAGACCAACATTAGGGGAATTGTATGGGGTTTGGCGCGAAGCCTACGCTTTTAGGTGTGGCTCTGTACACAGACTAGTCTGGTTGCATGACTCCGACGGAGCGGTCATGCAACCCTCCCGCTTCTTTTTACCAATTGAGGGATAGCGTTCCCGCCGACTTTCGTTCGCTTAAGTTGGATAGGACTCAATTGCTCAAACTAGGCATCCTTGATTTAGGATATATTATATTCTCTTCTCTAGCAGTATGAATATGTTCCGGTCCTTTACCCCGGAATTGACCAGGCAGTTGCGGAATTGCAGGGCAGTACGGAATAGCATATATATGTACACTTGGGGCAATGTATGAAGGCGAATTGAGTGGAAACCGAGTCTATTATTTTATACGTAACAAAAGCGCAAACCTCCGCCTGCTTCGCAGTGTGCTGATAAAGTCGCAGTGTGCTGGTAGGGTTGAAGAGTAAGTTGCGTTGAAGAGTGTTATGCTGAAGAGAGTGTTGCGTTGAAGCATTGCTGTGTTTCGTTGAAGAGAATTTTTACGGACTAAAATTTGCAATTCCGTAGTCCATTCCGTATAGGCCAGTCCATTCCGGAATGGACTCGATTCGGCAATAGAATCAAAACAAATATACGCAGAATGAAGAGGATTCGATGCGAGGGGCTACTGGTTGTCCTCACCATTCTTATAGTAGTTTATCAAGCCATATTAGTTAGCTCGAATCTATTTCACCGGAACATTGGAACATCGAATAGCATTTGTAAGAGAATAGATAATGGCGAATGGCGAATACATCAAAGCTATTAGGAAACCTCTCTAACAATATGGAAACATGCTTATAATATGAAACACCTAGCGTAACCGACCCCCAAGTTTACATCTTCATCTTCTCCGGTCTCAACCCCAACCTCTCCAACAACTTCACCCTCGCCATCATTGCCCTCCACACCTTCCCGTACACATAAACCACTACACTCCCGATACAAATCCCCGCCTGAATCAAACCCAAGGTCAAAAACACCTTTCTTGCACCCCACTTCGCTAGCCAATCCGAGAGATAAAACGTACTCCCCCAAGAAAAGAAGTTCTTTAACAACAACACCGCTACCATCAATTCCACACTCAGGTCTCTATGTGCATCCAAGATATAACTATACGTTGCGATACAAGCCATAACCACAGCGAAGGTCAACATCCCATATAAGATGCTGGGTACAATCCAGTGTAACCCTGGTGTGGTCGTGGCGTAGCCGTACGCAATTAGTCCCGGGATTCCTGTAATTAGGACGGGGATCACAAGGAAGATCCGGAATTCGGGCTCGTAGGTGAAGTTGTTCCTCTTGGTGAGGTAAAGACAGAAGCGGTCATAAGTGAGAAGGCAAAGAATGTAGGCGACGAGAGCCCCAATTGTAGGGGCGGCATATATGTATCCCATTTGTGTGGGGTTGAAGTTATAGGGCGGTACGGCGAATATTTGGGCGATGACTATGGAGACGCCGATACCCTTGGGATTGCGGGAATAGTGTCAGCATGTCGATATATATAGGAGGGCAGCTAACTCTGCTAAAATAAAGTGTACTTACCCAAGTCACAAAAGTTCCCTGAAGAAGGAATACCCATATCGCAGCGGGGTAGAACATAGCAGGAAACGGAGCCACCAACAGCTTCAGGAATCCATCAGTCGAGAACCGCCCATTGTACACCTTGAGCTCTTGCAAAAATGTCTTTTTACGTTCCACAGGTGTTGCTTTGATTTTCTCTTTTCCCTCATCGACATTGACATTGGTAGCACTGCTATCTTCACTGACTAGATCCGTCTCAAATTTCCTATCCCGAACAAACGCATGCTCTGGACATAGAAGGAACGTCATGATGAGGGCGGCAGTAAAGAATCCAGTCATAATTTTGAATTGCGTTCGCCATCCGTATTTGGCGGAGATATACCCGGCAAGAATGGGAGTGAAGTAACTCGTCCCAAAAAATAACAGGTTATAGAAAGCAATTCTTTTACCTCGCTCATGGACCTATAATTCACAATGGGATAATTATTATTACTTCGATGCATAAGTACGAGGGGGTAAGTCTACTCACAAAATACATATCACCAATACTAGTGACGACAAGCGTCTCAAATGCACCTAAACCAATTCCCTAAATAGCTATATCAGTAAATTTGATATTATATGCCAGATTTCCATAGATCACAAACGCTTCCGCACCTGTAATACTCTTCCTCCCAGCAACCCACCGGTATCACCTGACTTGACAATTGCATTCCATAAGGCTCCGGCAAACAGAAAACCGATACTAAGCAGATATATTGGCCGCCTTCCCCAAAACCTTGTCATCACCTCGCAAAGCAGCCCAGCCACACCAGTAGCGAAAAATTGGTATCCGGTGAGATTTGCTATTGTGGTGTAACTTGTGTGAAACTCTACCATGAGATCCACGTGGACGGGGGCAAGCGCTGGCCCAACAGTACAACCTAGATTGGTCAGTATCTCACCTGAAGATGATAGCATAGTAACTGTACCGACTGCCGTAGCAAAGCATATTGTGAGAAAAGTTAGGTCCTTCTTCCATGGCGGCCAATTCTAATACATTCGTTACGTTTATGCCTCTCTCTTTAGCAATTAAGCATGACCTACCAATGGATCATTTGGGGACTCTGACGGCTGCGGAACCAGCGTAATCTCTCCTTCCTTACTCTTCTTGAGCCTCCGTGCGAAGGTGAGTCCACTCTCTTCTAGCGTAGCATCTAATCTGGCAGGATCACTCTCATATAGTTTCACGGTCCCGGGGACATGGCTGCTCCCACTGGGTTCGCGGATTCCAAGCCCCATGGAGTGCAGTAACTAGCTATACCCTTGGGAATGCAAAACGAGGGAAACGGCGTGGTTGGTCAGTAGTCTTCGGAAGGTGTAGTGAAGATGGGTAGTATAGGGAGTATGTAACGTGAGATTGAGCGAAGTGATAACTGATGAAGGTGGAAAAACGGCAGAATATATGTGGTAGCTATTGGATGCAGCCTTGAAGTTCAATATCACCCATCCCATAGCTAGAATAAATTGCGAGCTCTGATGCATGTGTCAAATCACATGCTCCAAAACATCTTCGCATTTTGCCCTCCCACGATAGGTTAGATCCTGGCAGTCAAGCCACCGCATGTCTTGGCTAGTTTGCCTCAAATACTCGCAGGAAAAGTCGATCATTGCATTTCGATCCTTCTATTAGGGCACTTGCCTTTCTCATGTCAGAAGCTTTTGAAACCAATATATCAGGTATTAAGTTCCATTGTCTAGAATGAAACTGGGCGTTGATCGAAATCTAAAATATATTAACCCCCCCATTTAGGCAAAGTAACTTTATCGATAGGAATTTTATATTTATTCAAGGAGAATAACCATAACGAGCCGGGTAAGTAGACAGTTCCGAGTCCAATCAATGAGAGTTCACCATGCATATGAACCCTCCTGAGTTCTGACAAGTTATAGAGCAATTGCGACTAGAAGATGTTCCATGCGTAACGTCAAGACAAAAGGGTGACCTTGTTGCCGGATCGCTTGTAAGTACCGAGACCAATTCCAGCCATTTATTGAAGCCGTACATGCGGTTCAGAACCGGAAAATCCCAGGTGGAGTGACTCTGGTATTAGCCGAGATTAAAAACTTACATGACCTTGTCTCAGTGAGCGTGAATGATTCTAGAAGCTTGCCATACCCTTGTCCACCCAAGTACTAATCAAGGTAAAATCTGAGGATGAAGACCCCACAGAAATCTTGTGTGTGGAGAGACAAGCATTTTCAGATACGCGGGTATGTACAATATGTATGTAATGTACGATACATGTAACCAACGTTTGCCAGGTACAACGATGAATAATTGCGTTGTATGCAGCCTGCAGACCAGAACCCATTTTGGCCAGTCCGTTGATAATTGTAGTCTGAAGCTAACTGCAAGCTGCATGCACAACAATTATTTATGGCTTTACCAGGTAGTCTCAATATTTTGTGATATGTTGGAGGAATCGTATTTGGGTCTCGGATTCAAAATTACGCGTCATGTTTCAATTGATCCTTCACTTGATTGTATGACTGCCTCGCTCATATAGGTTTTGCGATCCGCTTGTACAGCTCGGTGGCAAAGACTATAGTGCATAAACCCTAGCCTGTGCATAGGCGCTTGATTCAGATGTTGACGCGTGCCCAATCGCTAAATCCGCGGTGTCTCAGAAGATAGACAGCAGGCTAAAGTGCGGAGAACAGCTGGAAAGTTGGTTAACCATCATCAGCACTAAGCTCCAATCAATCGCTAATTTTCATATTCTCATATCTCTACGGGAGGCGGGTGCTCGCCAGACTAATTCTCATACTATCACAATGTTTGATCTAGTGCTACAGAAGAGCCAACTGCTCCAGCACAAAAGAAGGAGTATACAGACATTGAAAAGGGGAGGATCCTGGGTTCTCGCTTCAGCAGACCAAATAAGGCGTTCCAAGTTAGGAGTTCCAAGTTTTATATTGCGATATAAAGAGTGAGGGGTTGAACAGAAGAGCAGTAGAAGAAATATGTTTGGTCAGATGAGATGAGCGTTCAGTTCAACCTTTGGAGGGTGTTGTGCCAACCAGACTAGTTCAACGTAATGTACAAGAAAGACCAAAATGGGTATGCCCTATCGTGTTGTTGCGTAGTCTGGTTGGCACAAGCCGTTATTGCGGTAATCAGGCTCAAGGTTAGCATACTAAATTCTTAGACATCGGCTAAGAGCTAAATCAAGCGCTGGCTTCAAACGCCGATAATAGTCTGGTTGGCACAAGCCCCTCTCGTACTTGTGCCAACCAGACTAGCCGATAATAGTCCTACCCTAATGGACTCGCTATCTCTAGACCCAAAAGCTCTTTAGTCTGGTTGCATGACCCCTCCGTAAATTGAAATGAAGTATTTTTGTCCTTAGTCTAGTTGCGCAAAAGGCCTCAGCTGAGACAATAAAGGGCAAGAATCGGAGAAACCCTTCTGTGCGCAGAAACATGCCCTAAGGCAACGGCTAACCCAAATGTCTTAACTGCTGTATCAACCCTACACGCTCTTTTTTTTTTTTTTGAACTCACTCGTGTGCACAACACAACCTTAAGGGTCGTATGACGAGGCACGCCGGGTGGATTCAAGGGACTCTTACACGCTCCCACTTGGCATTACACGCTGCTACAGTCCTCTACAGCCCCAAGCCCTTTAGAACTTTCAAGTGCTCCATAGCTCCTAGTGGCACTCCCAACGGGCTCTGCTTGTAGAGCGATCACTGCTATATGCGGTTCTCCAGTCGCGCTCCTTATAGCTTGCTCTACATGTACGCTCAATAGGTTTACTCTACGCGCTCCATACAGTAAAATTACGAGGCTATAAGCAGAAAAATCGTTTTGTATTAGCTCGATTGTGTATTATGGTGAATTAAAAACTCTATCGTTACAGGAGTTGTTTTTGGCGCCATTTGTCCTAGCTTCCTTACTACGTGTATGAGAGTAGTTTCTTACACATACAGGCTTGCTCTATACGCGCTCCCTATAGACGCGCCCCATAGTCAGAAAGCCTTCGGCCTACAAGCGCACAGGTGGCTGAAACAGGCCGGGCGCGGCTATCCTATATATGGCCTGTCCAGCTGCGCACAATAGAAGCACAGGCCTGTGTCTCAACAAATCCCAAGATCGAATGTGCACTATATACTATTGTAAAAAGGGGGTCAATAGGTATAACTATTACCAACGGACTGTTCTCTTGCAGCCCATCTGAGCCGCGGCCTGAGTTCTGGGCGCTTACCTAGGCCGAAGACTTTCTGAATGTGACTGTATATCAGAGGAATTTAAGTTTACCCTGATCAGCTGAGCGCGACCGGACATATATCCTCCACAGGCGGGCGCACCAGGAGACAGCCATTGGATGGGTCCGGAGCCACATTGGAATCCCGGGCAACGAGAAGGCAGATAAGAGGGCGGCCTACGAATCAGCCCTAGGTCGCATCGCAGGGAGCCAGCAGGTAGAACAGCGGCGGGGATCAGGATGGCAGCCAAATCCAGCGAAAGGACCATCGGTCGGAGCCCGGATTCGGAGCCAACAGGTCCCTCTGGCATAGGGCACAGACATGCCATGCCTTGTCAGCCTATACTAACCGGGGCCCTTTCAACTACTGGCTACACTTCGTTCGGAAGGTCGACTCACCAGCCTGCCCACATTGCGATCACTCCCCAGAAGACTGCTACCATATCGCCTTTGACTGTCCCCAGCACCAACAGCAGCGCCAAGAGTTGATTGGAGATAGGACATGAGAAGAGCTAGACATACCCCTGTGAAGAAGGAGGAGGGAGAAGAGGAGGAGTGGGACGCGTTTGAGGCGTATTTCGCCTACTTCTACCGCCCCCTCGCTAGACGTTAGGAGGGACGCCATTCGAGCATATTTGAGTTTTGTGGGATTTGCCACGTTATTTTGTTTTGCGTCTTTTTGCTATTTGTACGTACCTTGCGCAGGGCGTCAGATTAACTTGACTGTCCCTTGAATCCACCCGGGTTTCTGGTGTGGCTCGTCATACCTTAAGGTTGTGTATACGAGTACTGAGTTCAAAAAAAAAAAAAAAAAAAAAAGACCGGAACATATAAATTCTGGTTCCTCCAAGAGCACGTGACTTATGTGAGCCTAGGTATGGGAGAAAACAAGCGTAGGGTAAGCCTATAGAGCGGCTATAGGGAGCGCGTATAGAGCAAACCTGTATGGAGCGCATAGAGTAAACCTATAGGAAGCATGTAGAGCAAGCCTATTGGAAGTGCGATTGGAAAGCCTATGCCTATAGCAGTGGTCGCTAGCCAATCGGAGTACCACTAGGAGCTATGGAGCGCTTGAAAGGTTCACAGGACTTGCGGCTGTAGGGGGATGTAGCAGCGTGTAATGCCAATTGGAGCGTGGGTGGGATTTCTTTTTTTGGAATTTCGTACTCGTGTGCACAACCTTAAGGGTCATATGACGAGCCACACCGGAAATCCGAAACTGGGTGGATTCAAGGGATAGTCAAGTTAATCCAAAGAGCAAAACAACGCAAACTGTCAAAGCAACGCATGCAAATAACGCAAAACAAGCGTGGGAAGGATCATACAGCAGTTAAGACATTTGGCATGTTTCTGCGCACAGTGCTTTTTTTTTGAAGTCCGAGTTACCTAGCAGGAGTTGACTCTCATGTTTCAGCTTTGAGTTCAGCGAGTTGGAAGGCCGACCTCGCAAGACTTACCTGCACCTTTTGAACTAGTCTTGTGCCACTTGAATGTTTCTTTCGTGAGACCTCACGTCAGATATCTGTCGTAGTGGAGACATTGGTAGCGCCAAGGAGCACAGGTTTAGTCCTTACAGGAAGTCAGTGAGGATAGGTCCCAGATGGCCTTGATAGGATGGCCACTGTGTAACTAACCACAAAGTTACCATAGCATAATAAAACTCAGTCACCTTAGTACCATACATATGGCACTGTTTTAATGGAAAGATCGCACTTACGCTCACATCAAATGTTGCACTCCGAGAGTATACTAGTTGAATAGAGCCGTTACGCAGTCTAGAGTCGAATCGATATATAATATATGTATATACAGATGATAGATGCCTGAATATATGAATTTAGGAAGGTGCTATTGCGAAGGTGCCACAAGGCTATATATATCACAATATCGATGACATGCCACCGACAACCACTTCTACTTGGCCCATTACATAGACATCAGCTGCGGGACCTTACGAATGGGCAGGGGGCACTTTAGGATTTCAGAGTACGACTGGGACAGACCATCAGGGGTGAAGGGAGAGGGCAGAGAATAGTTTACTTCTACCTGCGAGCGCTTATGTTTTGTTTTCATACCTGCGAGAGGGCGTTGAAAGTGTGGATTGGGTACTTCTACTTGTGAGTGTTTATTTATTATTTTCATACCTGCGAGAGGGCGTTGAGAGTGAGGATTTCTACTCCTACCTGCGAGCCGTTTGTGTATTGTTTTCATACCTGCGAGAGGGCATTGGGAGAGCGGACAGCCACACCTGCGAGCGGGTTACACTTTGTTTTATGCAGGACCATAGGGTCCATTTCTTTCTCCCTGCCAGTCGTGTAGATTAACTTGTATGTACTTTGAATCCACCCTGGCTTCAGGAGTGGCTCGTCATACGACCCTTAAGGTTGTGCATACGAGTACTGAGTTAAAAAAAAAAAAAAAAAATGGATGACATGCCTTTCTTTGGATACCGAGAACGTTATTCAACTTAAGCTACAACATCAGTTACAGAATATCATTCCTCTCTTAATCACCAATATCTAATACAGCCCCCTCAGTATACTGCTACAGCTGCCAGCCCCATATGCATTCGAAAAAGTCCTGAAATCAGATGAAAATAAACATTTACAGTACATAAGCCCCTGCATGTAATTTCCTAGTAAATCTTGGCAAGCGCCTTATCTTATCTCCTATTGCACTCACTCTCTATCGCTGAGCTGGGTATGAGAAAGTACTTATTGCAGCAAACCAAACTCCTGATATGGCTCCCCATGATCAACCTTTATTAGTGGCATAGAGTGCGGGTTATCTTATGAACTTGAGCAAACTAAAATCTTCTTATATAACTACCTATATCCAGCAGCGGAATAGTAAGGCTTTCAGAAGTGGAGAAGATTACATTTATACGCCTTTGCATTCTATAGATCGATCTACACGAAACTTACCATCGATATGGCAATAAAAAGGCCTTTTGGGTTTAAATCCGTTAATTATTAAATGGCGAGATTGGAAGAGCTACGAAATCCCTAGCAGACAGGGTAATCTGTCAAGGCCAAGATATGGAAGTATGTGTTGCATGTCACTCCGCGTGAATCGAAATCTGTAAACTGGTTGAATGTAATGTATGGAGCTGGTGGTGGCAATGTGGTCGATGCCGGGGAGCCTTCATACCTAGTTGATTCTCTTGTTCAGTTGCTACTGCTAGCTTTTAATCGTTACTCGCATTCGACCTAAGATCATGGCGAGGTCCTCGAGCTTTCCCTTTAAAGGTTATGCTATGGCTTTCGGACAAGAAGCGGAAACCGCGTAACTTCATCTGTATCTTCCCAATGTGACAAAAAGAAATTGTGAAATGGCCAAATTACCACACCTCTGCACTCCTCAGGGCCCTATCAAATCATATGCTTCCACTAGTAGAAAGTGGGCCCATAATCTCATTCTCAAACCCCTTCATGTATATGAAAAGAGACCCCCTCGCCCAAGAAGACAACTACCGAGCTGGTAGTCTTACAAATTCTTCTGTCCCCCCCCTCCTGGAGCCAACGTAGCCCCATCATTCTCCGCAAACCCGTTTTCACACATCCTGTTTTGTTTCTACCAATGGTCGGGGCGGGGTATCCCGTGCCCCACTAAGCCTTATGCTGGCAACACCTCCAGCGGCAGCTCTGGTGACCCTGTCTTTGGCAGGCCGGGGGCGGCTTGCTTTTTGCTTTGATCGCTTCGTGTACGGTTTTTGGACAGCAGGGGGGACTGTCCTAACCTCATACTCCTCCTCGTCCTTCTCATAGGAAGAGGACCAAGCGCCTGATCCCTCTTCCAATAACACATCCTTATCAACCTTTACCGCCTGTTTTTTGACCTCCATCCGTTCCTTCGTCTATATCCCTGCACTTTTCATCTCCGCTTTAGCCTCTGATGGTGTACATAGGGTCAGTCTGGATTTCCCGAGTCATCACTTCAACTGGTATCTCCTTTCCCTTTGCCTTCCACTTCTTCCTTTCCGCTGCTATCACCCTGCCTGTTTGTACCTTTGCCTCTTTTTTCTGCCCACTCTCCACATCTTCTCAATTCGATGTTGCTGCTGTTATCATGGCGTTGACATGACATAGCGTGAAAAGCAAGAGAAGAGATTATATTTCTGCTAAGAAAGTTAGCGAAATCCCCTTTATTTCAGTAATACTTTTGCTACCGCTATCTGTTGTCAGTTTACGCTGGCAAAACGTCAGTTTGGCAATAAAGGTCATCAACACCATAAACCGCCTGGTATTCCTGGAATTATGAAAGCAATACATGGTCTTATTTACATTGTCTAAAACCATGCTGCTGCCGCTCAGCACCACTGGAAGTTTGGGTGGCGTATGGGTACAAGCTGTTGCCCTACAATTCATATGAGAAAGAAGTATGTATAGTTCTAGGACATTAATCTTCGCTTTTCGTCGTTTTTTACACCAAAAGTGCTCGTTTTCGGTGGAGTGTCAAAACCAACAACGCTATAAATTCTGCTGATATCCGGTAAAAAGATATAGACTAGGAAAGGCTACAAGTCAAGCTCGAAAAGATAGCTCTTGAACTGGTATTTCATCAACTGGAAACCTAAAATGTTGGGAGGGGCATAAATACATGGCGTTACTATACAAATTTGTACTTGGCAACCACTCTTCAAACTTCTGCCGAGGGCATTTTCCCATTACAGTGCGTTTAAGAAGCATGGTCTTCAAGTTGTTGATAAATACAAGTTTTAGAACCTAGAGCAAACTTTATTTCATGGTGTTGATAATTTTTAATATTTTCGCAAAGTTGGCATGTTTTTGTGCAAAAAGGATGATTCATGGCACGGAAGTATAGACCCACATTCTGAATTTACACAGATTCCTCACTATACCAAAGAAATAGGTATACTTGCAAAATTGAATAGCTAGAGCTTCCTCTATCATTTCTCTGATTCTAAATGGATTTTCTAGTATTAACGGTTTTGATTAAAGCTGACAATGGACGTAGACTCATGGCCAAGTACAATACAGAGGCAGGAAGTCGCTCAGCATAGTCAGGAAGGGATGGCACAGTTAGAAAAAGCATATATCGGAAGAATTGCGAAGACTAGCCCCAAATGGGCCTTGGTAGTGGAGGGTGGCGCACTCGAATCCAGTCAGGGTTCCGGCTGGCTCGTCATGCGACCCTACATGAGTACTGAGTTCAAAAAAAAAAAAAGGAAGAATTACGAGCCTGGGGTTTATTAATGGAGGGGCAACGATGTAGAGAGTCTTGGTTTAAAATATGAAAAGGAAATGCGTGCTATGGGTTATAGCTATATTGAGCTATTTATATTAGTATCTAGTCAGTGCTGCAGACAGCTTTCGCACTTACAGAAGCTTTTTCCAATCATTCTCACTATCGAATTCTTTCTATGAATACAAATGTCCACTTCTGAGAAACTCGTCGTCCTCATCACCAGTGGCTCCGATTTCATCTTAGCAAATCGTTCCTTGCGCATGACTACCATGCCCTGGCCGCCTCCCGCTCGCCTCCAATCCATGCAGGGGCTCAAGTCCCAATTTCTCGAGCCGACATTATAGCCAATAACGTTGGATCCCTGATTCAAGGTGCTCTTGAGGAAATCCCACGTACGTGAGAATAACATCGATATGACGGCTAAATATATTTTATATTCCAGAGCCACAGATTTGGAAGCTATCTATCGTGTGAACGTTTTTGGCCCTTATACATCACCAACGCTCTTCTCCCATCCATGCGTGCCCACCACTCCGGTCTCATTATGCATATCTCCTCTTCCGTAGCACATAATACAATCGCTGGCGGGGCAGCGTATTCCTCTACAAAAGCTGCAATTTCGATGGTATCCCTTGGGCAATGGGATGGACTTGCCCTGCTGAAGTCGTAACTATCGAACTGGCTTTTTCCCTGCATCACCTTTTGCACAGATAAGGGAAGAGAATGTTAGCATTGTAGATTATGATACTAGTGTGAATCGGGAGCTGCTGAGGAATGTGAACGGGAATCAAAACAGAGACCTGGAGAAGGGGAGTGATATACTAGTGTAGGAAGTGGTTGGGAAGTGGGTTAAGAGCGGATGTAAGGCGGGCAGTTTGGGAGCAGCGAGGAGTCCGTCGTGTTGATAGATACATATCTACGTATATACAACTATTATATTTCTTGGTTGGCTTTGCCTTGGAAAGGGAGTGCACTGGTCCAATCTTTTGACTGGGCATATTAGCCTCAATTCGCTTGTATTTCCAGATACGGAAATAGGTAGCACAGCTCACGTAAAATTAAGGTAGTCTCGTTCTTAGATTCACGATGGTACTAAGTATGGTTGGGAAGATCAGTTTAGGAGCCGACGCAATACCAGCCTTCTACCATCCTCTAGAGAGTATCCGTAGATCTCACCCACGAGATTAGAACAGCTCTCACGGTCCACTATTCACCTCCAACTTGCCACTATCCCCACGAATGCCCACTTCTATATTTCGGGGCGCGAGCCTGGTGATTCAATATCGAAACTGACCGTGTGCTGGATACACATATATAGAACACTGATAGCTAAATAGATTTTTATCACAGCATTTCTAGTATAGCCCTCCATGGAAAGTGGTCTGGTGTTTTAAACGGCAGGTTGACCCAATGAACGGGGACTGTTGCTCAGAGTCATATATTGTGTGAGAGCCTCATCATACATACTGTATGTCAGGGATCAAGATGGTGATTCTGGTATTGTAGTAACAACTGAGATCTAGATTCTGAGCAAGATTATATACGAGCTCAAGACAACGTGTACCGGATCTGGGGATGGAGACCATGAAATCTCCACCCTGAATACTCGGTCATCTGAAGGGTGGGCATGTGCAGCCACCGTGTCCCATAATTTTTGGATGACAATTTCTCAGCGGCTTATGAAGGCTTGTTCTCATGCTTATAGCTTAGTCCTGACTCTAACCTGGGAGATTGCTCGGCTGCGATTCCACCTAATGAAAATCTCAGTTTGAAAACACATCGCGAAAGGTAGTCTGGTTGGCACCGCGAAAGGCACTTTTCTATATTAGGATGGAGCTGTAACCGTTTGTGTGATTTCGATTTTACAAGCTAGACAATTAATATTAATAGTTTCAATACGAGGTTTGCTAGTCCATAGCAGGGTGTGCTGTCCAAGGGAATGTGAGACCAAGTATCGGAGCATTGGCTGAGGGGGTTTGATAGACATGGGACTTCGAGGAATGTCACTGGCAACTATTAGTCGCTGCATTATCGGTACTGCGGACCACCTGAATTCCCGGTAAAAGGAGGGCCCGACCCGAACGGAAGGGGGAAGGGGCGTCCTGCGTCTCCAAACGGATGAGGGACAAGCAGTTGCAGGAAGACTGCCTTGCGAAGGAGAGATTGATCCTCACAACGTCACTGGCGCCTGTTCGCTGGCATCTCGCACTTACACTTATACGAATGTGTGCTACTTAGAAGGAGGCCCCACTCTCATGCCGCCACCTTGCCCTGGTTTGCTCTCGCCTCAGCTCCAGCTCGCTCACACCCTGGTCATTCAGCGACACGAGGCGTATTTTTAGGCATGCAGTTTCTACTTGCTAGAGTAGGTACTTAGATTTTTGACGTGGCTAAGGATGAAGTTCTGTGGAGCACTTTTTTTGCAGGGAAGTTTGGTCTCTGTCTGTTTGCATTTATATCCGGGACGTTTCAATCGCGTGCGTGCATAGCAGTATACGACACGACTCTTTTTTGTCGGTTTCGGCTTTGATTTTGGGACCGGAAGCGTACTGCGTACGTACCACCCGTGCCTCCGGAGGTACTTGAGTATTTGCACTTCTCTAGAAGAGCAATTGTACTGCCAGCACCGCGAACGAGAAGACAGCAGCTGCCAGCAGCTCTCCCCGAAATACATGGCGTCACGGCTTCAGTGTCGATGCCGACAACGATCCCTTGATATTGGGTTTTTAGCCCCCGTTGTGGTCGTGATATTGGGGCTCATTCCGGTGGTTTATTCAGTCCCAGTTCTAGTCACAACTAGTGAACAGGCCAGTTCCGAAACAGCACTCCTACCAAGGCAAAATGGGGGCATCCCGCCAGCGAATGCAAATCATACTTATTGGACACAATGTGGGTTTGACGGTGATCAGGATATGTATGGACTCGGGATCCGGATAGGTTATTACGTGCAATGGATAGCTACCGTCTTCGGTGCTTATTACACTCCCAAAATCGTTTCCTCGGCGTTCGAAGCCAACGCTATCTTCAACATCGGGATGCTGGCCGGCTTAGTGTACTCCACTATGAGGCGGAATGACATGTTCGTTGTCGAGCCAGTTATGGTCCTCGGCTTCTCCATTGGTGGGGCAATCGTGGGTCTCCTCGACCCCAAGAATGTTCATAACCCGAAGAGTTTGAAGAGCTTGCGTGCGCGACTGGTACATCTTTGTGGGACTGGTGCACTTTCACTTCCCCTACTGACATACTGGGCTTGGTATAGCTTTTACGGAATGAGCAACATGCAATATAACCACTGTGCTAGGTATACTTTTTTCATTGTCAAAATTGATATTTGGGCCCCTTGGTTCAGATACTTCATGAGAGTTGCTACCGTTATGTCGCTGGTGGGCCTATTTTCCCTCGCTGTCGGAGTAATTGTCGCCTACCGCAAGAAATCCGAAGAGCAACATGAGCGGCATCCGACCGGGTTCAAGGACCGACCCCGGTTGTCTCGTAGCGCAACGGCGCTTGCACTCCGCGCAAGACCAACAAAGACACAGTTTTTCATTGTGGTTTTTGTGTGTGCGATTTGTGCACTGAGTGTTGAAATGGGGATTATATGGAATCGAATCACTGGGGTGAATGCACTTGGAGCAACAGGGCAGCTAATCCCTATGGCAATTGGTATCATCACTTCTGTAAGGGTGGTAGCTGGGGTTGTGAGAGAGCACTTCAAAAGCCGAGCTCAGCGCAGGAAGGATGCTCTCAACGAGAGCTTCTTCGGTAGCGGAGGAGAAACGATGACGATTGTATCATCTTTGCGTAGCAAAGCTGGTTCGCGTAACCAGCTGGACATCGATGGTGAGGGAAATACCGATGAGATTTTGGATGTGAGAACCCTCATCAAGGGTGGTGCTGGTGAAAAAGTTCGGCGGTCTTCAACAACATCGATGGTAGGAGAAAAGCCGAAAGTCAGTCTCACGAGCACGAGCGATAGCCAAGGGACAATGCAGCTCTCGAGTAGCAAAATTATGGGGGGTGGGGGGAGCATCAAAAGTACAAGGAGTGGAAAGTTGACTAAGGAGATGAAGGAAAAGGATAGGGGGTGTATTGCAGGAGAGGAAAATAGGAATAGTGTGGTGATATTACCGACGGAGCCGGGGGTTGCAATGACGAGAGGGGCGGTGGGCAGTTCAAGTGTCATTTCCGTGGGACACGGGAGGAAGAAGCTGCAAAGGGATCCCGGTAAACGGGGACAGTAGGGGGAGCGGAGGCCAGGGTAGCGAGCGAGGACGTTACTGATTATAAGGGCGATATTGATACGATATATTCGATAATGAAATGATTCTTACGTTCTTTACGACCTTGTGGTTTATATTTGTTTATTGAACGCCATGCTACAGGACTGGAGTATTTGGATACATATCAAATGGACCTCGACAGGACGATAACCGACGATGCTTCTGCATTGGGAGAGGTACAATGTGCCAGCAATACTTCAATTACCACACCACCACCACCACCACCATCTCTCCATATATTCTGAGTACCTATATAAAGCTCCTTGATTTTCTTTACTGTTATCTCTTTTATTGTATATATTCATTTTTAGCAACGCCTTTCTTCTACTAGATGCTAAATCTTTGTTGTATTTCTGGCGGTTTATTTTAAATTTGGCGTTTCTTATTATGTATGATGGTGGGGTTCTTTTGTTTTCCTTATAATGCGGAGGTCTGCTGTTTGACTTTTTAGTAACAAGAGAGAGTACCTTATTGGTGTTCCACAAAAAAGGGCACAGACAACATTTCTTGATGGGGATGGATGTTGAGTATACTAGATATTTGTTAACGGCGGCGTGCATTTAATTTAGGTTGAGGGTAATAGTTGCAGGTCAAGGGTTGAATGAGACGAATGGTTATTCTAGTGGAATGTATGTAGGTATTAGAAGTATGTACTGTAGCACAGTGCACGGCTTACCCCCCGCAATTCTCTTTACCTCGAGCTCATTGTAACTCAATGAATATCGTTCGTCGCGCTATTCGAATGCATCAAAGTTCAATACTGAAAAACTGCCTTAGTTTTATACAGGGCATGGCACCCAATTTTATACACATGCCCCTTTCGTGAGTTTCTAATAGTTTAGTTGTCCATTTTTCTTGCTCGAGGCTCTTAGACCTCTTATACTCACGCTTAGATTGAATGTATCCTTCTCCAATATCGCATGACTATAGTGGAGTTACTTGCATCTTGTCCTATATCTACAGACACTTCGCAAGGTTTTATGGTGTGGTGGAAGCCGTGCATGTTGTCTCGGCCTCGATCTATGCATAGTTTGGATTTGATCCTCTCGGTATATGTGCTTAATACATGAAACATCATCAATTGGGAATGAAATCGTATACGTATGGACGTCTAGCAGGTACATGTATACATTGTGATATATTACCTCCTCATGCGTAGAGCTATGATGTTAGAAACACTGATATAGGCATGCCAACAAGCAGCCTAAAGTAAGTCATGAAAAAAAATTCCCCGTGCATTCGGATTCAATGTGTGTGTTGCTATGGGATTTCTGCAAGAGACACTTCAGCAGATTTTTTGATTTCACGAATCGCATAGAGCTGTAACGGGTCCCGCTCGCTAATCGTTCGAAGCGGTACAGTGTATAGTAGATTCACCAGGCTTAGCACCAGACTTAGCATATGTTTCTGACTACTGAATGCAGTTAGCGTCAGAGCACTGTGCGTGCCAACTAGACTAGCGATACCTTAGTATTACCACAACCCAATATCTCTTGGGCGCAGAGGATTATACCCTCAATAGAAGATATGCATAGGCACAGGAAACAATCCAAAAGCGGCGGAAAGAACTTATCGAGAATGCAGACATACACCTCTTGTCTGATAGTGGCAATGAAACATCAGGCTTAATGTGGTCTACATGTACAGACTATGAATGGGATCACAGTTCTGGGCATGAGGGCGACGAGAGCTATGCATATGTAAGTTTCGTCCGCGGTGTTAAAAGACCTGGTCAGCAGCGTCGCCAAAGACGTGACCGTGAGGTTGGCATCAGGTGATGGTCCCTGGAAGTTCTATCAATAGCTTTTACCCAAGGGAACGATTACTGCGTTCAGGTGTATACATCCAAGATCAATACACAAACAAAGAGTCTGAACTTTTTCGTGAGTCATGATGGCCTTGGGGACATTCGGTTATGTTTGAGCGAGGCAAAGGCATCAGAAAGCGCCAAGGATAGCTCTAAAGCAGCATATATCTTGTTCACCCCGACCCTGCCACGATTGTATGCGCACTCAAAGCACAGACGGCCGGCCGCAGAGGACCTGCCCACTTGGACCGGTGCCACCTGTAAGCATGAAGCACACAATGGCTGCAGTGCATGGCTGGTCCTCAAAGCAGATGAGGGCATCAATTCAATATACCAGAAGGTTGGGGTCCTTCGGTCAGATGAGACGTTTAGTCTAAGATGGATGACGGAGGGCCTGTTGCGGGCTCATCTCAAGTCTGGCTGTATTTTCGTTGACAATGCCGTTTAGTTACGTGCTTAATGTATTTTCTTTACTTATTCTGTTTATTCTTATTTTTATTTATTTATTTGTTTAGTGCTCATATGGTTGGTTGCGCACACGAGTACTGAGTTCCAAAAAAAAAAAAAAAGAGTTCTTCCTTGGTAGATCTCATGCATCATGTCAACCTTTCTTTTTACGGAACAGAGAAGGGTGTATGGAGATGAATTATATGGTGCATGTGTAGTCTGTGGTTGGGGCGTATTGGGTGCACTCGATATTGGCTTGGTATCATCAGGGCGGGGGAGTGGATATTTGCAACTATATGTTTTGCTTTATTTTTCCACTTGTTCAACTTTTCATTCCTAACCTCCTTCTACGTAGTTCATAGTTTGCGTCGCCGCAGTTGACTAACTATGTCCAGATATTATCATCGCATATGTATTGCGATTTACTGGTTCATGAGGGCACTAGTCTACCCATGAAGTCTGATACTTCCTAGTCCAGTCCAGTCGTGAAGTAACTAAAGGTGCATAAATGCAGGAAACCCCTAGCAAACACCCTAGCTTTGAACATATTAAATGGCCATCCTGATTGGAGATTTCCCCCTCGTAAGGCTATACTAACCAACCCATCGCCTGATTATTGAAGTTGTTCAGAGTTTGCAATTCCCTTCCGGGTATACTTTTATTTGCCTGTGGTCTTAAAAATGGAGTGGTTCACTTGCGAGTTTCTATAATAGCCTCTGCGCCCCTATCAGCACAGGCTAGATTCTCAAATTGACTCTTACGCTTCATATAATCAACAATTGTCCGACAGATCTCAAATTTTTAAGCCACGTATGAGGTCGTAAATATATAGGTATATAGATGTAATAATAGCATCTCGAATTCAAGTCCCGAAGCTGTTCAAGTTTAGGTGCAGAGGTCATGCAGCCAGACTAATTTAGTATCCACTTTTACTTTCGGAGACTTATGCTGTCGGTAGTATCATATACCTTTTGTGTTGGAGAATCGTGACAATAGACCAATAGACCATGAGCATGCACGTGCACACATCCATCAAGAGTATCAGAAATCATAGGCTTTTAGCGGCTCAAAATTTTGCTAAAATTATGAATACACACGAAACAACTTTATATGGAGGCACCTTACAGAGCATTCTATGCACTCTAGAGGCGGTCAGCGCCAGGGGCTTGAGCTCCTGCGGTCACTATACTAGTTGATACTCGCGGCGAGTTGACTCGCGCGCAACTATAGTACTATATAGTCTGGTTAGATACTAAGTAGAGATCTCGGATCTGTGATTTCATATGAAACAACGTGAGTTCATAGAGACCTGTTTTCGTTTAACCGAATGTAATAGGGAATTAACGTGCAAGTGAAGAGGAGCGAGACTCAGTGAAGGGCTCATTATTCCTGTTATATTGCTACCGACTACACTGCTCTGAGCAGTCATGATTCATACCATACTACACACTTATGGGTGCTGCATGAGCCTGCAAGGGATAGTCTGAAGCTTTTAACAACTCAATGAGGTAGAGAAGGAGTTAAATTAAACTTATTTTCCATCTAAATCCATATTGCACCCTTGTAATAGTAGTGGATAAGTGGCCCGACTCCCGTGCAGGCTTCCAGACCCTCCAAGTATATCCGGAGATACTAAACTCTCATTGTCAAAGCCACTCCCGGGGTCAATCATCAAGCTAGACATGGCAAAGAGGCCTTTGCCGGGGGCACCCTGGGTAAGTTGTTTCGAAGATCGTTGGGGCGTTGTCAATCTGGTGTTAGTACGGCATCTAACTACAGCGAGTTACGGGAAACCATCAGGACTATAGAATACTCCATACCTCTCAGTGATAGAGTTTAATTCGATGTTGAGATAACCTAGTAACGAGATCTATATTGGGGATATTCTGACTTCTATGACATCGGTATCGACATAGATAGCTCCAGTATAGGAAGATCTGAACATTGGGATCTGAGACGGAAATGCCATCATAGAAGCACTTCTGTGGCTATACCGATTTAAATGTGGCATCGATTGACCAGTAATGGAATGCTACTATATATATCGAGGTGCGATATTCTAAAAGTGGCAACCTGAAGAAATATGCTGGGCGAATCTATGTATACGTATACTGCTGGGTAGTATTCGCTAGGTAGATTTGTGTGGGATTCTCGGGAATTATGGCATTAGCGGGTGGCTGTTCGTACCCTTGTCTTCTCAACGTACAGTACGTGTGGACTGAGATGACTATGTGTATTATTGCTGCATACTACGGGGTATATCACGTATATGGACAGAATTCTTCCCATATGGTAACATGGGAAGAAGCAGGATGGCCGAATTCTATTACTCCGGCATGCTGGTTGTTACCATGACGAGTACGGAGTAGGCGAGGTTCCCAAAATAGGTCGTCAATGCACATAGCCTTGACATTCATGAAGTGTCAACTCCCCATTCGCGACTCGGTTGGTCAATTCACGAATACGTTGATTCGCGGCGGTAGGCCCAGAATAGATATTATGTCCGTATGCCGATCGCGAGCTATATAATGTACTAGTACATGCGGAGTTACATACAGTACATATGCATCAAAACAATATGCATATTTTTGAGTCAATTGCAAGCTGCATCAATTTACTGCACTATATTTTTAGGAGTGAATCCATTCGATTTTCACTTCATGAATTGAATGTCATGATAAATTTTAGTTCTGAGTTCTTACGGGGTAGATAAGAGCTCTTGTCTCACTTTCTGTGGACACCCCACTGTAAGTGGCCTGTTTGGCAAATATATCGAATTGGGTGACAGCTTGGCATAGATCTGGGGAAACAAAAGTTGGTTTCTCGAGCACACGCTAATGCAGGGATCAGGTGCTTTTCTAATCTTTCTAGATGGGAAAGGGAATGGGACAGAAGGAGGATTGCTGCGGCTGGGGAGCTGTGTGTAGAACTCGTAGCCGGGTTATTCAAGGGTGGGCTGGCATAAGTCGAAAGCCTATTAAGTACCCGGGAGTACGGAATCCATTCTCGTCCTAAAGTACCTGGTGGCCACTTTCTACTACGCATCCTTCATCGCTGCCCAGATTCTTTGGTACTGTCATACCCACCTGTCATACCTCTTCGGCTAGCTGCATCTGTTTTTGCGGCGGTAGCAGTTAAGGCTATAATCTATTAATCCATCCCAGGATTTCCTTGGGACGATCCCCCGAATTGTATCCAAGCATTTGCCGTCGACAGTTCCTGAAATAACGTCATTTGAAAATTGTGTGACGAAGCTTGATCGGAGTGGAGATATATTTGAGGGCCGGGACAACAGGGCTAGTTGCTGGGCACGAGAACAGGCTAGTCGGAGACCGAACTCTAGAGCTTTTAGCAGCGCAGACAATATCTTTATATATCCACAATGGAGGCCATGCCCAGGCACATCATTATTTCGTAAGCAACTCTGATACATCTCAATATATGCCAGTGAGTTTTTAAACTGATACACTACAGACTGATACTCCTCCTCACTCTCATCTTTTTCCTCCTCCTGTCTAACCGCCTCTACACTAAGCGCCAAATCCGTCTACGAAATCTACAACTCCAGGAGAGCTCACTTCAACCCTCGTCACCGCATTCAGCCCGCAATACTGCCCCCGATGGCACTACCCCACTGCAGTGGCATCGTATCCGAGGGACGCTCGCGCCTTCCCCTGGAGGCAATAGACTTCGCTTCACGCCTGCTCCCCAAGGCCAGGGCGGCGTCGCTGCAAATATCCCTATCGGTGCGCGGTTCTGGAATGGCCGAGGCTTCTTCGGCCGTACTCGCACAAGGCAAAATTCTGATACACACAGGCGCTGGGGAGATGATACCCCTTCGGTATGGGGCATTGACTTGGGTCGGAGGGGTGCCAGGGGTGGGCTAAGAAGTGGAGCTGCGTTTATTGTGCCCTCCCCGGGAGCGATCGTGATTGCCAGTACGCCCAGGGCACCCGGGGCGGTGAGGGTGCAGGGGGGGAGGAGGGCCGTGCAACATGATGTGGGTATGGAGGAATTACCTCGATATGAGGAGCCGCCCCCGGGATATGCGAGGGCCTTGGAAGAGGGGGTTACGGAGGAAGGGGCCACGCCAGGGGAGGCAGCGGAGGGAAGTCATAGGAGTGGTGTAGCCACTGTCAGGCAGAATGTCCCTCATGTCGCTGTTGAAGTACATAGTGAGGCGGACCCGGTGCGAGGTTTGCCCACAGTCCCAGAACCAGCTGTGACGAGGGATACACCAGCGGCATGACCGAAATTTTCTTGCTCGTAATTTTATGCACCTGCCGTGAGCAAATTTCCTGGCTACTATTCGATCGTTGCCTGCGATACTCGTTATATATATATTCTATGAGCAATTAAATATATACCCATAACCCTGACATACAGGGAGGCGTAATTCACCACCATTCAACAACGGTAGAGCCTCGATATCTGTCCTGGAAGGATAGTTCGCTCTGCCTAGCATTATTCCCTCCTCACATGTTCACACCGAAAGTGTCTCACCAAAAGTATCTCGCAAGACTGCTCGGATTTACTGTATTCAGTGCATGTTCGGAAAAACGTACAATTCCCGCTTAGTTTATGATAGTTTGCTGGAGTCTTTCATTATAGTCTGATACAAGAGCTTCTGAAGTTCTCTTTATTCTTTTTGTGGAGCTATATACCCATTTCTATTGGAACTATGTAACCGTCGTTGGGTTGGGGTGGAGAGGTAGTTAGTTCAATTGTTACATTGAATTGTTATCAACAAGCGTATGCGGGAGGATCAAGAACGAGGGGGGATCAAAGGCGAGGGAGGATTAAAGGCGAGGGAGGATTAAAGGCGAGGGAGGATCAAAGCCGAGGGAGAGTCAGAGACGAAGGAGGACCTCCCGGAGGGCAACCAGACTAGAGGAGAAGCTGGTAATGAGCTTTAGGCTAGCTTATAGGTGCCGAGACTACTAGCTTATCTTGCATTTTTTTGTATGGTTATGATGATTGATGATTTTATGTCTCTCATGTCGCTGTGCACAAACACATGCGCTCACGAAGTCACGTGGCGCTCACTTTGTTTTCTTCTCGATTCATCTCCAGCTAAGAGTGTAAGATTGTTAATGGTGCCGGTTACGAATGATTTCTACTAGATATAAGCTATAAGGCTATGGTCGACTCTCTAGTAGTCTTGTGCCACGACCCCAGCCAGATAGATACGAGCCCCCTTACTTCAGAAGTACGTACGCAGCACTATTGGCACGAGCGGTGCCTCTAGAAGGACCTACTGGACGATCCATTGTGTAAGCAGTTCATAGGGTACCTTACTCACGGTACCGGTCGGTGGGGTGATATTGCGAAGACACCCAGACTTATAGGACTTTGAGTAGGAAGGGCAAGCCCTACACTTGCCTCTATAGTGAGCGAAAGCAGCCGGTTGGGTGATCCTTTGCCCCCACGCCACGGCTTGTAGTAACAGGACCTAGACTGATAGAACGAGATCAGCAGTCCCTCCTGACGATCATGTTTGTATACGTGGATATGCATTCATGTAGTCAGCTCGCGATGGTAGAAGGTCCGTTACCCTGGCCAGGAGATTTTGAAGATTGAATTATTAAATTATAATATAAGCCCTGCTCAAATCGACTTGTTCAGTCTCCCGTTGCGGTACGCTCAATGTTTTTCAAGAAAAAAATAAATAAATAAATAAATAAAAAACATTACTCATGTGCGATCCCCTAAAACAACCCTCTAGATGGCGGCATGGAGTATTATTTTTCTTTTTTATTATTATTATTTTTTTTTTAATTCAATACTCGCATATAGCTAACTGCAATGGCGAGGTTCCGGCTGAGCTTCTTACAAAACAGATACCCCTAACTAACTAACTACCCAACCTCCCCTCCCTTCTTTCCCCGCTTCTAGTCTCTCCTCCTTATACGTTAGGGAGACTCCCAAAGAAGGATTCTGCCAGGTCTAAGATCCGGGTTACCCCTTCCTCCTGGTCCCTCCTCGTTGTCCTCTTCAGATCATCCATCTCTTCCCAATTTCCAAATCTCCTACCCAGTCCCTCTCCCCCGCTGCACACTAACGCAATATTCTCCCCGGTCTCCTCGTACCTCCCGCAACCCCTGCAGAGAGTGTTGTCCAAACCTGGGTCTAGTTTCTTTCTCCACGTAAGGAGATCCCCTTTACCCGTCCTGCATCTCGTAAAGTTAACTAGCGCCTTCCTTTCCCCTTTGATGGCCCTCCGCATATGGAGTATTATGCTCAAGTGCTAACTTAAATACTTATTTAGTATTTCATGTATACAATGAACGGCCCGCTCGCGGTTCTGTTCTGCTAGTCTATTTCATTACTAGCGATGAGATAGGCAAGGAACTAGCTTGTTTTGCAACCCTCCTTGGGAAGGAGCCTCGCAACATGGAATATTGGGAAGGCTAGCTAGAGGATCCTCCGTGAGTGAGCTGCGGAATACGAACATCCATCATAGACATTCCCTGGGGGTAGTCTTGGCGAAACATCGATCGGCATCCCTTCCTAGCCTGGGTTCCGAAAGTCTGGTTAATTGGTTCATAGGAACGAGACTAGGTCCATAATGGAAGAGCTTTTGCTGTGGAGGTAACTCAATGTCTTGATAGCAGTACATTTTGATTAGTTTAAATTCAAAAGCTGTGCCATGAATTGAATCTCATGCCGAGCAACAATTACCTAGTCGATCTAATCCAGAGCTATAGGAACTCCCATCGCCTGCATTTTGCCTTCATTCTTATTATAGCTACGAAACAGACTCTAAAGTCTGCCTCACGCTTTCTTGAGCCAGAACCTGAATTAACTTCCTCCATTATGTGCGAGCAAAAATACACTGGGTATGCATAGCATCATAAAGCTAGCACCATCGTACGTTGTGGCTCGGCCTGCAAGCCACCCCGCATAAAAACAACTGCTCATTTCTATAGCAAGCACAGTAAGCTGCGGGGTGGCAAAGCAAGAATACGAGGGTTTCTGGAGCAGATGAAACCGGAATAGTGGGAGAAGACAAGGGAAATGCCGGTAACGGTGAAGCACCTAAATGGTGCGTTCTGGCCTGAGCCTGGGAGTGAGTATAACCAGCGGGAAGGAGTTTGATTGGCCATACTGCAGCTGTATGTACTGTGCCTGTGTCTATCAGTGCTTCCCGTATATCTTTCTTTAGGTCATATGTTCCCGCATGAAGCCATGGCGTTATCTTAGCAGCCATGTGGCATGCGCAGTTTGGGCTTGATCAACTAATTTATTCTAGTCGTTTCAAGGATATTATGAGCCTCATGATCATTCATTAGCGTATGTAAACCTGTATACGTATACCATAAGGATTTGGGAGTGGAGCTCTAGTCACAAACCCAATATTGTATGTATGTCCCTCGCTCTCCGCTCTCATCCATCCTAATTTGCGCCTACTATATTCTGTGAAACATAGTCTGAATGATTCAATCTTGCAAGATAACTCTATCTAGCTCTGAGTTGCATATGGCTTGAACTTGGAAGAGAGCGTTGTTGAGAAATCCCTGAGTGCTTATCTCGGATAACACAACCCACCAACCTCCTCCAAAGGCTATGAATGCTAATCTTAAATGCTAAATAAAGCGATTTGGCTCTTCAAGTTCTTACCTATCAATGGATTTTTATCTTGATTGTAGCTACAGCTTGAGTCCTCTGTAACTTCCTATCCGCCGCTAGCGTTCAGTCAGCATATCATCGGATCCTCTAGGCCTAGCATAAAGTAAGTCATAGGGGAAATGGCACAGATGAATATATAGTGCCATTATCCCATCAAGTCTGGGTCAATTCGGTTTTCAAAGTATCCCAAGATTGTTTAAAACCAATTTATAAGGTTGGGAAGCTATTTATATAATATTATATCTTAAGAGATCTGCCCAAAGGTTCCTGGACATGGCCTCCCCCAGCGAGGCTAGAATTGCTCTGACATGAGTTTCACAACAGAATATCATTCTTGCAGTGTAAGACGTTCGTTAGAAACGCGGGAAGCTTTAGGCAGATGCCTCACAGAGGATAAATCTCATGGGATTGTCTATTTTTGTCTGAGTTTAGGCCAAAATATTCCCCAAATCCAGAAGCTCGCTGAATGATTATCTGCAGGAATATAGTACCTCGCATGGGGCCTCTACAAACATAAAATGTGTTCTTCAGCACTTGTATACAGTTTGATAAATCTTCAATTTCAGAGAAGTAGAGGTCTTTAGCTTTCTGCCTACTTGGGCCATAGGCCTCAATACCATTGGCCTACAAAAAGTTCTTGGGCATGCTTAACAATCGGAATATTCAGGAGAATAACTACAGGAACCAAATGTCAAGTTTCAGGATGATTGGGCAATGCCTGGGCTTTTGACAAATAAACACATAGTTTGGTGTACCGGTGTTCCGTTCAGGGTAACCCAAGGTCCAGACTAGTGCGCATTCCTATGTCAGTATTGGTTCATCACGAGGGCGAGCAGATGAAGGAAGAGCATGGGAAATCAGAAGGCGGAAAGAAATGGTACCTATATATGATGCACATGCTAAGAGGTCTGTATGAAAAATGTTTCTTAAGGTCCAAATTAATGCCACTTTATGCAGCATAGGACTTGGCTCGGGTCTCTTCTGACTATGCAGTAGTGCAAGGTAAAACTCAATCTTCTCAGGACCTGTCCTGTGAGCAATGCATTCATGACACTGTAATTCAATGATATCCTGGAGAAGAAAGTTCTGAAAGCTATGATAGAGGAAGAAGAAAAGATAGCAGTGCACCACCGCCGAATAGTACTTGCATAGCTAGCTATGCACCATTCTGCACGCTATATGCACCCGCCCCATACATGCGCTCCTGCACACAATACTCGGGTAAGAACTTTGCCTAATTTTGTTAGAAAAGAATCCTATCTTCAGTATCTTGAGAACTGTATTCTGGCTTGTGAGAACTGTATGTTGCTGCTTAAGTTCTTGGCGTAAACCTCAATCACTAACTAAGCATTTGATTATCCAACATAAGCAAACCTCCAGTACCTGTGGAAGCTTGAGTGCTGTGGAAAAGTTTAGGAGAAATTTCCGCGATATGGATTCGGGAATCCAGGGCAGCACAATACGCCGGGACTTTTATTTGAAGGGCTCGTGACTTTGACATGCGGAGAATTTTCAATTACAATGTGCTACTTGAGTAGGTAGTCCTTAGCGGTCGACTTAGGTACGTAATATCAGGTGGCTAAAGTCGGTTCTTAATTAGTTGCTACTAGTTGACGCTACTGCAGGACTGCCGTTGTGAGTTCGATTTTATAAGGAGAAGTGACTCGTAACTTATCACAATTGTTAGCTATCCAATCGAATCCCAGAATGAGTGGGCTCGTGGACAAGCTAGTTCGAGAAAGCTACATATTGAGCTAAAAATTGCGAGAGATGCAGGTTCGAATCTTGTGAGCTGTTCTTACCATTATTTTTTGGCTCTAGACCTTGACTTTGCGGTGCAAGTTGATCACTAAACGTTGATTCGTGATGTCCGTAGAGGCATCAGCAATGACCTCAAGGTCATAGAATTGCTATAGGACTGAAAGAGAACCAAAAAAAGTACTTTATACTGTAAATAGACGTCTCACAACTATCTATATAAAAGCTATTGCTTAAGGCCTCTAGCAAGAGGCTCTGGGTTTGGAACCTCATATCCTGCCATACCTCGGCTTACTTTATCATGAGTGTCCACGTGATAACTGTCTCAATTCAGCATAGATCTGGGACTGGAGATATTCGCATTTTATAAATCAAGAATTGCGACTGGAATTCGTAGACATAAAACACACATGCCTACACATAGCCAACTGCTGGCGACTGTGTTCAGAAAAATGTCTTTTACAGTGTAATGCTGCTGAGTATTATTAGTACTTCCACCTTTTTGGTTGATTTATTATTGAGATATGCCTATGTTCAATTGAGATGGTTGTTATTTACTAGCACATATACTGTACAGCCTGGAGTTATTCCGAAATTTCAGACGTGTGCAAAATAACTGGACTGCTGACACGAGAACACTGGACTGCCTGTGGACAGATAGGATAACAAATTACGATAATCAGATATGAGTATTTTAGACTTGACTTCAACAGAGATTGATAATTTCTCTACAACTGGTATACACTGAATGCAAGGCCAAGCTAAGTACAAAGGCCTGAGTGAAAGTGAGAATTATGACTTTTGATACCTTGCGTGTGGGTTCAGACCTCTTGCGCTAACCAATGGTGGTAGTTCTTGGCGCCGCCAAACCCAATTCAGTGTATCTCGTAAAGACTTGCCGCTACCCTGGCTACACTTACGAGTTGGAACATTATGGCGACTCGGCAAAGGGCTTAAGTACTCCACCGCTCCACATGGCTTGACTGTAATACAAACATCACAATGAAGAACGTCATAAATTGCAAAGACGTAGTCTGGCTCGTTCGCAATTCCTAATAACGAACTGCTTCACTATCCAACCCAACTGCTCCCTTCACCTCAAACTCCACGATGATCCCTCAGCCCCAGCAAAGCCCCCCAGACTTTATGGAACTCCCGGAAGTGCCCTATCCCCCTGGATCAACGCAACTCTCTATCAATCCCACCGCTGCCGGGACACCTCAAAACTCCATGGCCAGCAACACCCCCCCTCAATCTTTGCCCTCTCCTCCCTTTAATCCCCCAGCCTCTAACTCCCCCTCATGCATGTCCACTGTCGATTGCCCGCTCCAGCCTACCAGCCTCTCCCTTTCCCACACCGTACGCCCCAGTATCGATCCCGAGCCGGCACCTCCTCCTGTTACCCCGCCAATCCCACGAAGCATGGTTGCCGCGGACAGCATGGAACTTCATCTCAGAAAACTTCGCGCAGAGGCACTTGAGTCTGAGGGGAAAGATGTAGATCATGCCCGTGGGGTGGTACATGCATATGTAACTGCGAGACTGCGAGAGTGGGCCGCTATTTCTGGGCAGGATGGGGAAAGTCTGGGTGTGATGGCGATGGATGAAGATGAGGAGGAGGAGGAGGAGGAGGAAGAAGATGGTGGGCAAGGATATCATTGCGTGAACCATTACCTGGTTATGAGGGTGGGTAAGGTTAAAGGGGTGAGGAAGGCACAGAGAATGAAGGTATTGACAATTGGGAAGGAAACAATATGTGATTGTGCGGGGAGAAAAAGGTTGAGACCGTGTAGGAGGTGCGGGCCTGAAGAGGACTACATTGATGTTGCGAACGAGTTTTGAGGACAAAGGTCCTGTTGAAATCTATGTGTGTGTAATTCTGGAGGCTTACTTAATTGTATTGCCTATTAATAGCTAATTTGCCGTAGATTTCATCAATATAAATACTTGTATATATTGCTAATCTCACTTGATGATTGCAAGGTTGAGAGACACAGAACCGTTAGAATTGAGCCCAAAGCATTGTTTTCATGGTCTTGACATATCGGAAACGAACCAAAAGATTAAAGTACATCAGATTTAAAACTACTTATACCTATACATATACTACTCGACACCCCTGCGCCTCTCTTTGAAGCCCCGCCGTCCAAATTGAGAAAAGAAACTATTACAAATAAAAATAAAATGAATATAGGAGTGTTATAGGATCTGTGTGAAGGAGGGAAAGAAGGAAAAGAAAAAGAAAAAGAACCAGAACCAGAAATCATCAACGCCCCAAGAAGTCTAAATCTAATCTCCACTTTTATACAAACAAATGCGATGCGATGTCTATCTGAACGTATCGCGCGCGTCATGCAGCATTTAAGAGCCAGAGAACAAGAAGCCCGATCTGAAGAATGAAATATTAATGGATATATCAAAACGGATAGAATGAATCGCGAGCTCGGCCCGAGTTGAACCCAGTCTAATAACTTGCCTTCCACTGCCCTTGGTTCTTCTCTGCCTTCTTCACCTGCACCACCACCGTCCTCCCAACTCCTTTACTCCTCCTTCCCCCATTCTTCCCCAACATCACCCACCCCAGAACAATATTCACCACCACCAAAATCTCCAACACCGCTACCACATACGCCATCGCATAACTAAACGTCGCTTCACCACATAACATCCCAAACTGCACCTGCTGATCCTTCACCCCATGATCACACACCCAATGCCAGAAGGTAGGTTTGCCAGTCGTACCTTTATAATATACGAAAAACCCCGCTCCAAATATCGACAGTGAAATATTGACTAAGGAGATTAAAATGTTGACAATATTGGATAGAAACGAAACATATCGGATCTTTTGCCACGCAGAGAGGGATAGCATAATGAAACTAATCACTGCCAGCGCCCCTCCAGCGGCAAGCAAGACTGTTGACGGCTTCTCATCGATGTTCGGATGCCATATTGGGTTCCCTTCCCAGGTCAGCCCCAGGTCTTTCGTATCGAAATACGTTGAGATCGCGCTCCCCAAGCCTGCAACAGTCGCAATTGCGCATATAGTAATGATGACTCTCAGAACTAGCCTTGAGCGAGAGAGAATAACCCTTTGCCGATGCTGAACAAGATCCATGAACTCTGGCTGGTTATAATCCACTAACCCCCCCCCATCATTCCACCCGAACGGCTGCTGTTCAACTGCGGGGTTATAATTGTACATATATGGATTTGCGTATGCGTTTGGGAGATCCGCAATACCTGCTGCTGGGGCGGCAGAGGAGTTGTACATGTGTTTTGATTTCTCACCAAGAGAAGGCGGTTGGAAAATTTCATCTGGGTGGAGTGGGGGGGAGCGGGTGCGGGTGCGGGTTGAGGATGTAGTTGATCGGGAGGCGAGGGAGGGTTGGGCTCCGTCGCTGGTGCTGGTAGGAGTGGTTATGGCTGTGGGAGTAGTGCTAGCAGTTGTAGTCGGGAGAGAAGGTGAGGATGCTCTGTGTGGGTAGTAGTGTGGCCCACGCCGTGACTCAAATGTATAGGGGCGGGAGTGGTTGGTCGAGTTGTGTTTAGTGCCTTTGGGAGTTACGTTTGCTGAGGGAGCGATGGTGGTGTTTGTGGTTGACATCTTGATCGGCTGTAGGGACTATTTGACGCTTTCCTCCAAGCAAAAACTGTTGTATATAAAGATTCTCTCGCTTCTTCCCTCCTGTATATTGTCTTCCTAGTATCTTCCTCTTTTGATTTCCTAGCTTGCAAATGCGGATGGACTTGAAAAATTATAGAAGGCGTTCAACACAGAGACACAAGCAGGAGATATATCGAATACCACACAGAAAGAGAATTCGGAATCGATCAATCAAGACCGCCTCGATGAATTATAGTAAGGTCGTAAATATCGAGAGGAAAAAAGGAATTTCCCGTCTCTCCCACTAGATACCAATCTAGAAAGAAACAATCAATTGGGGAATCGACGGTGATTGAGATCGATCAGTACAAGGTACTTCTATATATCTTTATTCGCTACACTCTCAAAATTTGGCGCGCGGACAGCTCAAGCCGGTGGGGTATAATCCAGTATCCCAAAAAAGATCACTAAAATTTATATCACGTTATGTTGGAACCAACTTGAATGTTCGTTGTGTTCGTGTGACTTGCACGACGTCGCTGCTTGCAACCAAATAAAATTAAAGCCAGGTAAGGGGTACCAAAGCCCGCACCTTAAACCTGTATGTGAATGAAAGAAGCGAAAAAGGAAGTCCAGAAAAGATGGAAGAAGAACCCGTAGGAGGGAGCACGACTTCGGCTTCTGTCTGAAACGGGGAACAAGAGTGATGTCGGGCGCGGGAAAGGAAGAGGGTAGAAGAGAGAGGAAAGGGGAGGGGGGGATATCTTGCATAACTATATATCCATTGGTTCTCATATGGGCGCCGACGGTGAAGCTTAAGATGGCAGATGTTGGAAGCGGCGATACTGTCATGTTGCGGCGAGAAGTATGTCGTGAGCACTAGCTAATCAGGTGTCGGCTATTGAGTAGTACAGACCACAAACGACCTGGGAGCTACGTGAAAGAAATTTCCACGTAGACATGGTCTACCGGCCTCACTAACTCCAATACCATATGCTAAGCAGGAGGAAGCCAGTTTCGATGGCCATTAGTTAGCTACCTGCTATACTCTGTCATGGGGCAGTCACCGATGTTCAGCAGGGATGCGAGTACTTGCAGGCTAAGCGATGTTCTGTCAAGAATAGAACTGACATAGAGGCCGGCGGTAGTATGGAGTTGAGAGGCTTAGTGCTGATAAAGATTGCATGTAAGTACTATGCTTAGGGTGATTTGAAGTTTTGGATACATATTAAACTAATTGTATTCGTGATCCTGCCTCAGAAGCCCAGAGCTCTTGTAGCATCCAAATAATCCAACTGTTGTGAACTGCTCTACCTATCTAACTTTTCAAGATGTAGTAAGTCTGAGAGCATTTTCAAAGGTCTGTTAATCATGAGTGGGAAACCCAATTGCAAGCTGAGAACACAACTCGAAAACAACCAATCCCGGATTTGAATATAGTCGTCGGGATTTGCACTTCTTATTTGGCGAGCCGTAGCTTCACGAAATATGTTGCTTCTTGCAAGTCTTATTTACTTAAGCGCGCAGGAAAACGTCAACCGCCACTACCTCAGGGATGCTATAAATGGCAACACCAATATTTTGTAACCGCGCTCTACGAGCGGACCAGACTACCGAAGTCGTTAAGGATCCCAACCCGAATACAGTGGCAGCCTATAAGGATGAAAAGATACTTGGTAATTCAGTATTCAGTACTGCTGGGAACATATACCCAAGATCAGTAATTTTCTGAACTTTGCCATTGGGCATGCTTCACACATATATATTAATCCTCAGAAGACAGTTTCCTATCAACCCCATAGAGATTTCTGAGACTTCTGGTCTACATAGACAAGAAACATACCCCAAACAGCTCCATGAGAAGATAAGCATTGCCGCTTCTCGAGCAGCGGGGAGTTGGACAGCTCGCATGCGCAGTTGAAATTGTCTGCCCCGCCGCTGGAGTTGAATTTTTTTATTACTGTTGGAGCTGCTTGAATTCGCGGAGAAACTGGCTCAGAGACTTTGGACCTCAGCATGTGCCTTTGAATGCAGTTCATTTTGTATGACCGAGACTAAATTACTCATACCTTTGTATGTATATATAATAGGAGGGTAGCTCGTACTAAATTGCTACTCTATAATAAACTTCCACATTGTATACCTACTTAGGTATATTATTCTAATTTAATGTTTACTCCGCTTCGAGGTTTGAAGCATTAATCGCTACAACATATGGTAGGTCTGGAGGAGGTTTTTTTTGGTATTACGTAAATCTATAAATGTATATTTAGCTTTGCATTTGTATAGGGGAATTCTCGCTCCAGATTGCAGCACAGTCTTGCATGCCCCAAAGGCAATATACAGATTCAGCGATGGGTTTTGAATTCGCAGCAGGAGAGGTCGATGCCTGTTGTTGTAAACCAATGGACCTCTGAACTTGAAGTGCCGGATTCTATGCACTTTTGTATTCCCATCACCTAATATCCTCGCGGGACAATAAAGATGTGATTTTTTTACTTGCCGATATATACTAGTAGCGGCATATCAGCTGGTTGGCGTATAGTGCCCCATTTCTAACAGTAGAAAGGAACATATGATCCCTACATTAGCCTGAAATGTTTGTTTGAATTACTTATCGACGGAATGGAAACATTAAATCAAGCATTATATTGCAATACTGCATCGCCACTTTCTGTCCATCCACTAGAGAAAGATTTTTTACCACAAACCTTTATTTATAGCCCTTAAGAGAATATGGGTTGAATCAAAAGCACTTTTACCTCACACCTTAGCGACATAACTGCCTATGTTGAGGTGCTTACAAGTGACATCGCCTCTATGGTGTACTCCATGCTATTGAGCAAAGTATGAATAATAGTTTAAGCTACGCATTTGCCATTGCGGTGCGTTTGTTGTATAGCTCCGGCCATTAATCTTTATCCTTTGTCGTTTTTACACCAAAACACGCCAACTTTGTGAAAAGACCAAAAACTAACCACTGTAAGAGTCTATCAAAATATTGAAATCCCCAAACAGCCTTTCATTGTCTATACCATTAATATAACCATAAATATCATAATAAGATGGTAATTTTAGAAATATTTATACATTCTAGTCAAAGGTATCTTCAACCGGATTTTAGTATTAACAGAAAACCGAACTGAAACTAAGTCATTGAGGATAGGTTTATTACTTTTAGCATATTCGTTATCAAAACCGGTATACCTGATATGATTAAAAGTAATACCCTTATGTTTTAAACTAGCGATTATAGATGGTTCGATAGAACTTTCCAATTCCGAAATCGAGTTGCTTACTTAAGTAAGAGCTTTCATCCTCCTGTGCATTACCTAGCCGATCAACCCGATGAAAACACCATAAATTAAGTTCACTCGAATTTCTAAAATTTAGTTTCTATCAGGAACTTAAAGATGAAAATGCCCTGGATGAAAATTCCAGAAGTTTGAAGAGTGGTTGCCAAGATCCTTCCCCATACAAATTTGTATGGCAACGCCATGTACTATATCTATATCCCTCGCAATATTTTAGGGCTTCCAGACGATGAAATATCAGTTCAAGAGCTATCTTCAAGCTTGATTTGTAGCCTTTCGTAGTCTATAACTTTTTACTGGATCTCAGTAGAATTTATATAGCGTTGTTGGTTTTGGAACTATACATATAACAGACGTCGGAAATATCGGAAACTTTTCCAAGTTAATAGTAACATATCAAGAAATCAGTGTCATGATGTCATTTCTAACTCCTTGAAAACTTAAATATAGCCCTGATCAGTATATTATTTGACAGCCAGAGACACTAACCCTTCATATACTACTAGATGTGAGATCATTTATATCAGTTCTATCATAAATTACCTTGCCCACTACTCCAATGGTTACTGGGACCCAACCTAAACTTAGCCATACCTGAGTTTTCTAGTCTCTAGGACATCTTCTACACAGTTAAAACTTGGTTCCTCAGAGCGTCAACGGCCCCGACCCTCAAAGCTATAAGGATGGAGAGTATCTGGAGCGGCATGAGCAGCGTAGCTTGCATGCGGTCAATAACCCGAATGATGCGCCTGAGATATATTACGCTAAACAAATAGCTTTTTCTAGCAGTAACTATTACTTTGTTCCATCTTTAGTTCTATCCATCTTGTTTCTCGCATACAAGGGGTGATTACCAGATGTCAATTATAATGTGTATAGCAAACTTACAAAGCCTTATGTGAGTCTTGGCTCTGTTTACTTTATTATATTTAAATATCTTCATAAAACCCTATGAATTGAACTGCACTGACAGATATATTTTCTAGCCCACCTGTCTAGCTTGAGCTCTCAGATTTACAAACAACCCCTATAGGTGGGCAAGGTGTTTAAAGGGTGTTGTTTTGCTTATGCGGAATTTTTTCCTGAACTGTGCAATTATATATATGTAAGAATCGTATATATTTTGCAACTTGAATGAGTACCTTCTCTGTTTTCAAAACCAAATATATACAAATCTCCTAGATTTTCTCGTAGGCATATGCATTTGCCATCGTAAAGACGACTCTTTGTCACAAGCAAGATTTCTATTGCCGATTATAGTAATTCAAATAAGGTTGTCCGGTTACGACACTAGGGTTAGCGTGGAAGCTAGTTAACATTAGTGGAATATTCCGGTCCCTTCACGAACGTATTGGGTTGGCAAACAAGGAGGGATGTTTCGCGAATAGACCTATTTCCTAGTTCGGCCAGTCCCTTCAAGAACATGTTTTTGGGGTACGGGCTATCCACGAACACGGCTAAAGGATACTGAATCTGGATCTCGGTCTGTAGCTCTTTATTGAGTAGCTCACCGACGTATGTTTGTTGGAGGAGATATAGAGAGCACTTATCAAGTTCGTCCACAAACCTAGCATAACATGTACATAGACTAGGAAGTTAAATTGTATTTAGTTTTCAAGTTCAAGTTTTGAACACAAGAATACTTACAAAAGAAGTAATAATTTGTTTCGTCATGGCCTTGGGCCCTACCCGAGCACAGAAAAAAAAAATTTAAAAAAAAGCAAAAATCTACAGCACCAAGGATTCCCGCATGGTCACCCACTGCAGTACTAGCCTGGCGATCTGAAGCTTAGATATGGCAGAGCGGACGGGATGCCTCGTTTTCTTCAGTCTATGGTCGTAGATGCCAGACTTACAATGCATTTGTAGAAGTACAGTAAGTGTCTGGGTGTCATACCCATGACCGCTAGTGATAAAATATATAGATACAAGGTAACTGAGGTTGACGACGATGTAGTCACCCTGATTTGGCAACGATCACTACTCGGGCAAAGATGATAGTCGTATTAAATAGCTCATATAAGCTTGCCATTTCCACTGACTTCTAGTTGTTGGATTTTAATTTTTATAGAAAAATTCAAAAACGACACTTATGTGAAAAGGCAAAACGAGTTACCCCAGTTCACTATACTCCGAGCGCCATCACACTACTTCTTAGGTCGCCCTCGTTGTAGACTTGTGGTTTGGTAGAGATATAGTGAACTGGAGATGGTGCGAGTTCATGATTAGCGCTTGAAGCTGTAGTTTGTGCTAGCGAGCTGGTAAAAGTGCTTGGTGGTTAGCACTAATCACGTGGCTGCCCTCGCCAAGAATGTGCCAAGACCATCACCAAGATTGCGTTAGCGTGCAAGATGTCTAGTGAAATAAAAACAAACTTCGTTCCAATTTAAAATTGGCAACTTCGTTGCCAACAAACTTTGTTCCAAGGGGCAGAGTAATTTTTTTTTTTTTAAAAAAATAATAATAAAAAAGGTATTTTGAAATTGGCAACTTCGTTGTCAATAATATCCCAATGCATTGTGGCTCGCCCGGATAACTGAAAAATACTAACAAGGCATGGACCATTCGAGAACTCAAATATGCTTGTGGATGGACTGGAACAGGATCATACCGTAATTCAAGTTCAACTCATAGGTAGGCAAGAGGATGCTAAAGCCTGATATAGTAACACCAGCAGGCATCAGACAGGCCTTCCCCATAGGATGAAGAGCGAAGCAGTCGAAGTGGAGCCGGAACGCGCTACGTGCACTGACATACATGGTGACCGACCGGGGACCGCAGAGGTGGTGGCTCCACAAAGTCGGCAGGACGGACAGCCCAGTGTGCGGACAGTGCGACCAGGGGGGTATCACAGAACGCTGCGCATCTGCTGGAATGTCCGGGGATAGCGGACGGCAAGGGGAGGCAGTGGGAGCAGGTCTGGGATGATCCGGAGTGGTGCGAGCAGCTTGCGGAGGCGGTGAGGGGATGAGGGGCTAGGAGTAATCTTTTATCCTTCCTTTCCGTTCCATTCTTTGTCTCGGGAACCTCTTCCTTATCTCTTTTCCCGGGGGTTATCTGGTCATGTACTTAGATATGGGGCAGGGAGCGACCCAGGGGTAGGACAATCTCTCAGGCGTACCTGGTATGATGCGCTGCCTCAATGCGAGTAATAATTTACAAAAAAAAAAGCTCAACCCAGATAGAGTATGAACGTGTGTAGAATAATGTTCCCAAGTACTTATACAGTTTCGGTCGTACAAAGCCCGTAAGAGACCCCGTCTCAAATTCCAAAGTCAACATTGTCCAACCAGACCCTCTTTCAGTAACTTACAAGAAGCCCAGATAGGGGGAAGTAGTAGCCACAATTTCCCGGACTCCAGCAATAATATATTCATGTATATGCCAATAATCGTCTTTCCGTACCACTACAGTTAATTTTGATTCGGTTGTACACTAGACTAACCTTGTAATTAGAGTTAAGTAGTTATATCGGACGCTCTACGAGCGGCTTGTGTCAACCAGACTACCTAATAACTTTGGGAGCAGCAGCCTCATCCCAGATCTACCAGTATCCACTCATCGTACGTTGAAGCCCTTTGATACTTTCTCTGGCAGTATAAGTAATTGGCATATTGGGATCTTCTCAATCTTCATGATGTTTAATTTTATCCTCAACCCAGTGTGATTTGGATCGCTCAGCATATCAACGTCAAACCATCCTCACTCACTAGGCCCTAACGCGGGCCCTGCGCACATGCCCCAGATCCTCCCCGTCCCCCCTCTCTCCCCATCTCGGGTAGAGGTTCCCAGGCCCTCCCTAGCTCTGAGCCGCAGGTACCACGCAGTACGCAGCGATGGTGGTTACACAGGGTGGAAGGGCGGAGAACCCGGAGTGCGGGTTATGTGACCAGGGGGTAGCGCAGAATGCGGCGCATCTGTTGGGATGCCCCGGGTAGGGGATGAAAAGGGGCGGCAGTGGGAGCAGATTTGGGGAGACCCAGAGTAGTGCGAACAGGTGGCGGGGGCAGTGAGGGCGTGATTTCGTTCACCCTTTCTCTTTCGGGACGTGGTGATGGGGTTAGGGAGCGGCCCAGCGATTGGATAATCCCACCAGGCGTAACCTGGGAGATGCGTTGCCTCGCATAAGCGAGATGCTTCAATGCGAGTACCCCAAAAAGGTACCACGCAGTAGTTATAGTTATGCACTAGCTGCAGGACGCAGGGCTCAGAAGTCAGGATTGATATTGGCCCTCGTGAAGGTAACTGCTACAGCATTTCAGAAAGAAACTCATTACTCGCATGCACATCTTTATGGGACGTATTATAGAGACCCTCAAGCTCGGGTGGTTCATGGTTCAAAAAAAAAAAAAAATCGGGTGGTTCATGGCTCAGGCAAATTAGGTAACCTGCTTGCTCGCGCAACCTATGTACAATAGTAATAAATGTAAAAACAAGGAGATTCGTGATAATTAGCCCCTCCTTCCAGCTTCCGCATCCACTTAAGCTCCCTTTTGGGGGATGAATCATTACCTTCTCGCTTATGGCGGGGCAGCGCATCGTCCCAGGTCACGCCTGGGATATTGTCCAACCCCTGGGCCGCTCCTTGCCCCGTATCTACATATATGACTAGATACCCCCCTCGGGAGAGAAAAAAGGAAAAAATACAAAACAGCTAGTATGGTTCCTTTGGAGGGTGTTGCGCCAATCAGAATATCTGGTTGCGCGCTGACATACATCCAAGATAGGGATGGTAGGAAAAATTCAGTACACTCGAAGTCTTTCATCTCCTCTCCTCACTCCTCACCCCCTTAACACTTCCACCACTGTCCGGGTCGCTCCATATCTGCTCCCATTGGCTCCCTGAACCATCCGACACTCCTGGGCATCAGTAAGTGTGCCGCGTTCTGTGTTACGCCCTCGGTGCTGAGTCTCCACTCTGCCAACCTTGTGCAGCCACCACCTTTGCGGTCCCCGGTCTGTCACTATGTACGTCAACCCCTTCAGTGCTTCCCGGTTCCAGCTCACCTGTCTCTCTCTGCCCCATTGGGAAGGCTGCCTGATGCCAGCCGGTGCTGCGATGCAAGCTGCGGCATCCTCTTGCCCACCGACACGGTCTCCTTCGCCTTCCTACCTGCGTCCTCGTTCCCTTTCACCCCGCTGTGGCCCTTCACCCGTGGCCCTTCACCCACATTACCTTCCGCCTTCGGTGCTCGGTCATGAGTGGTCCTCGCCTCGCCTCTTGCCAAGAGCGTCAAACTACAGATTTTCCAGGCGTCCGATAGCTCCCTGGCTATCTAGGCTACGGTTGGCCTGCACTTACCCTCCTTTCTTCTGCGAGCGCGGTAGAGGTATGAAAAGTAAGCCATTATCGCGTCCCATAGATCCTCCTCCCTCCTCCTTCCTCCAGATTGGATGGTCGGTCTGATCCAAAGCGTAAGGAGGGGATAGGTGGTGTAGTTGGGAGCCACCTTGGTGAACGCATTAGCATTAGTGGGTTCGATTCCTGCCTCGCCCCAAGAGATTTCCTAACAGCCAAGGAGCACGGGTTTGATCCTCAAGGGAGGTTTGCCCATGCTTAGTTAGTCAGTGAAGGATTCCTGAGACTATGTAGCCCCAAATGGGCCTTGGTAGTGGAGGGTGGTGACCTCCTTAGGAGGGTGTTGTGCCAACCAGACTAGGGTGGATAGTCTGGTTGGCATAACAGCCCCGCTAAGGGGGGGTGGTGCGCTTGAATCCAGTCGGGGTTCGTCATGCGACCCTTAAGGTTGCGCACACGAGTACTGAGTTCAAAAAAAAAAAAAAATCCCAGGTGTAAGGTAATGCTACAGAAGTCTACACTGTTGCCGGATTTTTGCATCTACATGTAACGTATAGACTAAGCTCATTCTCATGTTGAGGAGAGACACGTTACTTACCCCAGTCCACAGCTGACTATTTTGGGGAGTACTTAGCTCAGTACCCGAGTACTCGTATTCAAGCTATCTAGCATTTGACGAGAAGCACTTTTCGTAGCACGATTCCAAGTGCACTGCGTAGTCTTTCAAGCAAATAGGATAGTATAGGTCATTCACATGTGCTCACTATTGTGAAACCTAGTACTAGTAGACCGATCAAATATTCACAGGCATATCCCCGTTTGCGGGGCTGTTGTGCCAACCAGAATACCATATCCTGCGTCACCACACCGACTAGGACAAACGGGAATTTTGAAGGACGAGTACAGGCCCGGCCCAAGCTAGCGCATATATTACATTAGCGTTCCCGAGCCCATTGTACCAACTGGTTGCAAACTCTTGGGCACATCCAGCCGCTGAGGGCGTGACTATCAGTGTACAAACCGAGGCCCTCAGCAGGAATTAGTGCAAAGATGACCCGGCAGCACATCCCCGAAGATGCTTAGAAGATTATCATACCCCAGGGTCGCTCTCTGGCCCACCTTACGTACAAGGCCAGAAGCCCCTTTCTAATAGCCTCGCTTTTAGCTTTCTAGATACATATTGCATTGCCTTGCCCGCAAGTATGGCAAATTGCTCCCCTCAGAGGACCGCACAATGCTGCACACCTACTACGATGCCAGCTGATTGCGGATGGGAAAGAGAGAATGGTAGAGGAAGCCTATGGGGGCCCGGAATGGTGCAGAACGGTACTTCTTTTTTCTTTTTTGGAACTCAGTACTCGTGTGCACAACCTTAAGGGTCGTATGACGAGCCACCCGGAAACGCGGGTGGATTCAAGGGGACAGTCAAGTTAATCTGACGCCCTGCGCAAGCTACGTACAAAATCAAAACAACGCGAGCGAATAACATAAAGCAACGCAGCAAATATCAAATATGCGCACGCGGTAGAGGTAGGCGAAGTATGCCTCCACCGCATCCCACTCCTCCTCCTCTCCCTCCTCCTTTCTCCATATTGGTGTGTCTAAATCCTCTCACGTCCTGGCGCTGCTGGTGATGCTTGGGGCAGTCGAAGGTGATGTGGAAGCCATTTTCTGATGGGTGGTCGCAGTTGGGGCACGCCGGGGAGTCGATCTTCGGGACGACATAGAGCCAGTAAAGGTCCCAGTTGGTGCGAAGCCAGGTATATGCGGACAGGGGATGTCTGTGCCATAGGCACCTGTTGGTTCCGAAACCCGGTTCCGATCTCCGGTCTTTCCTCCTGGCCTTCGCTGCCGTTTTGATGCCCGCTGCTGTCGCGACCTGCTGGCTTCCGGCGATGCGGCCGAGGGCCGACTCATAGGCTGCCCTCTTTTTTTTTTTTTTTTGGTAAATCAGTACTTGCATTGAAGCATCTCGCTTATGGCAAGGCAGCGCATCCCCCAGGTTAAGCCTGACGGGATTATCCAACCACTGGGCCGCTCCCTGCCCCGTATCTACGTACATGCAAAATTCAGCTACCACAACCCCGCTATCACCGCCTCAATCACCCCCGGACTGCCTCCGCCAGCTTCTCGCACCACTCCGGATCGTCCCATATCTGCTCCCATTCCCGCCCTTTGCCATCCGCCACCCCAGGACAGCGCAGTAGGTGTGCGGCATTTTGTAGGCTGCCCTCTTGTCTGCCTGGGATGCCCAGTTTTCTCAACGGGCCGGCCAGGCCGGCCTGGACCTGACAGACCTCTGCCGGGGCCTGGCCTGAATAATCAGGCAGGCGAGATCTTGGCCTGGACCGCCTGGACTGGCCTGGACCGCCAACGCAAAGTTCACACAAGTACCATTTTGATAAACAATCATGATATGAGATTAACTAAATACTCTTCGATAGATTAACAAAGGAAAATACATAAGACTGACGAATCGCAACGATAGTTAAGAGAAGAAAATACATGACTCAGAAACCAACTGCAACTACTTCAAGTCAAAAAATAACTACTCCGCATTCACCTTTGCATTTCCAATCACATTCGCATCGATACCCATCCCTTTAGCTTCCAATTGTTCCAACATAACTCGAACCTGTTCAGTATCCTTAAAGCCTACGAGTCCGCCATCAGCCCCCCAGGATCTCATACACTCCGCACCTTCTATTATATCTTCCTTCAATCGATTGCGCCGGTCAGTAACCATCAATCCAGTACTACTAAATACTCTTTCTACCTCCGAACTCATGGCTGGAATAGAAAGAAGATTGAGTGCCATTATAGAAAGCTGTGGATAATCGGCTTGATGCTGGATCCACCATAACCGAGGATTCTCAATATCAATAGTAGCAGTTGATATGAAGAGTTCTAGCTCATCTTTCTGTCGTGTTCGAGGAGTGCGCTTATTTTTCCAGTTGTTTAAGGTCGAGTCTGCAATCGATGTACTGCCGGAAGAGATTGTACTACTGGTAGTAGTATTACTTGCAGTAGGTGATACTCGTGACTTGTACTGCGCTTCTTTATAGCTACTAGTTGTTAGATATATTATTAAATTAGAAAATAAATAGGATATACATACCGAGTTCGCCAAAGTGAGGTTACCCTTGATTTTGCCATTGAAATCCACTCCGGATGTTCCTCCCAATTAATCTCAAAATATTCAAACTTCATTCCGGGATGTAGTGCTACTGCTGCGTAAACTACTGTATTGGAGTCGGTTAATGAATAATACTTATCAAGCTTTTGCCATGCGAGGTTGATAGAATTAATTAGATGTGGAGTTGAATTGCTAGCAGTATAGCTCCGCTTTGCATCTTCTAGATGGTTAAGTAGGTAGTCCATGGTTGGTAGTAAATCATATAATGCACCATTACCACGATGCCCTTCTAACTCTAAGGTACATCGATGGAAAGGTTCTAGAAGTATTGTAATATCCTGAAGCTCTTTCCAATCATCTGGATCTAGCTGATCTTGATCAAGTCCATCTCGCATGTGTCTTGCAATAAATACCTCAAATCCATTTCGTAATTGTAGAGCTCTCTTCAAAGCCTTAAAATCACTATTCCATCTGGTAAGATTCGCCGCAATTGGTTGGAATGCCTTTTCCTCTGGCTGTGCTTCCTGTGAAATTTGTGCAAACTCTTCTCGTCGTTGTGGCGTCCAACAAATGTAGGTAATAACATTTCGAAGTTTTCCATAAGGTCCACGCTTGCGCCATGAGGTCGCTACCTTCTCACTATCTTCTGAATCTGACTCGCTTTCTTCCATAAACTCATATCCATAAAGAAATGCCTTAACAACCAAATTAATAACATGACCAATACATCTTAATCTACTTTCCTTTGCATTAAAATCAATATTACGTGGACAATATATTAGGGTATAGATAAATTGCCTATTGCAGTATGATCGATGTTGGAGGGTTGTCACCGACTATACAGCCTGGACTGGCCTGCGTGACCTAGAGGTCGGCCCAGACCACGAGATACTCTGCCGGGGGCGGTCCAGGCTGTTCCAGGCCAGCACGGACCTCGGCCGGCTGGCCAGGCCAGTGGTCGCAACGGGCCAGGCCGTCCTACAGGCCGCCGGAGGCCTGGCCAGCCGGCCGAGGTCCGTGCTGGCCTGAAACAGCCTGGACCGCCCCCGGCAGAGTATCTCGTGGTCTGGGCCGACCTCTAGGTCACGCAGGCCAGTCCAGGCCATGCAGGCCATGCAGGCCATGCAGGCCGGTCCAGGCCAGTCCAGGCGGTCCAGGCGGTCCAGGCGGTCCAGGCGGTCCAGGCGGTCCAGGCCGGTCCAGGCGGTCCAGGCCGGTCCAGGCGGTCCAGGCCGGTCCAGGCGGTCCAGGCCAAGATCTCGCCTGCCTGATTATTCAGGCCAGGCCCCGGCAGAGGTCTGTCAGGTCCAGGCCGGCGGCGGCCATACTTGAGGCCGGCCTGGCCGGCCCGTTGAGAAAACTGGGCCGCCAGGCCTCCGGCGGCCTGTAGGACGGCCTGGCCCGTTGCGACCACTGGGGATGCCTATGTGGCTTCGCACCCAGCCAATGGCTGTCTCTTGGTGCGCGTGCCTACGGAGAAGGTCCTTCAGTTCCCTTTCTATGCCAGACCTGGGTGGGGCGCCTTTGCTGAGACTGAGGAGGGCCTGTTTTGCTCGCCATGGAGTCTGTCAGAACCAGGAGTTTGTCGGCATCCGAGCTGAGTGCCAGTGCGATCCCTTTCCCCTCTCCGTCAGCTACCGTAGCTAGGGTCCCGAGGAATGCTGCCTGCTCGGAATCGTGTGTGACTGCGGCTGCTACCACCTCTCCGTTCTTGCCTCCTGTGTCATCCGTGAATGTCAGAACGGTACATACTTACGACCTAACGAGTTCCCTTCGAGTGGTTTTGTGTACCTACGCGAGTTAGCCTTTCCTTTTACGTTTATGTGCTTTCTCTACTCTGGCACGTAGATCCGGTCAGGGAGCGGCCCATTGTTAGGGTAATCGTTCAGGCTTATCTTGGGGATGTGCTGCCTCACCATAGGCTAGACAGTCTGCATACGAGTAATGACAAAAAGAATTGTCTCCATGAAGCCTCTATGTTGTGTACATAGAGTCTCACGGCAGTCTTGATCCATAGCCCTACGGTCGGCCGGCTAGAATAGTAGTCTCGTGCCCTAGAATAGTTTCACGGTGCCCCAGACTAGGTAAGTCTCAGGTGTATTTTTAACCTTAATTAAGTAGTACGTACCTAAGTAGGTATCTTGTAGTCTGGTTGCACTTACTTTTGGCTAGTAGAATCTTAGGCCAGCAATATGAAGAGGTAGCTGAAGGCTGCGTGATGTATATGAACTGGGCATTGTACATGTTATATCGTTGTACTTGATGCATGGTATGTCAGGTCGGGAACGCTGGATGTCAGGGTAAGGGGGTACTACATATAGGCATCATCACGAAAGGGATCATGGAGAAATCAATCAATCAAGGAACAGAAATGTGTTCTCAATTAAGCAGCTCGCGCGGCTCTTGGGTATCTTTTATAGTGTAACTCTAAGCTCTTTTTTTTGTGCGCACAAGGCAATACAAGCTCTTTTACGAATATTCGTTCGCTCAGAAGTGATTACTCGACAACCATATCTGACCCATTTCGCCAGCCCTATCGTACCTAGCGACTGTGGCCATACGGACTAGGTGTATTCAGATTCCTTCAGCCTCTAGGGATTGGTGTATAAATCTAGAAAGCAACTCCACGTTCAAATGGAAGGCGCGTTCTAGTCTAGTCGACATACACACACCCAAATTCATATCGCGCACTGTTAGCTAGCTATGGCTCAGCTATTTCGACTTGAAAGTTGCTCTCTTACTTTTGGGGGAAACTAAGTCCTTCTGCTATTTTACAAATAGACAGAATGAATTAGTTAAAGGGGTTTCTTCAAACGGTTTCACAACATTGACTGCTGCAGCAATATCCCCTGTACGAACGAAGCCCTGCTCGCCACCTGCAGGCTGTAATCTTTCCCATCGATCCTTCTATGCATACGGAAAATTTCCTAAATCCCTGCTTCTACATTTTTGGCTACCCCATGGTAATGCATGATGATGTGTCTAGACCCCACTCCCAGATAACCTACCTAGCAATCACGTTTCTAGAGAACACGATCTAGCATGAATAAGTTCAAGTGGATAGACTATGTTTGAATGTTGCGATAATCGCTCATGTTGGCAGGTACCCCTCTCTGAGTTATTACTGGGAGGTGAGCATACGTTGCGGGACTTGAGATGAGCTAAACCTTGTCAAAAAAAGCAAGATCGTAACGGTTATTGTGGCACATGCATCAGTCGTGTTGTTCTTTCCTCGGTCTTTATCTGGTCCCGGAACTTGAAAGAATATAGCCCAGCGCTCGACGCCCAATATGTCGGCCTCACCAAAACTACAGCTACAGTTTCCTATAAAGCTTCGGGGAAGTGCAGTAAAGAGCACGATTCTTGAATGTCTCTCTGGCTATGCAGGTGCAGGGAAAACTTCCCTGGGAGGTTGTCCAAGAAGTCCCACAGAGAGCTGCTAAAGGTTCGCATTGTCGCGAAGGTCATGCAATTATATATCATGGGCTCGAATCCCTCCCATGACCACAATCTAAATCTACAGTATTACCGTGGTGGAATTGCAATTCATAACCTTGTTGATAGCAGTACTAGATACTCCATCAGCCTTTTCACTCGAGTGTAATTCAGCGGCTGAGAGAATGAGGTTTTGGGTGAGTCTAGGCAGAAATTTGTCTACGGTCTCGTTAACCAGTGACTATGTGTTACCCTGACTTCATAACCAGATGAAACTAAACTAAAAACCCGAAATTGCGCCGCCTGCAAATTGTCATATCGCTACGCGGCTGCTGCATCTGCGGCAATTCTCTCCGTAAAATACTTACACCGTTACCTACAAAGTCCAACGTATTACCTAACCCGTGGCGTCACGTGGCTTGGACATGTGTGCATTAGTGTAGAATTGGAACCTTTGTTAACAGGCTCCTGAAAAAAAACTACATGCATATGGGCGCCCCGCAGTATCTCCTCTGGTGTACATGTACATTGTACGTCTAAGACACCAGGTCGGCGGCAGGCGCCGAGACTCCGTAAGGTGGTAGAACCTTGCACGGAGGCGAAACTCTGGCAATTACTGTGGGACCTAGAGTACGGTTACATTAGGTACAGATACTGTACAGGACGAAAATCCAGTGCAGGGCTCAATAGAATTCTCGAGCGTCTCAGGAATATTTACCATTTTGTTTGTATGATAGTACGATGTAGCCTTCAGATCGAAATGGTGAGCACCTTACCACCCCCTGAGAGCTATAGTAACACTGGAAAAGTCAAATCTCAGCATCTCTATCGAGACCTAAATTAGATAGACGGAGATGCCCCCGTGAAACTCCTAGATGGCATCGATCACACATCCTAAGGTGAGGCTTTCGAATCCACCATACATTGACTTTAAGTGAGGTTGCTAGCTGCTGGGCTGGCCGAAGAGTGCACACATGCGTCGTTCGAACTACCAACCATTATTCGCCAATAGCAGCCACCCAACCACCGATTTCGAACCCCACTTCTGACAAGTCTTACAACCTTCCCCCACGCTTCCACACCGGTATAAATTGTTATAGGAATAATTACGCGACAAAATGGGCATCTTCATGCCCGCGAGTCGTACCAGCAGCAAAAGCAAACAATAACCATAGGTATGGGCACTGCATCAGATCTACGCCTAGGCCTAAACACAGCAACGTCTCAGCCCAAAACTGAATAGCTTATCCACAACACACTCTCTACATCCCTGTCAGTTTTACCTAGGGATTTTCACCGGTGTATGTAGCACCTTCTACGGCTCGTTGCTCGCACAGTAGTTACGTAGTATGTCAGTCACGTGTGTATCGCCAATACTGTACTTTTCTGTGCTGTACTTCACGTGACTGAAATACTTTCTGGCAGGTAGTCTCATGCCAAGACCCTCTGGGCAAGAGAGTTCGATTGGTGCTGACATAACAGCAAAGGAAGTTACCGAGCACCCGGAAGCCTGGGTGGCTCGTCCTGCGACTCTTGAGGTTGCGCACGCTCAAAAAAAAAAAAAAAAAAAAAAAAGGTTACCGAGCAGATGTTGACGTCAACACTCCGTAGCAACAGATGCATGCACGTGCGCCAAGAATTTTTTTCCCTTAGGCTTGATGCATATTTTATTTTCTATATTCGGCAATCAATTGCGGCTGACTCGATTTAGGTTCCGTCCGAGATGTCGAGTCCGGCAGGGACCGATCGCTCTGCAGACTGCTTAAGACGCCGAACGTGATTTCAAACCCGGCCGGGATGTTACTGGTACAGGTTGGGGAGCTCATACAGACTGTACATACGTCAACACCAGAAAAGCAATTGAGATATTCCAGCTTGAGTAATACAGTAGATGACAAGGTGACACATGCTGTATTATTGACAGTTTTGTTTAAATTCCGAAACATACACTGGCTTTGCTATGGTGAAAATCTCGTACCCCTTGCATAAGAGGCCGATACAGGTCTTACATTTAGCGCGCATAATCTAAGGTTAGCTACGCACAGTTATGCAGTGTAGAATTGAAACTATGATGTATGTAAATGCGAGCTGTGAACAATTAGTCTAGCGGTGAACAATAAAAATAACTTGAACCCGTGGATCTATACTAACTCTCCACCCTAGTAACAGCTGCTAAACGGCGAGGTATAGAAGTATAGAGAGTCTTTAAAAGCAACTCTGGAATGTCCTTCCAAAACTTTTGTAAAGCATCTGCTAACACTTCTTAACTATCTCTAGCCCCGCAGGTATATATCAAATTAGGAAATCGTTTGGTAAAGTTGGTGTTTCATGTATAGCTAAATATGTTCAATTGGATGTAAGTCGGGAGAGTATGTAGGGCGGTCAGCAACTACCTAGTCATTCTCTTTGAACCATTGACATACAAGTTTGGAGATATAGATTGATGTGTTGTCCTGCATAAAAATTGGGATCTTCAATGCCCATTTCACCCAATTCTAGGGTGGGTATCATGAAGGATATAGGCCAGGATAATATTTTAATACAATTATTTCGTCTATCTTCTAGTGTCTATAAGTATCCTAATGTTAATTCATAGAAGTTCTCCCATACCATAACAGATATATCACGGGATGTCCTATATTAGCCAAAGTTAGTAGAAGGTATTTTAAATAAGTGAACTTGAATAACATCTACATGGTTTAACTGCCTCTACTGTAAAATGATCATCTCTTTCCTTCCTCCAAACCCACTTGGCACCCCACCTTTCCTCCATTCCCCACGTTGCACTCATTTGACCAATGAACTTACTCCATTGATCGAGAATCTAGTCTTCAAGTATTCTTGCATGTCGTAGTAGGAGCTTTGGTCGTTTTTTTGCTACCGGTGCATGCGATCTAGGGTTCGTGAGTGAATATTATTCAACCTCGGAATTTAGATAAGTACCATCTTGGCTATAGAACAATCCCCTTGAATGGCATTGGCGTGAGTGCCTTGAGGAGTATCAGCTTGGATTGGAGAAATATTGACGTTAGATATGTCGATAAAACTTATGTACAGATCTTAGTGAATTCTTCTCTTGTGATCATGAATGACTGAACATAATATAACGGTACCGGTTTATGACCACGTATTCAGGGGGAAGTAAGACATTCACCAAATGCATAATAGTCACGGTTTGATGCACTAAATCTGGATCAAGCACGTTGCATGCTCAGGTCTCTTATGCAGGATACGAAGATTTTTTGCCACTATCTGTATCACGTGTTGTGCGTGAAGAGCGTGAATGTCAGAAGTGCAGTTAGTTCAATCATTTTTACCGACAGCCCGCACCGATCTCCATATGAATGAACTTCACCGCAACCTAATATACTGCAGATAATACAGGCAGAGGAGCGTCTAGATCTACTTAGCCGCGTTGCAATCCAGGTGTCAGAAACTTATGATAAGAATGTATCTGTATCTGGAGGAACACTGGATAAGGAAATATACATACATGTACCAGTACGGGGTACTGGAATTACCATGATCATATATCACGGTAATATAGAGGTACCCGGGAACACTGGTGAATAAGACTCCTTGTCTGTATCTGAATCAAACTCCCAAAATCCGAGTCAAAGACGCTAATCTGCCAACAACTAGTAACGGCCCTACCACAAAAAGGAAAGAGCAAAGATACAGACAAGGAGTCTTATTCACCAGTGTTCCTGGTACTATTGGCAGCACCATACTATAGGATAGCGATCATCTACCAAGAAGGAAACATCCCGGTTGGTGACCCATGTCTAACCCAGAAAACAAATCTTAAAAGACTTTTGTTGTGCACCTCCGTACATACATGGAGTATTGCCATGGTTTATAATGACCTTGGCCCCCTCACAAAACAGGCATTGCACCGGAATTGCATTGTAAGATTTGAGATAGGAAGTACGCATATACCTAGTTTACTGTACAGTTCAGACCACCGCAATCGGGGCGGAACGGGTTTTGATTGCGGATAGTTATGAATATGATGGTTAGGTGGGGAAGACCCAATAAGCCTCCCCGCTAGCAGAAGATTCGAGTTATAATTGCATAGGCCCACAGGATCTGAGGAATCAAAGAGAAAATATACAGCTGGTATCACGTATATGTACGTACGCACTTGAAACTCGTCGCGTCCATGGTCAATTGCACTGTAGGACGTGAAGCAGGTCAGGCTGTTCCTTGTGCCAGCTGACAGCGGATGTGTCAGCTGAGGCCATGGCATTACCTCTTTGAGCTAGTATGCCTCTAATCTTCGGAACTTGGTGTGTCACAATCTATCAAAGTCAAATTCAACCTTAATTGCATTGAGACAAACAAGATGGTTGTTTCTCCAGATCCGTCAAAGGTCAAAACAAATTAAACATTAACCAAAATCTAAAACCTAAACTACCCGATTCATCAACCGCGCCTTTCATATACTGCTCTCTTTGGGAAAGTAGATCTAGACGTCTGTGTTGTGTCTGTGCGTTGAAGAGTATGGAGTTCAGATCTGGCATAGATATCCGTCTTAGTTTCCAGGTGTGAAAGGATAGCTTTCTCTGTTGGCACCAGCCGCACCGACGCGTAGGGACAACTTTTTAAGACATGTGGTTGATTGGTGCGGCATTGCCTATGGACATCGATGTCGGCGTACCAGGGACACCTCTGACTCGTTAGTTGGCTGGTAGTTGCTTTTCAAGTCAGTCAGTGCTTGAATGTCCCTCAACTGGGATTAATTGATATTGAGCGGTCCGCAAACACTACTTCTCTAGAGCAAGATTGATATCGGCAGTCCTTGTGGATCTCAGGATGGTGAGTACGGCCGTCTCTTCTACTTAGCCCATGGCTAGCAAGATCCATCCGCGGCTGTTGTTGGTTCCAGCATCAAGCGTTGAAAATTGCTCAATTTCAATGTTTTATCCTCGAATGCACGTGCTACACTTGTACAGATCTGCAACTTGATTTGCTAGGTACAGTAGATCAGCCATATGTGTACTGTAAGAGGTATGCAGACATTCCTCGCTACGATTCTCGCCATTCGCTCTAGCCGTGGGGGCAGAGTCGGTGAATAACTTGTGCCAAAGCTCAGGCCACAAGGCTAACGCTCGTGATGAAGATCGGAGCCGTGGTCAATACTGCGATATGGGATCTGAATAGCGCATGAATCTGGATTGCGTGTATGTCAGTGATCGGAAATTCTCTTACTGGCTAATCAACGCGATTGAATTTTTTTACCAACTCATACTTGGTACATTATATCCTCACGCTTGTGGCTTCGTTGTCAGATATTACTGTGCCTAAGGAACAGTAACGACTCGCCAATATTTATTGGCCATGGCCATTGGTAAACAAACACTCAGGTCCAGCCCAGCCCTCGAGAAATCTCGATCACTAAGCTAACATGGCGTACTAGGCTGTAGAAATGCGACGCTAAAGCGGCTAAGACAAAGTCATATTATGGCATAACTAGCTCTCAGATACAAAAATTTCGCATGACTTTTGTCCACTTGATTTACATTGACAAGTACAAGGATAATCAACATCCTAAAAACCCCAGATCTTTTGATTAAATTCGAGGATCAGAGTGGTAAGTGTAATGAGTATTATGAGGACGCGAAGAATAGTAGAAAAGGAGATAGAGTCTACTACAGAACTAGTGCCAAGACTTTAGCGTACTCATCATTCTTTCGGCTGGTAAGTATATCTATTTCTAACAAGCACTTATCGTACCCACGTCCAGAAAAACCAAAGTAAACCAAATGAGCAACAGATATCGAATATCATGACGGTAATGTGGTCATTGTGATCAACATGGTGGGTGGCTCCTCCTCACACGTGTAGTCTCCAACTGCTTAAAAAGTTCAAAGAATGAGGAATTTATTGAACCGTAACTGTCTCATGTAATAACGGTATTCACCATCGGAGGATATAATTTCCAACCCGATATCGATAGGAACGGCTGGAGGTTAACGTTATTTTGGCCACGGCACCGGTGACTTTCTCGGCCCCATGGTCCCATCCCGTTGAAAAGCCTTCCTCATTAAGGATCCAGACCGGCAATTCCTAGGATTCTAATTCAGCAGTAGCGCTCCGGCTTGATACCTAAGTCGCAGTTTTGCTACGCTACTGTTCATGAGCCGTTGCAGGGAGTAGGCCTAATTTGGAAAGTGGAAAGAACATCAATACAGTTGTCATGCCTACGGTAATTTTGTAAGACTGGCCTACGAATCAGATCCGGAGCATAATCTTTCTGGGTTTAGGGAGTTTCCTCCAAGCATGCAAAGCCTCGATGTAAGAGAGTTGCAACTTGAGAGGCTTGTGGCAACCAGATTGATCTTCCATGCGGCTGGCACCTACCGATTGTATGTATTGTACCCTAGGTACCAAAAAGGTCACTAGTCTGGTACAAAAGGTCGATTTAGATTACTTTTGCGTCCCAATCAAAGCAGCGTTGGGTATATTAAACCCGGCATTCCGTAGTTTTGGGTGATAGGTCCGGTAGTTTTAATTGAGTGCGTACGGAGTAGAGGCTGATGCATTGCCATTACAATTGGTCACCAGAAGACACACTTACCTTGAGAGTTCTCATCTATCTATATTGTAATTGCCGTGTATGTCTTAGACTCATCGGAGTAATTCTCCCAATCATTTTCGCAGCCATGTTCCATTTTTCAGACATGTTGACTTCGCATCAACCAAAACACAGCACCAAACTAGTGAAATTTAAATTTCATAGATTTTTTTGCCCACCCTTCATTCGCCATTTGCAAGGTCCCCCTTGCAATCTTGGAATTTGTTTCCAGCCTCCATAATGAATATATTAATAAGTTCTGTCTAAAGGTTGGGTTCTTAAGCCACCTTTACATTGTAGTTGCTATAGCACCGAGTACTGGGCAGCAGTCATACGCTATCTCCAACCAGAGATATGCATATATATTGCTTCGGCAAGCTTATTAGCGAGGCGAGAGGTGCACAGATCGGCAGCGATTCTCACAGGTGCGTCGTTATTATGAAAACCGTTTTCCCAATGGATCCGCATATGTGTACGTGTATGTACCTGATGTGCATGCATCTTTGTTTTAAAACCGCTGTAGCAGCTACAGCGCTAGCGCTCCTGGATCACTGGGACTTTTCTGCCTTACTGGGGGGGAAAGCCGATCGATTACAAAAGGATAAACTGACATCCAAATCCCGTTGTGATAGGGAGATTTAATGATTGTGAGTTGTGAGAAATGTATCATTCCAGATACTTGACCACGATATGGAGCTGTAGTGCTTAACTCGGATGCAATTGCCTCGCTGTGATTCGAAGCCGTGGTAGAGTAATTATGTATATGTAACTTTCCGTCACAAGGCACCGATTTGAAGGCCTCAGGTTTATAATATATTTCCCATCCAATCCTAAAAGGATATATATGCAGTTGGATTTGCTTCTCACAATCAACACAGTGCTTGAAGTGTTGGGACGATAAACAAGCTGCACTGATGCCTGCAATCAGCTTCGCGACGTACAGGTGAGATTTTTTTTTATTTCATTACTCGCGTACAGCATGACCATGGCGAGGTACAGGTGAGATTGCTCAGCTGCATGCAGGTTAAGTAACATTGTTCCAAGACCAAAGGCAGGGAAACTGGCAGGGAAATAGTGACAAAGCAATAACCTGGTACTTACGACACCGATTACGAAGCCCAAAAAGAAGCCCAAGCCGCGCCGTAGTCGTACTTGGTTCCTCGTATACATATCAGTCAGCTATAAATAAGCGGCTATGCGTATATAATCCATATTGCTTGCTCAGCTACTTCGACCTCCTTGATATTCCATGTGTGAGGAACCAGAAGTTGTATGTGAAGGTCTAGGTTGGTTACTCCTGGTAAAATACTTCGACGAGACCAAGGTCTCCCTAGTATATGTTGATTGCACCCCTAACAGTGCATCGGCTATGCCGTAGTACGGTTTCGCGCGTCTAAGGGCCAGCCGGGCGGAGGCGGCACGTGCTGTGGAGGAAACCGGGCCAGGTCGATGGGAGGTGTCACCGATAAATACAATGCTATTAGATTTACTGATCGCTGGTCAGGGATTGAGCCGTGCACATCGCAAACGAAACACCCAGTCGCTTTCCCCTTCCTCTAGGGAACCCAATTGCCGAAGAAAATCTCAAACATACAAGCTGTCCTGCGGTAAGAATGCATATGTTGTAATCCTTACCCTGGTGCCTGTGTATAATTACCCAATTCGGGAATCCACAATTGAGAAATCAACCAACAGTATGTCAGTCAGGTGACTTTGTTTCACTTGCGGCTTTTGCTGTCGCCCTACAGAGTACTTTTTGACGAATGAATGGGTTGCGCAATGTAACAGGCTCACGACGGTGTCTACATTATTAGTAACTGACGACAACAACCATGGTAACATGGGATAAGTATGCATATATGTAGTACTCACTATCTCACTTACCGGACAGTGTCATATCTTACCTAGTGGTTTTGTGGTGCGCAAACCATTTGATTCAGTTTTGCTAACGGAATATGTTAGCATCCCATTCGAACAAACTTCCCATATATATGCGAACTCCCAATCGGCCTCGACTTCCTACCGCACTCAAGATCCTTCGGTCTGTATGGTATGGTTTAGCTCCTAACATGGTATTATATTGGGTTGAGGGCCCCAAACACCGTTGTAGTCTAACGTCCGACCATGGATGCAATGTCTAGTTCACAGGCTCATAGATCATGCATATGCTCGTTTATGGTGCACCGAGCCCGTTAATGTCGATAAGCGATTAAGCGTAGTAAGTATATGTATGGAATTTCTCCTGAACTTCAAAAAATTCAAATAACTACAACAATGCCATTCACTAGCTGAAAATACCCTCTACAAAGAGTAAGGAAGCCGGACCTAGGCTAGACATGTAAACTTCCATGAATTTCAGATCTCTGAAACTCAACGGAGGGTGGAGTCCGAAGTATATACCTTGTACTCACCTATGCACCCCATACTGGCGAGTGACAGTGTTGTGTGATAACAATGCGCTGTCACTTATCTCTACATTGACTCGGGGAATCGAAAGCCAAAAGTTCTAGATCTTCAAGCGTATGTACTAATAGAATGAAACTCAGTAGCTACACTTCCCACTTTGTAGCTGCGTCCTCTTGGGTTTGGTTACAAGGCTACATATTGCTTTTGGTACAAACTTTTGTAGGAAATACTCTCGCCGGTCGACTAAGAAAGGAAAGCGACGGTATGCAGGACGAAACAGGGATTCCCAGAAGGAAGGTAACGGTAATCATGACCTATATAAGCAGCCGGACTGTACCTATCTCTAGTTCTTTTTTCCCTTTTATTTATTTATTTATTTATTTTTTTTTAACTCAGTACTCGTATGCACAACCTTAAGGGTCGTATGACGAGCCACCCGGAAACCCAAGTGGTTTTTCCCTTTAGATAGAGCACACATAGTCTATAGTCTACGAGAGGTTGTGCAACCAGACTAAGTCTATAGCGATTTGCAGATAGCTCAATCTATTCCGAATTCTACGTCAAGATTTCCTCGCCGCATAGCCTCGTAATACTTACAACTTTAGCCATAAAGTAGCGAGGACAATTGCTGACCAGTGCGTGGGTCTGACAGTCGTTCAAATAGGCTTAGGATGCTCAGAAATGATCGTTCATAAAATAATCTACTGCAGTTCGGTCATAGACATATATGCATGTGAAGCTCCGTGGTCGATGATGGCATGGCTATGGAGCCTTTTGCATTCCTCGAAGAAACGGGCTGGCACCCTAGCTCAGTTACGTGATAAAAGCTTGATTATATTATGAGCGGCCAACAAATCTAGATGTAGATGTGACGCCACGTTCACGCCGATGAATCCGGAGTCATGAGCTATCCGTGTCGAAATATGCAAGTTAAATTTTTGGCCAATACGATGTTATTATTTCATTTCTGGACATCTTGCACGCTAAGTAGCACTCTTGGCGAGGGCAGCCACGTGATTAGCCCTGCCAGTACTAACTATCTACAGCATTCAAACGTAGCAGCTATCCACTGATCCTCAGAACACAGACGAAATCAACCCTGTGATACAGCTCCAAGTAATAATCATGAACTCTCAGAACACACACCAAATCAATCCTGTGCTTGCTCATGGTGTTGAAGAGCCTTCGATCCAAAAGCATGGACATTTACGCCAACAGGTGATAGATGGAGGACCTGTGATCAGTGCAGAGTTGGAAAACGTATTGTTAAGTTAACGGGAAGTTTTTTCGAGTATCCCATTAGATTCATATCGAATTAGAGCTAATAATATTCATAAATCCATAGAGTAAACGACGAGAAGAACTTGAGTAGCAACAGAAACCTACTCAACAGCAGTTGGCACACCCTCATCAACGATTACAGAATACTGAGGTTTCACAGGATATGAGATATATATGACAGTCTTTATACCTTATGATCCTCTACACTAGGGACTACTATTAACAGATTGAACATCTAGCATTGAAGATTCAAGATCTATCCAATCTTCACTGGAATTGCCTGCTCAACTAAGCTCAACCCCCGTACGACGACGCCAGCACACCATCCAATTCAGCGCCCACGATACAACAGTCAATAATGGTTCTGAATTCAATTCCCACTTTCACCTACTAATTTTTTACCCTTCTTTGTAATTTGTGATCGTTGCCAATTCGGGGTGACTACATCGTCGTCAACCTCAGTCACCTTGTAGTTCATTGCAATTGTGGTGATGGAGGGTCTGCGAAGCTCGTCAGAAAAGATTTACTTTGAGTGGGTCAAGTCGCATATCGGGATAGAAGGGAATGAGAAGGCGGACGTGCTGGCGGGGCGGGGTGCAAAGAATGATGAGGTACAAATCATAACCGAGGGGGGGGGAAGCAGCGGTGGCGGGAAAAAAGGAGCAGGGAAAGAAGGTTCAGGGGTTGCGGCTTGGGAAGGGTTGTGGAGTGGCAGAGGAAGGCCCTCGTCAACTACACTAGGTGTAGGACGGGTAAGGGGAACTTTGCTCCGTGGCTGCGAACGATAGACAGGGGAGGTGAAGAGCTTGTCTGTCGGTTCTGCGGGGGTTACGTTGAGACTGGGTATCATGTAGCCTTGGTTTGCCGAGAAGGGGAGGTGTTGGGAAGGCGGTTCGGAAACTGGGAGGAGGTAGACGACTTCTCCCGAGTTAGGAAAAAGGTCACGGTTGAGGGCAAGGATCGGATTGTTGACCTGGCAGAAACCTTTTTCAATCGGCTCCGCGTATGCTGAGTCGATTGGCGGGTTGGGCAAGGGGGTACGAGCAGAAGGGGTTTGGGAGTTAGCTAGATTTGGTGGGGGGGTATTTAGTGTATCTGAGGAACAAGGAGCATAGGGCTTAGGCCCACTTGAACCTCGCCATGGGTAATCCTATATGCGAGTAATACATTAAATAAAAAAAAAAAATTGCAATTGTGGTAAGTTGTTAACGAGGGGCAAGCCGGACCACTATACCCAATCGAAATCTAGAACCAATATTATGCTTCCATGCTTCGGTGCATCGGTATCACTTCTCTTCTGAGTATGATCATGAACCTGCGCCTTTCATGAGACCGGCTTACATCATTATCTCTAGCAGTCGTAATATATATATTGCATTGCAGAAACCGATCGGTGTAAAGTTACTTCAGTAACTAGTGTTCGCATATGGCTGCTGGGGCACTAAGACACAGAAGCCACTCTAGAAGCCTGTGGAAGCCATATGTGCCGGGATTGTGGCTTGCAGCTGACATGGAGACCCTAGTTCACTTTTCTGCGTATGCAACCTCTCGTTAAAGTCACATTATCGGAGAAACGTTGTTAGCGATTCAATTTGGTCCCTGCCAAGGCGCTGGTTTTCTTATAGCCCTGTCTCGGCATGTCTTGGTTCCTTAGTGTCTATGCTTCTTGCATGTGTTGTTGCAGTCTCGATGCAACCAGATTAGCAGTGTTGCTGTCGCCTGTAATCCAAGATCGAAACTATTGAAGATTTAGCGGTGTGTACGTGTATGTCTTTGCAATTTTATACTAGAACCTGTGAAGCTGAGCACCATGCAAGGTCCAGTGGCTTTTACAATAATCACCTATTCTACGAACTCACTAATTTGTGATGCTGGATTTGGGAGACAGATCTTGTCATTAGCTAGGTAGCAGATGACTCTCAGGGTCCCTTTGATGGATGAAGCCCTCCGCTTCCGAGAGGCATCAATGCAGACAGCGGCCGCGGGTGCTTAATGCGGATCCCAATAACACGGCCGTCAGGGGCAAACGGACAGGGGTAATGCAATGCCGGGGTTTAGCACTACCTGCAATCAGAATAACACGACCTAAAACTGCCCAATGCTGGTCTGGTCTTGGCTCCTGCTGCCGGAAAATTCCTCTTCGTGGAAGTATATACCGTTCACTGCGACGGCAAAATATTCCCGAGGGTAGGTTCCTACGGCGTAGCAGCACTGCAGGAAGTGTGTTCCCCGTTTACCTGCGCATGCATCAATTTGTACTTAGATGCGTAGAGCAATTAACTTTAGTATGGTGTCCCTCTAAAAAGTAGGGTGGGAAGGCTTAAACTGGGCGTTCCAACTGTCGTAAATAAGAGCTGAATATTTACCTGGGGATATCAGTGGTTGTAGCAGCGCCAAGCACGTTACATTTTTTAAGCTCGGTGGCAGATCTTCACCAGAGGCAAGCGGCGGTAAATGCTGCCTCTGCCGCCATTGTAAGATTCTCGCTATGATTGGAGCAACCGTGATTGTTCAGAAAGTAGGGAGGCCTGCTGGTATGGGGATAAACCTTCCCGGATCGAAACAACAATCCGTGTATACCGTTAAACACATTGAGACGTCGTCAAGATATCCTGCACCTATTCATGATTATGTCGGCCATGATACACAAAAGAGTGAAGTCATTTGGAGGTAGGTACAGTATATGCACAAGTTGCATCGACCAGAATCCCACAATCAAGCAGAAGCAATTTGCAGGAAAAATGGGGTATGGAGTGTGGAGTGGCTGACTAGTACACCAAGAGCATGGGACTAATGTATGTCGGTGGTGAAGAGCTGTCTGTTCCTTTGCTGTCTGAGGGTAGGCATGCCAGAAACATTTGATTCATCCTGATGAGTTATAATGGCGGTTGGTGGTTGGTAGTTGCATGCCTGTCTCTGGTGACAAGCGTTATCGTCTACGCATTCCTGTCCTCCTTCCATTCTTCACTCTTCACTATCACAGTATCACCAGCCTCAACCACACCCAAGTCATTCTTTTCTTTTCCTACGTCTCCGTCGTTCTTGTCTCGCCCGTCGTTCATTCCCACCTCTAGCTTATAACATTTCAATCTCCGGTTATAATCACGTCTGTTCGATCCTCATATAATCCAACACCTTCGTTTGCTCCAACAGTTTGGCCGCAAATCCTAGTCCCCCGTGGCCCCCTCCACCTTCCACGCGGTGCCACGGATAGTAATCGTGCCAGACTCGTGAGCGAGCGAATTTTGTCGGTAAGTCCTTTATCACTGAATAGCTGTTTCGCTGGCCCCGGCTTCCGTATTTGTTGTCCGCAGGTATTGCTAATTCCCCTGGCTCCCACCCCAATCTTGAAAAAAAAAAAGCAAGCCAGAGACCTTGATCAGGGACAGAGCAGCTAGAGCACAAGTTTTCTTCGTTCAGGGATACCCTTTCCAGTCATCATGGTGGCAGTCTGTAATCTTTTTTATGCGACTCGCCCTCCCCCTTAGAGTACTCTCACATCTGCCTACCGCCGCTCTCCTCTGCTACTTGCACTCCTTTACGGCACTTGCAGGATACATACATACATACTCACTAGCATTTTCACAGGTATACGTCTGCACGAGGAGTGCATGCGCCGTGCTTCTACTGCTGCCTGCTACATAGCATCACCAATCCTGCCCCCGGATACCCCCTCCACAGCGCTTGTCATCGAAAATTTACATGAGGAGAAGGTTGGAGCGTGAGTAAAAAAAGATATATGGAGAAAGCCCGTCCTCTCTGCAACTTATATTCGTTACACAACACGGTTCACTACTGCAAATCGCCTGCAATACATACACATACATACGGAACGGTTGACTACGGCATTTCGATTTTACTGAGCCTCGTTATAACACAGGATAACAACAGTATTATTAATATATACAACTCAGCTTGGGTCGATTACCCAGTCCTCCATCCCATCAACAAAGTAATTCATTGCAATTATTCTAAAAGCTCCCTGAACCTGCCTTCCTTACCTAGCCTTTATTTCCCTTGTCCTTGTCAGTAACTAAAGTATTGCATTTCCCAAAATCACAGGGAACAGCATCCCTGTGCCCACACCTTCCGGTGCTGACGGGAAGGAAATTCGCGGAGTAGCCCACCTAGGCTCCTACACTCACTTTAGTTCAGAGATGTTCTTGATACATAAGGTGGCCAACAGGCGCCCTTCTCGTGACCAAATGGTTGGGCGAACAATCGAAACAGCTGCAACCGACCCGAAATCACCAACAATGGATTACAACTACTGCTATGACCCAATGCCCGACTATCAACCAAAGAAGGTTGAAAAGCGAAGGTCGCGAAGTAAATCTGGATTCTTCAGCGGAAGAGCAAGCTTGGAAGATGAAGTAGTGGGACCATGCTCAGAGTCAAGAGGGTCAATTGTCGACAAGGACACCTTAATGTCATTTGGGAAGAAGAAGAAACTGAGAAAAGCCGCAAGCTTCCAACCAGTTACCGAGGAGGAGTCTGCAGTAGCCCTTCCCAAATCCCCGTTACTACGACGGGTTCCAGAGTCATGGAAAGGAAGAAGCAGAACTTCGTCATCCGCTTCTGCGACATCATCTGGTAGGAATCTGAAATCCCCAAATATCATTGGATATGGAACTCATTTGTATTTGTTTAGCTCGCGAAGGAAAGATCAGCCAACCATTCAACTTCTTTCATATTTCGCATGCAAATCAACGTGATTTTCCAGAAATCAAGCAAGGCGAAATTGCTCGTGACTGGGTTCGAATCTCCTCATCCCCATTAGAAAAGAAAGCCACTTCTCCGCAACTCACTGCGCCTAAGAAACATTCATCCTATGGATTGAGGAGTAAATTTCTAAGTCGACATCAATCCCCGACCGCGGAATTTGAGCCTACACCTTGTCCCTCGGAAGAAAGCTTCACTACCTGCACAAGCACTCCAGTCTCACCTTTGCCATTGAGCCCTGCAACGGAAGATACCGCTCCGTCCCCGGTTGAGTACGTATGCCACGCCATAACAACACCAGATCTCAGCGCATATGGTCGGAAGTGCGTAGGCATTGAGCGGATGTCGAAGGACCAAACCGAGAAGGAAGCACAATCTGCGACTGTTACCAAAGTGACAGAGAGATCTTGCACTCCTGATGCGCCTATTCCAGAAGTACGAGAAACACTTGCTACTCCTGAGCAGGATGAACCACCCGCATCCCAACGGCTCACCAAGAGGATATCCATCAATATTCGCCCAATGAGCCAGTTTTCCGACTTCAACGCCGATTTCATTGTCCCCGGAAGCCCCTTATTAGTCCCGAGTTCCCGCCTTTCAAAAAGGTATTCTGCGCAGGTGCAGAAGTATCACCTTGGCGTAGGATTTGATGATTTCACTCTCGACGAGTCATGGGAAGAGGACATAGACTACTCGTATGAACACGCTGCAGAGTCACATTGTGACTTTGAGTGGGAGCGGAGCTCGAATTATGCAGGAAGCACATACGGCGATGACAATGAGACACTCGATTCTCCAGAGACTTCACAGTGCTTGTATCTTAAGGTACCCGAGAAACAGAAGGAATATGCTGAGAGGCGAATTACCGGGCAATTCGAAGCGCATCTACTACTTCCTGGTAGTGCTGGGTCTGACACAGTATCTATTATCACACCCGACAGCAACCAAGATATTGCATGCGAAACCGTGAATTTCGACAATGGCATCATTCTCCGTGCTGCACGTAGCTCACTTTCTAACAGATCTATCGAGTCTATGAGGTCTGTACGTTCTTCCACATCTGTAAATAAGATGCTCTCAAGGAACTATCGCGATGTCGAATTGGCTCGAGTAGCAGAGCATTTAGAGGACCACATTGCATTCCTCAACGCTGAGCTGTGCATGAATAGCCCTCGCGAGAGTTTACGACCACCTTCACAACTAAGCCTTCCCGTCTCCACTGGGAGAAAGACATTGACCCGTGCAAGAACTGACTCGGATGCAACCTGTGTCACACTTTGCTCTGACGCCGAGACTATCACGCCGATAGAAAGTTCTGAAGTCATTACCCCGCCAAACTCCAACCACAATTCCTTCACTTTGCACAAGCAGTATGATGAGGAAAGAATGGCAAAGGGCCTATCGTTTCCCGCATCTACAATCCCTGGTGTCATCGAGTTCTCTCCAGAAATCCACGATCTCCCTGTGCCAGAAGATGAATTCATCCCTTTCATTTAAATTTCTCCATTCCTAAAGTATCACATTCATTGACCTTTTTTACCAAATCTGAATCGTGGTTACTAAATCCTTTTGTTTACGTTTCTTGGAAAAGTCTCGGGATATTTTACACTCGTGTGCATATTTATGTCTTTTAGGCACACTTATCACAATACATTTTTTTTCCATATTTCCTTTTCCTTTTTGGGGCGCATCTTTTGGGTAGTACACCCTGGCATATTTTCCTTTGTATGGTGAAGTTTGGTTGGACGCTTTTGGTTTTGGGATACAAAATGGGAGATAACTTTTTCGTTGGTGGGGCATGGGTTTGGGTAGGCATGGGAGTTTCATTTCGTTGTTGCTACTGGGGAAGGGCAAATTTTTTTATCGGCTTTTTTCATGTGTTCGCCCTTTATGTTTTCCTCTCTGCCCCCTTGTTCACCCGGATTGTTTCATTATATTCATTTGGGGCAAGACTAGGTCACCAATTCAAGTTCATACACCCAGGCCTGATCTATATACATTTGAGAAGTTTACATCAACATTGCATTCATCACAGTCGTTCCTCTAGTTATCTCCCACAAACTCTCTCTGTTGCACTAGTATTTCGAACACCCTCGTTCCCTCCTTTTTAACGCTTCTCGTTTGTCACTTTCTTGCTATTATTCGTCATTTTTCCTTTTCCGCAACTTTTGTACCATACAAACGAAATTGGGAGGTATTTTCCTTTTTGTTATAATATTCTAGAAGGGAGAAGCTTGGCCGCGAGGCTGGAAAGACTTGGGATTTTACATATGCATATTTGGCCTTCAGATCTGAATCATCACACGGTTAGTTATTCGTTGCCTTTTCTTTGCTTTGTTTAGTGGATTACTAGATAGGTATGCCCAGTAGCTTGCAATGCATGGGCGCAGTATATCAATAATTCAATATATATTAGGGTTAACATAGGCAGAAAGCCTGATTTCTGTAGCAGCTGCAAAGAAGCCTATTTTCTCTATTTATTGCAGGGGTTTTAGGTGTCTCAATCTTGACTTTGACATCACCCCCGTGGCCTACCGTCAATTCACTGTTCACAATTCTTGCCTCGGCATCCCAGGCCACGCGTGGCTTCCTCGCAGTCGGATGGGAGCGGATCGGAGTTGTTACGTTACATTTATTACCAGCTCAGCACACTTGAGTGGTACAAACAGCACATATACAGTATATTAAACCGTACTCCTGCTTGTTGCGTGGCTGGAAGTATGGCATGTATATGCATCCTGATACTCATGATAAGGCTCACATGGAGAACAGAATCTGCAGGAGGAAGGGAATTGAGCACGTGGTCACCTGGAGGGAATAGTTCAACTGATATCGATCGCGATCAAGGATGCATATGTATAATTATGAAGGGTGGGTAATATGAGGGCTCTGGTTTGTTCATGATCATGCATGTTGGGTTACTCAATTATGTGCAGCAAGAGATGTATATTAAAGGTGCTAGTTAGTGTGGGCGTCACTCGGTTATGCCGATGTTGGGCTATTGGCAGCGTAGTATACCCTGTAGGTATTTCATTCAAGTTGCCTTCTTTGGTACGCATCTGTATTGTACGTCACAGTTGCAGGATTCTGATTTTGCTTTATTTCATCCTTCCTAGGGCTGCGTGTAATGTAAACTTATCTATAATTGTAGTGAGCACATCAATATATTTGTATAGAGTCTTCCGAAAGGAAGATCCTTCTAATGTTGCTTGCGTTAATTGTTATAACGCAAGTAGTTGCACTTTATTATAGCCTTATCAATGCTAATTATTCATTAAGTGTATATATATTCAATCATTGATCTGATGTATCGCCAAATAACCTTTCCCCCAATCTAGCCCTTTTTGTTTTTTGAAAACGGGGCTTGTGCTGATCATCTGCTGGAAAAGTTGGCGCCGGAGCTATATTCACAGAAGCTATACATGAGTTCCACGACATTGGGAGTACACGTAGCATAATAAGAAGTGTGTAGATGCACTCCTAGTTTGGGGGTATCCCAATATGCCATTACATCCAGACCTAAATACAGATCTTTAAAAAAAGATCTTCATATTGCATTGTTCCATAAACCTGAATTGGTATTTGGAATGAATATTTACCGCCGTACCTAGGTAATCTGTGAAATTCGAAGCCTGGACTGTGTTTTCACCGAAGTTGCAATTTATGTAATACTGCAGAGTAATATGAGAAATGTTGATCGCTCTATACCAAATGCAATAGTTGATTTCTACATCAGTCCAAGCTCGGTAGCTATCACTATAGCATTGAAGTAAAGTATAGGAACTTGTATAGTTCTCACTATGAATTCGATATATCAATATCGCCTGGGGCCCGAGATTAGAAGCAAAGTGCTCCAGGATGTCGATGTTGTTAATTTGATAGTGAGTATTCATTAGGTAGCACTACAAACCACGCAACCTACCGATCGGTAATTCTCCTTGGGGACAGGTGCTGTATTGAGTAAACTTCCTATGGGGACTTGCTGAATACACGTGCAGCATGACCCCGTCGAGAGGGGGTTGGGTAAAGAATCCTGGATCCTGGATTCGATTACAGGGAAGGAGTTTTTGTAATACATTGAGTTTGACGATATTAACGGCGCGGTTTCATGGTGGGGAAGATGTGGGACAGCGCGTCAGGCTATTCCTGTCGCAGCACAGGAGGCGCCTGTTGTTTCTGGAGGAAGTGGTCTCATGGGGCATAATTGGGGCTGCTAGCTTCGAAAGAACTACATTGCTCACCACTTATGCGCATTTGAGGACCAGCAATACTGATTCAACAAGGGATCTCTCCAGTAATTATGCATTCGCCTTTCCTCCTTGGATATAAAATAACACAGAAATATATATAGCCCATTCCCGATATCTATGTAAGAAATGCTTTTTTAGGTCAATTATCCTGGCCCATGAAGGATGATAAATACGGTTGAGTGGAATTGAGTGAGCACTGCAGCTGTTCTCTATTCTCCTCCCTTGCAATTGTATGCTGCATTGGCATTGACCCTGAGATGATTTTGGGTCACCGAACCACCAGTGCAAGGTTTTCGTATGGCCCCTGGTACTGCCAAGCTCAAAGCAGCTTCCAATAATGGCTATAGCTAAGATTTGTCTCTACGAGAGGCGGTGCCCGCCAGACTATGAGTTTGAGAGAACAATCAATTATCATGGAAGAGCCTCGCTTAGCAAAGAAGGAAAGGGGCGTATACGGTCGAACATTCAAGTCAGTTGCGCTAGTTTTCAATTGATACCCACTCAATGTCAAGATAAGCTAGAAACGTACACAAGTTGTCTTACATCACGGTAGGATTAAATTACGGTAGGAACAAAGCTAGTCTACGGAAGAGGCGTTTGATCAACCTTAACACGGCGAGGTTTCAGTCATCCACTACCTAATTACCGGTAATGCGAGACAAGTTACGGTTTAATACTATTCCCATTTGATACAATTCTTGACCGGCGCTCAAGACCATTCGCTACCCAAAGCAACGCTTAGCCCTACTCTGAAACAAAGCTCTGAATGAGTTCATCTGATAAAAGAGGGGTTTCTCTTTTGGGTTATCTAACATTTTCTATCTAGCAGCTATTGCTATCGGACCTGTTATGAGATCACCTCCCCATATCCAGACTACTCCCCATATAGGTCTGATCCTTTCCTTACAAAGCCTCTTCTGACAGCGAATTCTGACATAGTCTGGCGGGCACCCTCTGACACATGTAACGGGGGGACGGGGCTAATGTAAGGTGATTTACATACAAATTTCCTGATAGAAAAAGGAGATAAGTCTGGGGAATTGCGGAATGCCATCAGCTCTTTTCAAAGGTACGGTATGTCCTACGTACAGGGAGTCCTGGACCTACAAGCTTAAGGAGGCTTGGTATATCGATATCGATCCACAGTTGTAACAGCATTGGAGAGTTACATCCCTTGCAAGTTGCGGATCTATGCGTGCTCATGTTTTAGGATATTAGCACATTCATGTCAGTAGTGCTATTCTATTCGTCACAATAAGGCAGGTAGTGGTGCATCTGACCACATGTCTGACATGCATCACATGACACGTGCTCCCTGTTTTGAAACCCTTTAAGCTCAATTATCTTGACTTCTCGGGTGTTGCAGGGGAAGAGAGATTGCGAATATCTCCAGCTTTATATGCGACAGGAGGTTACCAGTAGGGGCTATACAACCTTAGGTAAAACAAATTTCAACTCCAAGAACATGGGCTTGGTACTCCGAAGCTGCATTGGTCAACCTCTGGCAGGGTGCCTGGCTGTTGGTGACCATGTTTGGCTCAAATATATCCTGGGATTAAGTATATCTGGTTGCTGTAGTGGTATGCGGCCGGGTGTTACATGTGCACGCCGCTGTCTCTCCTCGATTTCTCAATTACTATTGCATTCTGGGCCAGGCATCGGCATCCCGTCCGTGTAGATCCTCAAGCGCCGAACGGACCGGCTCCGAGACGGTCTAGGTATACCTAGTGTTTTCTTAGTGGTATAAAAATTGTCCCCGTTTCTGGATATCATTGGGTTTCATAATTTCATTACCCCACTTCATGGCACTCTCCCTGCCTAGTCGACATGAGTGTTAGATATTGATCCGAGGGTTGACCTCTAAGCGGTTGTACTCACCGATAGCACAAATTCGTGAGGCACACTATCTCCTGCTCTAAGCTATTTCACGTCTTGTGAGTTTTCTCTCTCAGTAATGATAGTGTGCCCATGCCCAACCTACGAGAGCTCGTAAGACTGTTACTCTGGTGATGGGCCGGCAGATAACGGCAAGTCTGAATTCAAAACAAACCAGGCTGCACAAGAGGAGGTACCTGACGTGTCCTGAATTAACTACTCTGTGCCTGACGATCTAAACCAGAATTATTACTCAGTTGCCTAAGTTCCATGGTCCGTGAAAGTGGAGGATGCTGCAGCCCTAGAAACTGCTTCAGATCTATATAGAATACTAAGGTATTCTCGAGGTTGAAGCCGGCACAGCTCTAGCCTAGGCTTCTTCGGTCTCACTTTAAGAGTACTTGGGTAGGACAACGCATTCGTATTCGTATTCAGAACATCTAATTTTGGAAGCTCACGTTCCTGTAGCCGGATGGAAGAGAGAGTGAGGGAACAGATGTGCGAGAAAGGAAGGTAACCGCCTGATGTAGGTAAAAGGGCACAGCAGGATACTCAGAAACCAGAAAGGCCCAAAGAGCAAGAGAAGTGGCGTGGGTAGGCAAAAGCATGTACAAACTTGACTTAGCTACGCCGGCAGATATCTGACAGGGTTCTCATTACATACCGCACAGAGTATGTCAACTCAAAGAGTGCCACCTTAAGTGGTTAAAACCCTTGCATTTTTTGTAATAGACTGAAGGTGGCTACACAAGATTGGAGCAGAGGACCCAATTTGCAAATATAAAGTGTCATGACACAAAATGCGTCCCAGTGTGGCTTGCTAAAGGGGTGAACTGTTGGAGAAGCCGGGGAAGGCCTTGGGTGGTGTAGTACGGTGATCGAGTTTCTTAGGCAGTCTTAAGTTGACGCTCTATATAATCATGGAACGAGATACGGGGTAGAGACTGATCCCAAGGAGGGACATCGTCATAATCTAGATGAATTCAATACCAGTAATGAATTTTTTTTTTAAAAAAAAATTCCTGCCAATAAATCAACTGATTACTGCCCGAGTAGGAAATACAGCTAATAATTTATGCATTAAATACCGGTGCACGCCTCCTTAAAACGATGCATGCAAATAAAATTTCGTCGAGAAGCTATAGGCACAGCGGCCATACCCAACCTGCTTAGCAAGAATTATTGAACCTATGCATGTTCTCATTATTCTTAGTATATTCAGAGTGTTATAGATTCTTAGTAGGCATGTTCTAGTTAGTACTGGTAACTACATGCTCCACACAGCTGCATTTGTGCGTGGGCACTTCAGTCCGGGTATACCCCGGTTTGTATATCCTAGCATAGTTTGGTTGACACACTCCAGAGCTGAAAGTTTGAACTCGGGGTGGCTAAAGAGCGCTTGAGTGCACGGTACTACCCGGGCCGGGTAAACCGGTTAGGATCTGGAGACGGCAAGATATTATCCTGCCTAGCTTTGGCGTACTTGTCAGCAGCGGGAAGGTGGCACGAACTTAAGAACAACGTTGATTTTGATATTATATCTTTTTTGATGCCTTTACAAGGGAAGTTTATCAATGAAAGGATCTAGATATCAATATCCTTAAGAAGGTTTTAATATAAACCCTACATATGGAGGAGACTTATTAACATCATATAAAATAAGATATCTGCTCATTGAAACACTGTTACACAACGCACTGTGATACATTAGGCTGATTGAATTGCGAAGGTTCTCATGTCTGAGGACGCGTTGGCACTATGAAGCTTATTCGAACCGAAGATGAATATATGTCAGTAAAGGGTGAATGTGAAGCTGCGAATTTAGCCCTAAGTGTCTTGATGAGAATTTTTCCAGGTAGGCGTTTTCTAGCGCTCTTCTAGGCGGCACAGTCTCGAAATGGCTACCGACTTACTGGCGAGCAAGACCTGAGATCAAAGATGCAGGCCCTCTTAGGCAGACTCAGCTAGGGCTTTGCTCACCAATATAGCCAATATCACACTGTCGGGGCTGTCATGGGAAATATCCTAAACTCCCTATGGGGTAAATTTTGATCTGCGGTCAGTTGGGGTATCGGTAGTGATGGCTGCTCCTATTTTGTGGAATTCTAGAAGAACACCGCTCTTAATAAAGCAGGAAATCAGCTAATCAAAATTATTCCAAATTAGAAATTTAGAGCAATTCTCTTTGTCAATGAAATGGCCTTGTAGAGTAGGCCATCTCCAATTCCATGCATGCATATCAAGACGACAAACATATACAATACAATAGGTGCATAAGCTTCCATTCTTGTCGTACTTCAACTCATCATCTGTATATTGGTGGATGCATACATGTACAACTACGGTAAGTCTCATAAGTCTATTATTAAAGATTAACTCATAGAATCTAGGGGGATTATCTGAGGCTGAGTGAGCGACGTACTTTCTCTTATTATAAGATCAGGGCTTCAACCTGCGTGCATATGCCAGGTGTGGGTTCATTTTCCACCTTCTGGGCCACTTTACTTAATCCGTTAATTGGTTAGGGTTCAATTTGATAGTCTGGTTGGCACTCAATTTGATAAAATTGCCAGCGGCCACTTGCACGTATTGGAACCTGAAGTTGATCAAGGAGGCCTAGGCTGGTAGATATACGATATATGCGGGCGGGCACAGGTGACCGTCCTGGCAAAATGAATATACACATATCATACTATATGTCCTCCTATGGAGGGGTCATGCAACCAGACTAACTGTATGTACATGTGAGCATTAACGTCCACCACATCGACCTGCATCCACTATCTTATGTATATTGATCTTAGTTATTACAGCTTGACTCTGTCTATGCATGTATGTAAGGGGTACTTAATACTTGATCTATTGGGCTCTGGCTACTTCCTTTGTGGTTTGGCGGCTTGGCATTGAGAAAGGTTGACTACTCGATTTGGTAGTGTCAGTCAACCGTACCCTAGTCTGGTTACTGACGATAGGATACAGCGGCCCATCAGCAAAAATATTCCTGTAATTTCTCAATTGACACCCAATCTTCAATCGTGCAGATGAATTTGTAGGTATATGATTGCAATATTACGTACAATCATGCATGCACTAGATGACGTGTTCAATATGTAGTGTTACAGGACGAGAACAATGAGCGGGGTAAAAAACTGGTAGTTTATTTGCCGGTTAATACTCTTCCAGAGAGTGCAGCTGAAAGCGCATTTAGAGTGTCTCTGGGGTGGTTTTTGCATACTTACTTATTCACGCTCCGATTTCAAATTAGGTTCTGGATCTTCCATATTCCAAATGGCCTGGAAGAAAAAATGACCGCGACATGTAAGGTACGAATCCAGTTAGAGAACTACAAACTTTATATTCATTATTGCACTTACAAAAGTAATAATTCTCCGACCTTATTATGTATTCCGGTATTTCATGTAGATCTATACCTGCCAGCCGATGACGTGGGAACGGTTGTGTCTTAACCGACCCAAGGTGTATAGATCCAATCATGTTCAAGAAACAGAACAACATGTGAACAAAAGTTTCTTTCGCACTGTTTTTGCCTTAGGTACATATAAATCCTGGAAGAAAGAAGTATTTTTATTTTCGCATTTGTTGAGACTAGTGATGGGGGTTCGGCTGGCAGTGTATCTAGTGCGAAACTGTCCAGGCCTAGGCCTGATTTGGGCAAAATGAAGGCGTTTTTCAGTGTACATTCAGTTTTACTTATTGTGCTATCCACGGGAAGGCCTTCTTTTGCCAACCGATTGGAGGTGGATTTAGATGTCCATAGAGAATGTATCTCTTTGCCCGGTTGGGATATACGGCAGATGGACATGCGGGCCTACTTAAGAAACACGAGGCAATCATCGGACTGGTATTCTATAAATATCAATAATGTGAGGAGTATCGGTTCGGAATTTGAACAATAACATGCATCTACCCTCAACAAATAATGTGTGAATTGAGAATCAGCCTTGTCTGCAACAGGTGAAGAAGCATGACAGACACATGAAGTCTTTATCAGGCACACTGGATCCGGCTTCATGGACGGAAGAAGCTTATTTCCCACTCGAGCATACGGAACGAAGTTTGCTATCCCGGACATGTGCATGTTAGTACTCTATATGCTTGTTCGTAGCCTGCATATTGCATGTATGGTTGGAATTTTTCTTCAACTGGGGCCGTACCTTGCAGAAAACCTGTTTTTTTCCCGCTTACGACATACCCCGCTCACTGGCTTTCCAAATCTAATGGCCGGAATTCCTCCGGTCTGAGACGGCATGACAACGGTACTTTACTTATATCGAGCACCTTAATTACTGTATACTCGGGTGCCGGGATAGTGAGCCATTGATGGTTATTCTCCCCTCTGCGGTTTTCCTGTTAGGTAGTTCCTACGATCCGCAGAATTGTTTACTTTTCCCAGTGCCGTGGTAGGGTACTAGATGCAGCCGCCTATCACCCACATGCAGGGTTGGCATGTTACATCACAACCAGGTTCAGAAAGACGCTAGCAACAGCCGCGCGTATAGACCAGCCTGCTTACAATTGTGTGACCTGCGACATCGCGATTCGTCGTATACGGCTTCTTCAAAACTAAATCAGAGGGAAACCTTTATCAATTGAGTTCAAGACCGGAACCGTACATAGTCTCTTTGGGTGGAAATGCCTCAATTGCACGCTCAGTTGGCCTTGTATTCTAGTCTCAATCCCTGTATCAACCCGTGACTTCCTTGGTACCTGCAGATGCATACTAAGGCAGACTAGCAACGGCTGATGTACAAACAATCGTCGGGTATGCAAACAGCGCTGTCCGATCACTTATCTACAGCGCGACTATGCCGTGCCGCCCATCCAACGTTTTCGTTCGTATGCATATGCCGTACATTCTCTGTATTGTGCCGCCTTTTGGATAAGCATTGCACATATAGATTAAGCTTATAGTGGAGATATCGTATCTCGACTGGGTATTGGGTGGCGGCAATCCCGATATCGATGTCGATGAGGTGAGAAGCTACGAGCGGCTTGTGCCAACCAGACTATGGGGAAGGCCGAAATATAGTTAATAAAACCGGAGCGGATCGGAATGATAGTAAAGCAAAGCATGCAACTAGTTTTAGATTTGACCAATTACTATATACAAGTACATAGGTAGCACAGATTACTGCTGTCCTCTCATGCGATTATAGTCGACTTTGGATAAACTGTCCTAGCCAATCACAAGTTCGCAATGCAAAAGAATAATCCTAACACCATAGAAAGGCGCTTAAAATACTCGTATAGTAGTAGTCAGCTCGTATTGTTTGGATGATATGCTAGTGCTTAAGTTCAAGTGTTTAGTAATTAACGATATTGACAGATTTTCAAACTATGCACCAATTGTACATAGAAACGATTCACCAATATTACGGAATCGTTCAGCTGAATGGTTCATGGTCAGAAATTACCATGATTCACTCTTTATCAGCATGTAAATACTAGTAGGTCAGCGATGACTACTGGAAGGCATTGCAAGCTGGATGATTTGAACAAGGGTAATAACATTCACAATGATTAGTCAAGTTTTACAGATCCTTCCAATTGCACATAGACCGAATGATTCACTAATCTCTAGTCAGCATATTGCCGTCGCGATACCATGTAAACAAACTTTCAATCACCCAAAATAGTTGGTTACCACTTTCAGTAACAATGATTTAGAAATATAAAGTATGAGAGGCCAGACTAGAGTATGAAGTTTGTCTATCGCATCTAACTTAACCTTATCTCCTATCACATTAACCTATATTGCAACCAGTACTCTATGTCTAGTCTCATGCCAAGACCCTACTGCTTAGGGTTCTGACGACCTCACTGCGTTCGTTAGAACACCCTAGCAGTAAGGTCTTGGCATGAGACTACTCTATGTCAATTGTACTTCTCGCATGGTTTCATTACTTACATAAGTACCTAGGAGTCTAGTTAGCTCCAGAAACCACAGTGGTTAAGATTTAAAAAAAAAACTATACCTACAGTCGACGTCAGATCATCACGGCATCATTTGTACTCTGCTCGCTTGCACAATACCTTAAATAAAAGGCAACAATTGGACAAACTTGTGATCGAATAATCATGCCTATGGAAGAGACAAATCAAGTTCGTAGGTGCAGAGGGTCCAAAAAGATCCTCACACGGTCCCAAAGGCAGTGATGTAGTAGAACTTGCTTTATTACAGAGGCCTGCCCCATCGCTTTATCTTTTTTTTTTTTTGAACTCATTACTCGTGTACGTAACCTTAAGGGTTGCATGGCGAGCCACCCGGAAGCCCGGGTGGATTCAAGGATCGGTCAAGTGAATCTGTCTGCCCTGTGCGAGCTATGTACATAGTATATAAAAAAACGCAAAAAAACCCGAAGCAATGCAACGACAAAAGCACCGATCAAACAATAATGTGTGCGATCCTTGTTTCCCTCAATTTTCAGCGAGGGGACTGTAGTACCCCATCCCATTCTCCTTCATCTCCTTCCCCCTTCTTCCATATCGGTACGTCCAGGTCTTCCTAAGTCATGGCGTCCCCTTGGGTAACTACTCGTATGCATCCAAAACCTACACGTATGTGGCCCCCAAATTCGGGGTGGATTCAAGGGTCAGACAAGTCAATCTCCCTGCCCGCGCTAAGTAAAAAAGAGATGAGGTCCACCATAGCCTACCTAACTCCGTAGTTGCCCGACAAGCCCCGCCCGGATTGCCTAGTGCAGTGGGAAATCGAATATTACCTTCTGATGGGCATCCATAGGACGGGCACGCTGGTAACTCCACCTTTCGTACTTGGTGGATCCAACTTCTCTGAAGGCAAAGGCCCGTTCGGTACTAGGTGTATGCTAACAGGGCTTGACGTTTCCATTTGGATCCGGCCAGGTCGGTTACGGGGCTTGTTTTCCTCATAGACCGGCCGACCGCTCGTATTCCCTCCGTTGCCGAAGATTTAATTCTGTGTCGAAGGATAGTTGCTGGTTGCGTAAATAGCAGGGGAGAAGTATAAGTGCCTACTAAAGCTTGCCAGACTATACTAAAGCACAGTTTGAGCTGTCTTATTGGTGAAATTGGTGAGCGTGACAGACTCTTGGCTGGTGTTGCCCGGGCTCCCCCCAAAACAAGCATGTGCCAAGCTTTAGCACCCTGAAAGATCTGATAAGGGCTCACCCTCTATGAGAAGAGGAATACTCATGATGAGGCTTGGTAACTAGTTATTAGCCTCATAGCTATTGCAATTGGTTAGTAATACTTTCGAGGAGTATCAGCATGCATAAGCTACAATAGTTTGAATACGAGTACTGATTTAACTCCCCCCAAAATGTCACAGGGTGGCCCAGGAAGTTACAACAACCTTCAGCAACACGGAGTGTTAAATTTTCTCCAAAGTCGGTTGTGGACTTATTTCTCGGAGAGATAGAAGCCTCTTCTGAGAAAGAAAAGCTGTGAAACCTGCTGTTATGAGTTGTATTCTCGCGATTACAAATATAAAATGGAGAGTTACAAATGCAAATCTGTATATTAAAGTAGTTTTTATCATAGTGTGGGCAGCGATAAATTCCAGCCTTCTTTATTTTCATAGTAAACCTTACCTTTTGATTTATCTAGGGGGGATTTATCTCTCTACGAGAGGCGATGCCCACCAGACTAGTAGAAAGATGGTAAAGGCTGGCTGCACAAGGTGGGTAGGGCGGATGACCCCTTGTGCGGCTTGTGCGAGGAGGGGGTAGCCCAGAACGCGGCACACTTGCTTAGGTGTACTGGGGTAGCTGACGGGGCGGGGCGGAGATGGGAGCAGGTATGGGAAGACCCGGAGTGGTGTGAGAAGCTGGCGGAGGCGCTGCGGAGATGATTTCCTTGGGGGGGGGATATTCAATTATGGGGGGTATCTGGTCATGTACGTAGATACGGGGCAGGAAGCGGCCCGGTGGTTGGACAATTCCTTCAGGCTTAACCTGAGAGAATGCGCTGCCTCGTCATAAGCAAGAAGCTTCAATACGAGTACTGATTAACCAAAAAAAAAAAAAAAAAAATGGTAAAGGTGAAATAAATTACCCTGAACCACATCAACTCCGTCATTACATAATCCCAGCCACATCCCTTGAACTGATTCTCACGTGCTTACCAAACGATCGTACCCCACTACCCCACCAACATCGCTCCAACATCGCACCCTTCATTACTATTAGCATCCATTGGATTAGTTGTCATTCCCTTCGCTCTATCTCAGTCAAAAACAATCATCATGGAATATGATCCGAAAACCCGTGAGTGTGTCACCAATATTTCACTTCTCCAAACTGGAGTTTCCCCCCCTGGCCTGCGCTTATTTTCACTGTGATAGGAGCGCAATATTGTGGGGAGTTAGCATTGAGACTATAGCTAACGTGCCTGCGTAGCACCCTACCTTACGAGTGACGAAAACTCCTTTGCTTACATCTCAGCGCGGGATCGATGGCCTGTTATAATTGTACGCATACGGGCGAATTACTAGAAGCTGAGATTTAGAATGGCAGGGAAAATACTGATTCTAACAATAGACGCAAGCTATCGATGATATTTTCCAAGCGACCAGGAAAGCAGAGGGGCCAGAGAAAATTGCCGAGGGGAAGAAAATTGTGGAACAATTGGCAAAGTTGAAGTATGAAGTGCAGCATGACCGACAATTAACGTGCGTTCACCCAGGGAAAGGTGTGCTTTCTTATTGTCACTGATGCTGGATCTCCGGACTGCAGGCCACTCCCAGAGGACGGCGAACCGGACATCGCGGACTATAACCGCGAACTCGAAGCCCTTAGAAATCCCAAATGGTTTGGCGGTCCCTGGCTTTACATTGAATGCTATCTCTACCGACGCATCGCCACCTCATTCTCCCTTTCCAGCCACTGGAAGTCGCACGACGTCTTCCACCGCCAGAAGCTCTCCACCTTCCGCTCGTCCCTCCCTACCGTGCTTGAACTGGCTCATCAGTATGAACAGATTGTCTCGACCATGCACTCCAAAGGTGTCCACACTACTCCTGAGCAAGAAAAACTCCTCTTCACTGAAATGATGGAGATTTGTCTCTGGGGCAACGCTACGGACTTATCCCTTCTTACATCTCTCACATACGAGGATATTCAGAAACTCCAAGGTGCAGAAGCTAGGAAGAGAGCAGAGAAGAACATACTTGCAAACGACTTACCGGAGGTTTATGAAGTATTGTCCAAGCTTCGGGAAAACGCTCAACCGGGGGAAGAAAGAACAATCGACATCGTCCTAGACAACTCCGGATTCGAGCTTTTCGTCGATTTAATCCTAGCAGGATACGTCCTTGAAGCTAACCTAGCTACAAATGTTATCCTCCATCCTAAATCTATCCCCTGGTTCGTGAGTGATGTACTTCCGAGAGACTTCTTCGACCTCCTATCAGCCCTTCAGGACCCCCTAAAATTCTTCTCTGAATCCCCTGAAGGGAGTAGTGATTCTACTCCCGCCGCTTCCCTCACTGCGAAACAAGTCTCCACCCTATCACACCTTTTCAACAACCTCTCTACCCACCACAGCGAGGGGCGGCTCGTCATTCGGCCGAACCTGTTCTGGACTACATCCCACTCATACCACCGTCTTCCCCACGTCAACGAAGAGTTGAAGGCTGACCTGCAGGCCTCGCAGCTGGTGATTTTTAAAGGGGATCTGAATTACCGTAAGTTGATGGCGGATGCAGTGTGGCCTCCCACGACGCCGTTTAGGGATGCAATTGGGGATATGGTCAAGGGATTTAGGGTATTGGCGTTGAGGACGTGTAAGGCAGATGTGGTGGTGGGGTTACTGGAGGGTGTGGACGAGAGGTTGAGAAAGGAAACAGGAGATACAGGGAAGGCGAGGAAGTGGGCTTGGGGAGGGAAGTGGGCGGTGGTCCAGTTTTCGGATGGGAAGAATTAGGCGTGAACGAGAGGGGTTAAAGTTTGGTGATAGACGTAGAGTAAGTTCTAGAACTAGAGGAGCCGTCGGAGACTTGAATTGTGATTGGGGCTCTTTTGCTTTATAACTTAGTAGTTTTAGTTTTACAATATACATCCGAATGAGAAACTATCCATAGCGCAGCGGTATCTGGATATCGTTTTTGAAATTTAGACACTCTCGGTTCGGCAATATATCACGTGTATTAGCATGGTTTTGAGAGCTAGAATTATACAAACTTAATCCAATTACCCTGACTTCACATCTCGGTAGTATAAATAAACACATATGGCACTAGTAGCTAGAGAGTCCAAATACACTCCATACGCATACACTCTCAACTTACTCTTGCTGCATCATCTTCAAAGATTTAATTTTGTAAAAGGGTGACGCTGCGTATGTGCATCACTGGTTTGCACATAAGTAGGTTGCCCGAACATTTACGTTAACTTTAAACTGATAGAACTGATAGAATTGTAATGGTAAAATAAGTTTTGAAAATGTGAATTTTTCTCATTTATCATAAGGTTTTTGTTTAGAGGTTGGATACCTGCAGAAAAAGAGAAGGGAACCAAATATTATCAATACAGGCAACAAAAATAGGAGTTGTATATTCCCTCATGACGATTTATGTCCTTAGGCAATTAAGCACTTATAACACTGGAAGCATGTGGTCTTATGAAATACTTTGGGGTAATCTGAACTGCCTTTGGGTTACATCACGCATGGTGAGGAGGAGGAGGGTAAACTCCTATTAAGGATACCGATGGGGAAACTTAAAATAAATCAGCTGAATATCCACCAAAGCTCGCAATTCACCACCTTCTTGAGCAAATAGATATCGACGCGGGTGTGGAGAGGATATATAAGTATATGTTATTTATTGCTATAAATGATTCGGATGTTCTACAATCTATCTTTTCAATACAAAACTTTTGTATGCCAGTCCAATGCATCTGGCATATCGCCATGTGACCAACAATCTAAAACGAAATACAATGTCTATAAATAAGTACTCCAGTCAGTATCCCCATTTTCAGTCTCCTATTATCTTGGAGTCGTGGCAGGGGAAGGGCCTGTTGCCAGTGATGCTTGCTGCCTGTCTGGGAATTGACTGCGTTCAACCGCAATTATCAGTTCGGACCATTATACTCTGTATCTATGAAGACTCAAAAGCAATCAAGCTATAACTTACCCGCTATTAATCTGCATGTTACCCAGTGCCGGGGGATTAGCCCTGCTTGGTCGGTTCGAAACTGCGTTATTTGGTCTTAATACATTCACATCACGCTCTCCAGGTCGAGTAATATCCACCGCATTGGCTCCACTGGCTCCAGATCCTGGGCCTGAACTATGGCCATGGCTAGTTCCCGAAACCCTCTCATTTTGATTCTGAGGTGGTGTGGGGGGGATTGTGTTGTGATATGCAGTGTTGGGGCAAGCATCAATACCACTTGCATGTTCATCGTAGGAGTTATAGAGATCCTTAGCTAGATCAATTGTGATCTTCTTGGGGTCAGCTTGAGATTTGGCACTGGAGGCGGATGTATGTGGACTATTCCCAGGGACTTATACATACTAAGGAGTAGTCAATGGGGCTACGAGGTAATAAGGTACCAAGTCTCCTTGGTTCTGGAATGATTGTTGGTGAACCCAAACCTGGTACTGCGAGTCTCCCCGGCACTGGTGCGCTGTTGACAGGGACAAAATAAGTAATCAGGCAGCCGAAGGCCGCGATGCAAGGCTGAGCATAAAAACGCATCTTGAGTGTGTGAAGTATAGTCCAGGTAATTATTCGTTGACGCGATGTATTGCAGTTGCCCAAGTAGATTTAGAATCCCAAACCCAGTGTTTTTATATGCTACATATGTGACTGTTCGATACACTCCTCCAACGTCTCGCCAATCATGACAGGTGAGGTATATAGCGCAACGTTTCTCAAACTCTATGTGGAAAATGACGTTTCAACAATAACGACCCCTTACTGCCGAAGCGAAGGCTCCGAAGTGAAAAATTCGGTATATGTTTTAACATCGGTAGTCTCAACAACGGCCCCTATGACGAACCCTCTCGCGTGAAGCATTAGTACATTACTGATTGGGTAGCAACTGCAATTTGAAAGTATTCCAGTCCTTTGTTGATCTTATGGCAGATTAACAAAGCTCGGTAGTCAGAGGAAGGCTCTGAAAGCCAACCGTGTACCACATTGAGTATTTGTAAATTGCAGTACCGTGAGTGGCGTAAAATTCATTTTTAATACATGCTGAGTCAAGCAGGTGGGTATAATTTAGTCTCGCATCGCGTATATTGACATATTTCTGAAATCTCAACTTACTTCAACCCAAGACTCTCTGTTCGTTGCTTTCAGGAGCCAGCTTGGTAGGAGTCAGCCATGGAGGATTATGAAGCCATGATGAAAACAAAACGTACACGTCTCTTGTGAAATGTTGGGATGCTGGGCTTATTCTATACCTGGACTCCATTAAAGCAAGTAGATGATCCACTGAGAAGTCAACCTCATGCTTGAGGGTTACCCCTCCACGCATCGTGCAATTCTCATTGTGTCTGCCGAATATCCTTTCTCAATGGCAATTGGGCGTGATTCCTTGCTTCCTGGGTCGAACTCAAATGGTGGCTGTGAAGGAAAAAGCTAGGGGTGCCTCTGGGTGAAGATATGAATGAACCGTTGGAACCTGACTGCATATCTTATAACTCAAGGAGGGTTTTACCTTGCCAGTGCACTAACCCTTAAGGGCATTTCTCTCTTGCTGCTGTGTGCTTCCAGACTTTAAGTTTCAGCTTGGACTTCCCGCTGTCCATGGTTGGAAAAAAAAATCTTGAGAGGCGGCTAGAAAGATTCACCCGTTCTGTGCTTTTACTATTCGGTTGCGGTACTGTAATTCAAAGAGAAATAGTCGAGCAGAGACCTTGTCGATCGAGTAGAGCTAGTGGATAAGATATCGGGCCTCGGCTAGATGTGGAAACAAGGCCTGGAGGAACATTATGTAGTCTGGCGGACTAGGGGAACAATGAATGTACACCTGGCCTAGACAAGCTCAGTTTTCTCTACGGGACCTAGGCAACGCGGTAGTCTGAGACTATCGTCTGCCAACTAGTTCTTCGTGCCCTGCCAACCATCCGGAACCGTTGTGCAACCAGACTAACGAGGGGGTTTAGGGCTCGTCCCAGCCAGACTACTATTAAGTATAGTCTGGTTGGCACAAGTATTAAGTATTAAGAGGATCAAAAGGCTAGGGTAGGTGGTGAAGGGAAGTCTGGCGGGCATCAGGCGCCAGACTACTTAGCTTAGCTACAACCCGGGCGGTATTTTACTAAAGCCAATCTTACCAGACTACCAATCTTTATACCGCCCCGCCCTCCAGCTGCAGAAGTCTCCGATGATCATGAACTTTGCACAACAGTACGCTGAAGGCGAATCTCTACCTTGTCTTCAGGATTACAACTACTTGGACGGCATGGCTGTCGACGACATTGATTCTGATCGTTTCCTTCTTTTTCGCTCTGGAACAGGCTAGCTTTGGAATACTCTGTTCTCGAGATTCATTTCAAGGCTAAGACGCAGGGGACCAGTATCATAGATAAAAACTGAATGCCATTACGTATAATTGCGTGACTTTTAATATAGATCTGCGAACCGGTACCCATGATAAGTTATCTAGCTGACCAGGGCCAGCACAAAGAAGCTTTGTGGGTGAGAAACTCACGAGAATCCAAAGGAATTCGGAATGAAGGATGTTATAGTACCAACTGGGGAAGTGTTGAAGGCGAGGCGGAGTGACCATGGTTAACTGGGTGTCGTATTGTAAACTTCTATCCGTTTGGCAGTTCGGGTTGCTATGCCGCAGAGAGCTCCTTTAATCTATGTGAAGTTGAGGGCCTGCTTCTGATGGTGTGGCCCAATAATGCCCACTGTACATCTACATACCCCCACGAATCGAAATTCTTTCATAAACGTAACGGGGATCTTTCTTGACTATCAAATCCAGGCGCCCATTCTATTACCTACGTACAGGCCATAAAAGCTCATCCTGGCATGCGGCACGTCCTTGCTTCCCACCGATTAGTCCAGGCCAAATCAAAAAAGTGTGAATGTGAGGCGGGCAAGAAATACCTTTCATTTGATGTCGACATGTCACCATGGCACTAGGAGCGCTAGAACAGGGCCTTGGAGCTGGGGCGTCTGATGAGGCTAATGGCACTTTTGAAGCTGGTCGTCATACTGATATTGAGCTCTGCAAGAGAACTGAAAACTTGCAGTGTTCTCAACTGGATGCAGATCAAGTATGCATACAAATGGTTTTGGACTATGTGGGGCCCTCGAATTAGTGCACAAGCTTACAGAGCAGAAGGATAGATACTGACAGCCTTGGGTGGCATCCGAAAAACTTCTGCACACACCATCAGCATGAAGCTGCTTGTCAATTGAGTCATTAACTTCCTTGATTGCTTGATATGAGACATGAGGACCTGTGAATTCTGGTTGAGGGGTTTTCGACTAGTCCAGCTGATTTCAAAGGCATACACGACAGAGGCGTGGAGTGATGCAGCATGTGGCACAGCTGGCAAGGATATCAGACTCTGAAATCTGCGTTTCCTTTGATATCACTTTTCTGGTAGAAAGTGAGCCTCCTATCCTGAGCCTTGGAATATCCCTGGTGAGGGCAAGGAATCTCTAACCGCGAGAATGGCGAAGGACTGTTACCATGGGAAAGAGATATTTTGGATCGTGGTTCGAACCACACCCTCGAGGCCTCGTTCAACTTGCAGCGGCTTACCAGTGATCGCAAAACTTCGCGAGGACGTAATTTATATTTCTGTGAAAAATCAGCTGAGGCATAGAGCAAAGGCAGATATCGAAATGAGGACCATTTGGCGTAGAGGTTGCGTAGCACCACAGGATAAATCACAAGGCGATTCTCAGCAGCAGTCTCCGTTGGGCAAGTGAGCCCGATTCGACATGACTCTCGGCCAACCTGCAAAAGGGTGATCTGGAAGCTGTGCAACCAACCATGGTAACTATACCATACTGACATTGCACCTCGCACGAAGTGAAGGTAACGTGAGGCCTAGGAGGTCTGAGCATGGTGCCAGGGTCCGAAAATTTCGCTTCTCAGTAGCCAACTCGTGTTGGTTATATGACAAAAATGAGGGCTTTCGACTCTGGGTTAGTAAGACTCTCATTTATACCCTTCGGTCTTCTGATTGTGTTCAGTTCAATTTTTTTGCTTTCCTGTATACTAAGTACTTATATCGAGACGACGTGACAACCCCCGTGCGCACTAGTTGACGGAACGGGGTACAGCTGTCGTGCATGCTGGTCTGCATATCCGTTCAGGCCTATTATTTTGGTAAAGGCGATCTCGGCCCCGATCCTTTTAGTGACACTACCTGCGCCGGCTTCGAGGTTGAGTGTAACTTTGACATTGTTCACTTCGCCAGAACAATGGCGGACCAGTTCGACAGTTACAGGACACATTTTTATTGTGCGCTCTGCGGCGGGCCATTTGCGCAGGTTTTTCGGACGGCGGCAGAAGCTGCACCACCTAAAGCTCCTGCGACAGCTTCCGAAGCCCCAAATTACTGTACAAATGACAATCCTAGTCCGAGATTGTCGCCAGCATCCGGAGCTGCTGACCCGGACGATATAGATCTGACAAATGGATTTAATATACCCGTTGAGGAGAATCACGTTATTCCAGAGGAAGTAGTGCTAGAAAATATGGGATATGCGGCTTCACGGCACCGCGACCACAGGATACGGGCGTCTGAGAAAGGGCTGCGGAGAGGCATCATGTCTGAAAATGGGCGTACCTTCAAAGCCTACGATGGGCGAAGAATATCGACGAAACAAATGCGGTGGACGATGGATCTTCGTGCGCTGATACACAGGAAAGCAAAAGCTTTCCCTATTGGAGGCGAGGAGTATTTTACAGACCACCCGCAGTTCTTGACAGGGAGGGGTCGGATCCGCCAGGTTGACGCGTGGGCAGATGCTTTTGCTAATTATGAGCTGGAGGATGAATTGAGGGTCGACACCGACAGTCCTTACGGATTTCAAGTTTATCAGGAGTTTGGTCGGTTTGACAGCGAATTTGTCATTTCCTCCATACCCTTTCACGAGCAATGTTGGGACTTACTGGCATATGCGACTGAAGTTTCAGCTAGGGAGAGAGGAGTCGATATGCACTATGACCCTATAGGTGAAAACGAAGATATACTCTGGGGCTACTTACGGGGCTTGGTCGGCATTAGTGGGGTTGCCAAATGGTTAGGTTCTGGGACGGTATCGACTCTTCATGGTCCCAGAAGAGGAGAAGTGATAACAAGGCTTGGAGAGGTTGATTATCGGGAAGCGCAAGGCAGCGGAGAGGGTTTCCAATGGAGGCATGATGAGGGCCTTCATGTAAGTCTCCTATAATCTCTAACGCCATAATATTGCCCAATTCTAATGAAACCAGTGGATTGTGGCAGACCCCGATGCTTCAGCAACAAGAATATTTGCCGATCCACTTGTAACGAGTGATAAGGCAGCAATATTGACAAACCCTCCCCTGTGCACATCCTTCGATTGGTCTAAGCACCGGCGCGCCTATAACGATCCTTTTTACTTCCTACCTCCTGAGATTAAAGTAGAGGTTTTTCGGTATTTGACATCCACAGATATATTCAGCTTCAAGCAAGCGAGTTTGTCGGTGCATTCGGTGGAGATTCCGTCACTTATGTACAAGAGATTTATCCAAGAAGAATTCGACTACTATCCACCATTAACAACGGCGGTCAGGCGATATGAGGAGGGCTCGTTGAAATTTGCAGAAAATGTTATGGTTGATTGGAAGGCAACTTTTGAGCAAATTCGAAAATCTATTCGAACTCCTGAACCTGGAGATGGAAGCGAGTGGGACGAGATAGACATAAGCTTGAAGAATCGTAACCGAATATGGAAGATTGTCAAGCCAATGGCGGAAGAGTTTGTGGAAACATGTCCTAGTGTGCTCCGCCAGAAATATGGTGTACCTGTGCAACAAGCCAACAGGACAAGTGTAGTGCGGGGTTGGGTAGGGACACGTTCTGGTCGGGAAGGTGTGGCTGAAAGTGCCTATTTTGGAGACAGAGCGAGACCGAGAGAAAAGAGTGCGGAAAAGGAGGAGGACGAGGACGAGAACGAGGACGAGAATGACAGTGATGATGAGGATGATGAGACTATTTCCACAGAATTGGTGGGGGTACGAGTGTATCTCAGCAGTGCCAAAGAAGTAGACTCCGGGTTAGGCCTGTTGCGCAGCGACATTAAAGAGGAGAGTCAAATTGTATGTGGCCTGGGGTTCCTAATTGACGACTACGAAGAGGAAGAGACGCAAATACGACGATTTGGCAGGCGGAGTTTTCAGTACGAGGATATCCAAATACCGACGCACAAAAATCTGACTGGTTTTGTCTTCTGCTTCACGGAAAATGTTGTAAGCGGAATTAGGTTAGTATTTGGGGACTCAAGACACGGGTCTCACTCGACAATTTCGGAATTTTCAGAACCGATTGGAAAATGGGGTGGTGTTATGAGGAAGGTCATAGCAACTCCGGACTGTCGTATGTTGGCTGGCGTCACCGGATTCATCAACTCCTCTGGATTCATTGAGAAAATCGGCCTGCTGGAGTTAACTCTAGAACGGAGGCCCTCAGACCAATTCGGGAATATTCCTGTTATTCCACTCCAAGTAGATCTCACACACAAGGAGTCTTCCGTGTGGAAGATACTTCCACCGACCAATGTGCGTTTTCTGGAGAGAGAAGGTCCCCAAATCCGCAACTGGAGATTACATATGGCAGAATGGGAGGTCTGGAACTCCAGCTATGAAGGGGAAGGTATTCTACCATCACCGTCACCGCGACTGAATAAGGATCTCTGCGAAATCGTTGGATATTATGACAATGAATTTTTAAGGGGGCTTTCTTTTATATATGAGACCCCATTCGGAAGGATGGTGTCTACAGCAGGGTTCACTGAAGCTAAATGCAAAAGCACCTTTCCACTGTCCATTGGAGAGAGAATATCGGCTGTAGTCATATCATTCGGAGTGGGAGGTGTCCACGGGCTTCTGGTATGTTTTTCCCATATAACCTTCGTGGGCCATATGCTGAGCCATTATGCCCAGTTCGTGACCGATAGAGGCCGCAAAAGTGACGTCTTGGGTCCAAGATACGCTGGTACACATAAAGTATTTGGGCCTTTGCTCACAGGCCCGTTAAGCACTGCACATCGCTACGATCTTCAAGGTATCGATTCAGTAGTTGGGCTTCATTATTTATATGACAACGAGGTAAAGTCTTACCTAGCGTAGAAGTATTATACAGTACTAAAAACAGTTCAGGCACAGAGGTTCCTACAACTAGGGTTGATCCTTCTAGAGGAAAATAGTGTGTGTATGGGACAGAATCTACCACCCATTCCATTTGATCAGATCGACGACAATAGCCTACAATGGGAGGATGGGCCCCCACCTCAAGACCTAGTTGTGAGCAGAGAAGCAGGCACCTTACTCGCTGACAATGATACCGGCAGCACTTACACTGGATGGGTTGATCTTTTGCCCGGATTAAAGCAAGTCCTTACATATGGACAGATGAAAGGTATCCGTTTCGTGTATGCAGATAACAACAGAAGAGATAAGTATTTTGGCAATGCGGAAGGCATCATTGGCGATCCCTATGTTCAAAATATAGATGGTATCCATGGAGAAAAGGTCATTGGGCTGTATGAGATCTTTGAAGAGGAATCAACCATAGACGATGAGAGTAGGATGACTATGAGCTTCGACGATGTAGCAACGGAATCTGATACGAGTGGCTATGACGGGCCTGGTTTGATGCCACGCCTCTGGGTTAGTGAGGCCCCTTTCCGTTTCTATCTTATTCCCCTTTGACTATTTGCTAATACACTAGCTACTTGAAGTTTTTGACAGACCGCAATCAAGATAAATGCCCTTTACATTGTCATAAAATTATCGAGGCCGACGGTCTTCGAGGCATGAAGTTTGATTTCACAGCTGAAGGCATCCAAGCATGGCTACCAATATACAGTGATGCATCTGGCAAACATGAAACTCGGTTTCCATGGTACCACCGGGGCTTCCACGCAGACCGCCATTTACCTTCGGCGTGCTCTGTAACCCATGAGTATTTTGAGGATATAAGGGGTAGGAAGGTTGATGCAGTCAAAGGCTATATAAATAGAGGCGGCAATTTTTGTGGCCTATTATTTCGCCGAGGCGGGGAATGGAGCGAAAACGTGTTTGGTGAGATGTCAGCGTTTGAAATCACCATGGAACTAGGCGAAGATGAGGTAATTTGTTCTGCCTACACCAGTGGCACCACCGCATTAGCAGTAGGTTTACTTCGTTCCCAAGGAGCATTGGCGTTAGATACTGATAGACTGTAGCTTGTCACCAGTAAAGGAAAATGTACCCCATGGTTTGGGAAAGTGACAGAGGAGCCAGAGTTCAGGGGTCCCTCAGCGAGGCATGAAGCCGCTGTGGGGATCTATGGGGCTGTCGAGAGGGTAAGCGTTCTAATGTACGTGCGGGTTAATGATACAAGCTAAATTTTCTAGAAACTCGTTGATCGTATTACCTGGAAGGAGTTGGGACTCTTGTACGGGGAAGCAGGTCCAAACTGTCGCTACAAACCTCGACGACAGAACCCAAGCATACCCTTAGCGCTACAGTTTCCTGAGACAGACCCTCAGACCACCCTCCCTTGGTATAGTGATATTCATAATAAACGGCCTGACTATGAACTGGCAGAGATGGCAGGGCAGAAGGAATCAACATATTGGAATAGCAAAACATCCTTTTGGAGGGGTTATATGGCATATGATCCTCTTGAGCTAGAGCAAATCCGAGTTTTTGTCAATCGACATGTGGCCCTTAGGGGCATTAGGGCACTGAGATTACGGGGCACAAAAAAGATGGGAGTGACAACGATGGGAGTGTGGATGAACAATAGGGACTATATTGTTAGGAAGTCAGGAAAGATGAAAATTAAAGGTAAACATTGAACTCCGATGAATGATCATGTACTTACTTTCTCCGAGGCCCTGCAGGGGAAAAGATAACTGCTGTGAATGTACACCTGCGCTGTGCAGAGACCGAGGAGATGGTGGGTTCTGTGCAAGAAAGGGTGGTAGGACTGGAGATCAGTACAACCAGGGGTAAAGAGAAGCGGATGTTTGGTTGCGTTTACCCTCATTCTGAACTTTGTGGCCAAGTTGTGACAAAGCAGCTGGTATGCAAAGATGGGTATGAAGTCGTGGGATTCCATGGGGTTTTTTGCGTAAGATAGATTCCTCAGCACTACATACACGCTATACTGATGCCACAGATGGGTGTAGGACCTTTACCTACGAGATATCGGTCTGGTTTTGTGCCCGATCACTTATCCTACTCTCTTCCCTAATAGCGGAACCAGCAGGGCAACCAATAGCCAAAAGCTCAACGGCCACTCACCTTCAGCACATAGTCGGAGTATGAGCAATGGTACAGATTCTACAATTTTGTCTGGAGCTCGCAACACAACTCCTCCTCCTCCTTATTGCAGGAGCAGAAGGGACTCGCACTATGTTCATTCTCCAACCCAGCTGGACTCTGAGTGATTTATTTACCGCCTAAACTTATCCCTGTTTCGTTATCGATTATTTAATTTCTCATATTGATGATATCCTCAGCACTTTCATTAAATTGGTGGAAAGTCACATCACTACCCGGAAAGTAAAATATTTTATATTGGTTTAATCCTTCCTTTTGTTTTCTCTGTTTTATCGTTATTTTAAGAAGGATACCTGTTAGAAATTATAATGTCAGAGATATGAAGGCTACGACTTGCAAGAAAGGAGGCTTTTTGTGTTTTATGTATGCTTTGGAAGAAGAGAGGGGATATTGGGATAGAGGTAGAAGTAGAATAGTAGATGCTGGATATTTTGATTGATATATCGCCTTTGAGAGTTTACGGATCCGGATATTGGCCCTGCTATTTCAATTCTACCAGGCGCTCTAGTTCGGTACTTATAAGGGTCGAGGCTATTTGTGTCTGTTGTTACTGGGTAGAAACAATGTAGTATGTATCTCGGGACAATTGCAGCTCCTGTGAGGAAAAGCTCGAATACACTGCTGAAACTATAATTAGATAGCAAAGTATATTAATCCAAAACATCTAGTCTTATGCCGAAAATATAATTCTGTAGGGCCATCTCAAGATACAGACTGGGATAGGCCCGCACGTGCTCCCCACATTCTTCCGAACACCCGCACACTGTATAGCCCCTCTCATTCAGAACCACTATTTCCGTTCGAGTCATCGCTTTCGCTTCGGCATATGCGATTTAACTCCCCAACACCTATTGCGCGCCTGCTCCAGTCGCTCAATTCTTGGGTAAACAGTGTTGCACGACCGTTTGCGACTCCCAGGGCGAGGGTTCTTTTCTTTAGCTCCACCATACCTGCAACCAGAACTCTTCCTTCTGAAGACAACTCCACCATTACCCCAAGTGTCACATCCACACTTTCTATACGTCAGCTTCGGAAACTTCGGCAAAAGTCTTCAGTCATGGCTACTACATTGAAAGGCCAGCCTCTTGATCGTCCCACACTCGACACTCTCTGCCGTCGACGATTGTTTTACACACCATCGTTTGAGATATACGGCGGTATTTCTGGGCTTTTCGACTATGGCCCCCCAGGATGTGCACTCCAGGCAAACATTATCGATACCTGGCGTAAGCACTTTGTTCTTGAGGAGGACATGCTCGAGGTCGATTGTACCATGTTGACTCCGCACGATGTCCTCAAAACGTCTGGGCATGTGGATAAGTTTGCGGATTGGATGTGTAAGGACCCAAAGACTGGGGAAATCTTTAGGGCTGATCATTTGGTTGAGGAGGTTGTTGAGGCGAGGCTGAAGGGGGATAAAGAGGCGCGATTGGGAGAGAAGAAGGGTGCGGAGGGAGGAGTGCAGGAGACCGCGAAGGATGTGGAGGAGAATACTTCAAAAGAGGACAAGAAGAGGAAGAAGAAGGTCAAGAATATTATGGCGGTGAAGTTGCCTGATGAGTTGGTTAAGGAGTATGAGACCGTTCTAGCCAAGGTGAGTGCAGAGGAGAATGGAGAGTTGAGTGGAACATAAAGGCTAATATGGGAATAGATTGACAACTACGACGGTGAGGAATTGGGTAATTTGATCAAGAAGTACGACATCAGGAATCCTACTACTGGCGGAGAGTTAAACCCCCCTCTTGCCTTCAACTTGATGTTTCAAACTAGCATTGGACCCACTGGTGGAGTTGCTGGGTGAGCCCCCCCACCCCCACCAGGTCATATCACCATCCTAACAACCTCCCTCATCAGATACCTCCGCCCCGAAACTGCCCAAGGCCAATTTCTTAATTTCTCCAAACTTTACGAGTACAACAATCTCCGCATGCCTTTCGCTTCCGCCTCGATCGGAAAATCTTTCCGTAACGAAATCTCGCCCCGCCAAGGTCTCCTCCGAGTCCGCGAATTCCTCATGGCCGAAATCGAGCACTTTGTCGATCCGGAAAACAAAGTCCACCCTCGATTTTCCGAAATCTCCGACGTCAAACTCATGTTCCTCCCAAAGGCCGTACAGCAGTCTGGGAGCACGGAGGTCATTGAAAAGACCATTGGCGAAGCGGTCAATGGGGGCATGGTCGATAATGAGACGCTTGGATACTTTTTGGCGAGGATTCAGTTGTTCTTGCTGAGAATTGGGATTGATAAAAACAAGATTAGGTTCAGGCAGCATATGGAGAATGAGATGGCACATTACGCTAGTGATTGTTGGGATGCGGAGTTGTACAATTCCTATGGGTGGATTGAGTGTGTTGGATGCGCGGATAGGTCTGCTTACGATCTAAGTGTTCACAGCAAGGTTACTGGTCAGGAGTTGATCGTTCGAGAGACCCTTCCTGAACCAGTCAAGAAGGACGAGTGGGAGGTTGAGATCGAGAAGAAGGTTTTTGGGCCTAAATTTAAGAAAGAAGCAAAGGTCGTCGAGGAAGCTCTTTTGGCACTCACCCAGGCCCAACGAGAGGCAGCTGCAAGGACCCTTGAGACCGAGGGCAAGCTTTCTGTGTCTCTCCCTGACGGGCGCTCCGTCGAAGTAGACACCACCACCATCACTATTGCCCTCCGAACAAAAACCATTAACGTCCGAGAATTCACCCCCAATGTCATTGAGCCCTCGTTCGGTATTGGCCGTATCCTGTATACCCTCATCGAGCACTGCTTCTGGGTTCGCCCAGAGGACGCTAACCGCGGTGTTCTCTCATTCCCTCCATCAGTCGCCCCGACGAAAGTCCTTATCGTCCCGCTCTCGTCGAATGCACAATTTACCCCAATTGTCAATGCTCTGAGCGCGAAGATTAGGAGGGCTGGAATTAGTAATAGAATTGATGCTAGCTCTGCGTCGATTGGGAAGAGGTATTCTAGGAATGATGAGCTAGGAACACCATTCGGAATTACCGTAGATTTCCAGACGGTGAAGGATGGAAGTATTACGCTTAGGGAGAGGGATGGGACGAGGCAGGTTCGAGGAAGTCAGGAGGAGGTCGTGGTGGCATTGAAGGAATTGGTAGAGGGGGAAATTGAGTGGGAGGAGACCGGGTTGAAGGAATTTGTTGGGCAGGAGGTGGATGAGGAGTAGAGTGGGGGATTGTACTGCGTTGGGTTGGGTTAGAATGAGGAGTTCAGTGGGATGGGTGGGATATAATAAAATGGGAAAATGATTTAAGATTTCTTTTCATTTTTTTTCTACTCAGGTTGATTTTGTGGGTTTTTTATTTCCACTCGATAAAGAGATACACTATGGATGAATGGCAATGCAATGCAACCACTTGGATATCGGTGTACCAGTCTGTCCATGCCCCTTCAGACTACTACCATCTTACTCTGATTTGGAAAACAACGAATGCTAGGCAAATAGATGGATGCCAATATATATAATGTACTTATGTACTCTGGTCATCAGCAATAATGCTGTTATCTACCATACCATCTCAACTCAACTCAATTTCAATAAAAACAATAAAAACGAACAAAGAAACGAACACACAGACAAACCTCCGAAGGAAGGAAAGACATTTCCTCATGATATCGCCTCCTCCGTGTGCATGCTTGAACCAATAGAAGTAAATGTGAAAACCAATGGAACACCAACCAAGGCAAAGGAGAAACGCAACGGACGTTAAAAATCAAATCAAACCAAAGCCAGGTCGATCTAGTTCAGAACTGCAAGGTGCATATGCACCATACCATTCGTCCCCTTAGGTTTTCAATCACCACTCCAACCAACCTATCTTACGCAACCTCTCAAGCTCCATGCCTATAACCCCAATAACTTCTCCGCCACCTGCTGCGCCATGTCCTCAGACAGCCTCCCCTGCCCAGGCCGAACACCCACATTTCTCAATGCCCTAACAACATCACTAACTGAAAACCCCATATCCATAAACCGATCTACCGTCCGCTCATCATAACCCTGCAATTCCCTCTCCTTCTCTTGCCGCCTCCGCTCCTCTGCTGAGAGACCTCGGGACTGTTGCGCTGAAGGCGCTGACAAGGATGTACCGGTGCTGGGAGCATTTGCGTAGCGGATTGCCCATTCTCTAGCTTTGCGTTTGAAGGCTTCCGGGTTGGAGAGCATCATATTTGCGACTTCGGCGTCTTGAGGATCTGAGGGTTCTGGGGCCGAGAGTAGGGATTGAAGGGAGAGAAGAGCGGTTTTGATGGTTAGGACGGGGGTCCATTTCGCGGAGAGTGTGTCGAGGCAGATTGCACCCTGACCACATGATCAATCAGTATTTTATTTATTTGGGCGGATGTGGGTGGAAAGGGTGCTTACGGTTTGAGATGAAACGTTAGGATGCCAGACTTTTGTTGAGAATTTCATTTTTGGAGGGGAGAAGGGGTAGTTGTCTGGGAGCTGGATGTCGATGGTGAATTCTCCGTTCTCGTAAGGTGTGTCGGGGGGGCCCCTGAAGCGGCCAATTAGGTGCGTCATGTTTTGGGGGTCAATGACAGAGGCTTCCATGCCAGACGAGGTGTCCCGGGACATGTCTTGGAGCTCTTTGATGATTCGGCGTTGGGAATTGGAGGACATTGTGGATGGTGTTGGTGTGATATGGTCTGAGGGAGTGGAGCGAATTCGGCTGTGAGAGGAAGCGAAGTGACTGCTAGACGACTCGAGGGGCTCGGGGGGGTTATGTAGTAAGGGTACTTGCTGGGAATTGATAATCCTTTGGATAGTTGATGTGTTGGTAGCCGGAGAGCTCAGGTGAGACAGAGCGGATTAATAAAACTCCGCGAACGTGCAGGTACTATTACTCGTACTCGGGAGCTGCGCAGAGGCAATGGAGATGGAAGAAGTGGGGTGGTTCTGAGGGTGGATTTGTAGAGAATGAGGGGTGAGGTGAAGTGAGGACATGAGGATCGGACCTTTTGCGTCGAAAGTGTTTCTATCTGAAACCAAAACAGCTGTTATCGTGCCAGCAAAACAGCTGAAGGAGCGTGGGTGCTTGGCGTCATGATCATGACCTATATAATTAGGCACTTGAAATCTGTCAGTTGTAAGGTTAGTATCTGAATTCGGACGCTATTTAACAATCTGTTTGGTTTCCTGAAGCTCCTGGATGTTTGGTTGAATGGGCTCTATCATACTCAATGGACATGGTATTGGAGTCAGGTCTACTGTAGGATCAGACTCCTAAGAGTCAACTGCTGGTCATTCACCTTTACGAAGTGACCCTTGTGAATTAGTTTAGTGGCTCTCAATAGCCTTAAGGGCGAGAGGGTTGTTTACCGAAGTAATTGTTTAAATGTATGTTATCTGGGATGATCTGATATTGACTGATACGGTCTGAGGCTGACAAACGTTTCTTGGCGAGGTTGACGAGAGCTTGCAGTTCTCAAGCATCCCAACACCCTAGCAAACCCTCCACCAACATCAGTACTCCGGCTAGGAAGCATCTACAGAGTCGGATTATACGGTTTTGTCAGGTAGTACTTTACCACAGAAGGACACCGAACCATGGTATGCAGCTTTGGGCAATCCGGCGGTTGTGGGATTGTATGTGGGGCGGAACTCTGACTGACAGTTGGTTCAGGGAAGTGCACAGTCTGGAATGGGCGGTGGCCCGCCTGGAGGAGATCAGAATAAAGATGGAAAGGATCAAAAGGTATATCAATCCCCTATCATGAGCTGCACTTGTAAACTCCACCACCTCACCTTCATCTAACCTCTCCACATTTATGTAGAAAGATAAACCGAAATACGAGCCACCCCCACCAACCACCCGTGTCGGCCGCAAGAAGAAGCGACATGCTGCCGGCCCTGATGCTGCATCCAAGCTCCCCACCGTCATTCCTAACTCCCGATGCAAGCTCAAAATGCTCCGTATGGAGCGTATCAAGGACCATCTTCTCCTTGAGGAGGAATTTGTTCAGAACCAGGAGATGCTTCGCGGAGGAACCAAGGGAGGTGTTGAGGATAGGGTAGCGGAAGAGAGGGGTAGGGTTGATGAGTTTAGAGGGTCCCCTATGGGCGTGGGAACGTTGGAGGAGATGATTGATGATGATCATGCTATCGTTAGCAGTGCTACTGGCCCCGAGTATGTCTTTCCATGACACCTGGGGGAATTAGGATGCTAAGTAATGGTCGGCAGATACTACGTCTCAATCATGTCTTTCGTCGACAAGGATCTCCTTGAGCCAGGATGCTCTGTCCTGCTCCACCATAAGACGGTTTCCATTGTTGGAGTATTAACAGAAGACTCTGATCCCTTAATATCAGTGATGAAGCTCGATAAAGCCCCGACAGAGTCGTATGCGGATATTGGAGGTTTGGAGACCCAGATCCAAGAGGTGAGAGAGGCAGTGGAGCTCCCACTTTTACACCCAGAGTTATATGAGGAGATGGGTATCAAGCCGCCAAAGGGCGTCATTCTATACGGATCACCAGGTACTGGAAAAACGCTGTTGGCAAAGGCAGTGGCAAATCAGACGAGTGCTACATTCCTGAGGATTGTGGGGAGTGAGTTGATTCAGAAATACTTGGGTGATGGGCCTAGGCTGTGTAGGCAAATTTTCCAGGCATGTTCACTGTTACACTGGCGTTTATGTTGGGTTTAGGTACTGACTTAAGACCCAGGTCGCTGCGGAGCATGCTCCATCTATTGTCTTCATTGACGAAATCGACGCTATCGGAACAAAACGATACGAATCTACCTCTGGAGGTGAACGTGAAGTGCAGCGAACTATGTTGGAGCTTCTTAACCAGCTCGATGGTTTCGATGACCGCGGAGACGTCAAAGTCATCATGGCCACCAACAAGATTGAGACCCTCGACCCCGCTCTCATCCGTCCCGGCCGTATCGACCGCAAGATTCTGTTTGAGAACCCAGATCAGAACACCAAGCGCAAGATCTTCACACTCCATACCAGCAAGATGAGTCTGAGCGAGGATGTAGATCTGGAGGAGTTTATTGCGCAGAAGGATGATCTGAGTGGAGCGGATATCAAGGCGATTTGCACTGAGGCGGGGTTGTTGGCGTTGAGAGAGAGGAGAATGAGGGTTCAGATGGCGGACTTTAGGAGCGCGCGAGAGAGGGTGTTGAAGACTAAGAGTGAGGGTGAGCCGGAGGGGCTGTACTTATAAGTGTGGTATGGAGCTGGGATTTCTGATGTGGAGGGATGCTGTGGCAGTTAATGCACGTTATGGATGAGATGACCAACTTGATTGGATGATTACAGGGCAGGCAAGGCATACTTAGCTTGTTCCGTGGCTTAGCATCGGGTAATGTTATATGGGTGATTTTTTGCTGTATGTCTGCTGTTATATGTATGCTGTATGATGTTTTGTTGGCTCTACACATCTGCACAAGCCATTGTTGGGTGCCAAGGCTGCGACGTAATCCCCGTGCTTGTTGAAGCCAACTTTCGCATAATCCTCAGTCAGCAAAGCAAAGTGTATTCTCCATTCCCACCATCTACGAAAGGATACCACCAAGCGTCTGTAATACTATCCGGCCCGGACCCGTGTGACTGGATCCAGGGACATAACATACACTCAAATTCACAGCCAGCGGCAGCTAGTAATATTCAAGTACCTAGCTACTCCGAACCAGCGAATAAAGGAAACAGCACAGGGAGTGCCATGGCACCAACAATAATATCCTCGAAGCTAACCCTCACATACCCCCTATTCTGCGCGGATTTCTTCGAGCCCCCGAGCGACAGTGATGAGCCTGTAACTGTTGCTGTAGCGGGAGGAGGAGGAGAGGGACGGAGTGGTGTTAGAAATAGGATAGTGAGTATTCTACCGTTCCCTGGGTTTGCTAGTTATGTTAGGTGCTAACGGCTTGCGGTGGGTAGACTATTATAGACGTATCCAGTCCTACAGAAGCAAAAACCGTGTCGGAGGTAGAATTAAGTGGACAGGAGGATTCGCCGATGAGTCTTTGTACACTCCCAGGTTCCGGGGGGAGTGTAGTGGCAGGGATTAATAGCGGGGCAGAAGTTATTAAGAGTACTGGTGGAGAGGGGAATTTGCATTTTAGGGTGTTTAGGCAGCAAAACGGGGAAGAGGGCGAGATGAAAGAGGTAGTGAGGAAAGCGGTATTTAGTGCTGGTGTGTTGAGGGAGGGGGATATGTATCAGCGGTTGTGCAGAGGGAAGAGCGGAGTCGTGGTTATAGGTAGCGGAGGGGGGAAGAAGGCCGAGAATGAGATGGTTGTGGTGAAGGAGGGGGAGAAGGGGTGGGAGAAGGGGTGGGAAGTAAAAGGGAGAGTGAGGCCAGAGGAGGGGAAGGAAGTGGTAGATTTAGATGTGGATGTGGATGTGGAGCTGGAGGGGGAGGGGTGGACTGTGGGGTGGTGTTTACCCCAGGCAGCGTATATTGCGAATTCGAAGGATGTTAAGCCGACTAAGACGACTGAATCGCCGAAAGCGATATTTACGCTTACGCCGGGCTCAGGGGCGTTTAGGTCACTGAGGTTTATTACTCACCCGAGTATTTGGGACACAACACCGAAAACGAAGTTGATTGCAGCGATTGTTAACCTCCCCGCGAGAGGCGGTGCGCAGCTACTTACCCTCTCTTCCCCAAGTATACCAGCCAAAAGTGCCGTCCTAGCACGTCGTAACCTCCATCGGAATATCAAAGCCGCAACATCAATGGCACTTGTTTCCCTCCCCCCAACCACAACCTCCCGAGGTCAACCGCAGGCACAATCCCTTCTTGCGGTCTCAGGCGCTGATATGTCCGTGGAGATCCTTGTGCTGGATTATCCACTCACTCCCAACGTTAAAGAAGGGGAAATCAAAATCCGAACACTAAAAACATTCTACAATGTCCATCCATTCCAGATTACGAAGGTCGCTTGGTCGCAGCCAGTTCGAACCGCAACCGCGGGTTGGGAGTTGAAGCTAGCAACTGTATCGATGGGGCAGACTGTAGTGACGTATACTATCCCGCTTGTGTCCGTGACTACGGGTTTAGGAATCGAGGGTGCAGAAGGAGCTGGGCAGGGGGTAGGGTCGAGTACAGCGGAGTTATTCGTGCCGAGTAAACCACCTAGTCCGAGTCCGGAGAAGAGGGGAAAGCAGAGGAGTATAAAGAAATCAGGGGCTGCATCTTCCTCCCCATCACTGTCACAAATTAATCATCAGGGGATGTACGTCCTCCCACCCCCTGGCACGCGCAGAGCAGCGATATACTCCGTCACGGTATCCCTGGGCTTAGTAGTCGTGCTTGCAATCCTCCTGCAGCTGATATTTATCTATAAAGGGGGCTTGTTGGTGGCTCCGGTGGGTGTCGATGCGTTGAGCCAGATGGGATATCCTGGGGAAGCGAGGGATGAATATGGCGGGAAGGAGGAGGAGATGATTGTGGATATGGTGAGGGAAGGGGCGGAGGTTGTTGGGGAGTGGGTGGTGGAGGAGGGGAGGAAGGTTGCGGGGGGGGTGGTAAAGGGGATGGTGAGGGGGGTGGTGGAGCAGGGAGTTAGGGGGGTGCTGGGGGGGTGAGTAGGGGAGAGTGGTGTATATATCTATTTTTGTTTTCTGAAGGGAGATTTGGGTTGCGACTGGCTTGGTCTAGTAATGGGTTAGCCATGATTGTTTTTTTGCGGGTTTGGTTTGTTTACATTCTACTTGTGATGGATTGTTTCAAGTTATTACGAGTTTATGGACTTATGCGTATTATGATAGAAGGAAAAATTATTATTTATTCATTTTTTGTCTCTAGAAACTTGCATGCGAGAATGTAGTTTAAATTTACGGTCTGAATCAACTGGCTAGCAGGTTTTACACAACCTAGTACGGGGTAATCGCTAATTGACGAAATACCTGCGGGAGGCATAGATACCTAGTATGCCCCTGATGGGCAGGCACAGTACCGCAGAATGGCACTAAAAGCTTTGGCATATTCAAAGGTAGGGAAATAAAATCAAGCATAGTAAACCAAGTACAAGGCTTGGTGGTAGGGCGCAAGCCGGATAGCCGTATAAGAATAGAAAATAGGTCCGTGCAGCAAAGTATACTAGATGCGACTGTCTTACCCTCAATCGTATTCCGCAGGTGAATGGCCCCTATTTCCAAAAAAAAAGCCACAGCAGGAACGACCATCAAACTTCTTTGCCAGTATGGCCCCATCCTATAAAGACCTTACAACCGCGCTTCAGGATTGAGACTAGCATCCCGGATGCTCGGTAATCCTGGCCTTCGCCAGCCTCAACTTTCTCAATTAGCAAGTTACCCTCAACCGCATACATTGCTATACATTGCTAGATCATAAGTGTTCCGTTTCCACACCCAAACTGCAGGAAAATGAGCCAATTGGCTCATAGACTCCCTATCTTTCACAGATTATCAAAAACGCTAACCGCCGTCAAGACTGATGGGTATGACATTGCGCTCATTCGTACGTATGGGGTGTATGGTGTTGCTTGTACAAATTCACGTTTACCGGGTAAGGTGATTAGTCCCCATGAAGCTCGACAAGTACTTATTATAGTGAATTGTTACAAATTTTTTTTTTTTTCAAAGCAGGCGTGTTTGGATGTTAAAACAGCCCCGTGCTAAACACTACGACCGCTGACTATACATTAAACCAACAGCATGCTAGTTATCTTATGTCTCTTGACGATCTTACATAGCTCTATTATATATTTCTCATTCTCATGGCAAATGTGGATATATAAACAGTTATATATAGTACAGTGCATCAAGCCATTTTGTTGTATAGCCAACCTAATACATCTCACCTACTCATCACCCCTCGTCCTCACCCTCCTCCTCACTCCCCTCCTTTCCACCCTCCTCATCTGAATCCCCAAAATCAATCTCGGGAATAACCATCTCCCCTTCGTCATCCTCGCTATCTAAGACCTCCAGCACCCCCGCACCACCAACACCAGCGTCAGCACCAGTTTTGACCACAATAGTTTCATCGGCTGCCGCTGTCGGGGGTGATGTAGTAGTAGTAGGTGGGGAAAGCTTGATACGTTTTGGCGGATGGGGAGTCTCAGGGGCTACCGCTCCTAGCATGTCGCGATGGAGTTGTTTCGCGGAAGGGGTTAGTGCAGGGAGGGGGTGGACGTGGATCGTGTCTTGGATGTCGTCGTCGTTGCTGGTGGTGGTGGGGGGGAGTTTGGCGGGGGTAGCTGGTGGTTGTGTGGGGAGTTGGTGTTGAGATAGTTGTAATTGTAGTTGCAGGTTTGATGAAGGGGATGGTTGTATTACCCGGGCTTGGGGGTGTTGTTTTGAAGGGGTAGATGTACTTAGCGCTCTACCCCACCTCTCTTCCCGGGATAGTAGTTCGACCTTCTCATCCTCGGCATCCCCTCTACCGCCAACACTGCACACCGTGTCTACATCAACGTCCATCGCCGCCTCCTCCTCTTCATCTTCCTCCCCCTCTCCCTCCTCCACATACTGATCCTCTTCACCAACCCTAACAACTGGCATCCTCGGCCAACACACCCCCTGCACGCCCAACTCCTCCACTCCACCCCTAGCCTTCCCTGCAACCAAAAACGGCAACAAACTCCCTCGGACATACCCTGCGGGGAACAGCACACTTGCCAAAAGTAACTCGCGGGTATTTGTCAGAATAGCCATTCTGTCGATTTTAGTTCTCAATTCTGATGGGATGCGTGGCGCGGGAAGGTGCGTGAGGAGGGTTTCTAGGAATGTAATTGCGACTTTGCTTTCCGTAGATGGGTGGGTGTGAAGCTGGGGTTGGGACTGGGATTGGGGATCGATGATGCTGGAAGTGGTGTTGAGGAGGGTGTCCGCAAGTGTAGCTGTTGCTGTAGAATTTTTCTGGGTTTTGGATGAACCCGCGCCGCCCTTTTTCCGCTTCCCAGATGTAGATGCAGATGAGTTCGCAATTATCGTATTGTCCTCCTTAGCAGCCATATACGGCCTAAGCACATCCTCAACCGCATACTCCGCAATTTTCACCACCTTCTTCCAACCCTCTCCCTTGGGCATCCCTCCTCCCACTAATATGATTAGTGTATTCAAAACCCCATACACCGCCACCCGTAGGTCCGAATACAATTGCGCGTAGTCCCAGATAGAGAGGATAAGGGTGATTGTTTGGAGGGCGGCGGGGATGAATAATTCGCCCAGTCGACGAGCGAGGATATCGATGAGGGAGAGGGTGGTGAGGTGCAGTGAGGGGAGGTGGGTGAATAGCCGATCTCGAGAGGAGGCAGGGTTGGAGGGGTTGGGGTGTAAGTGGGGAGGGGTTAAGGCGAGGATTCGGGAGGTTAGGGTGAGGACTGTGGAGAGAGGGGTAGTTACGGGGACGGTGGTTGGGAGAGTGAAGAATGTTGGGAGGAGGCGGAGGAGGAGAAGAGCTCGGTCGGCTTGGATCGAGGGTGCATCGGAGGGGGGAGGGAGGAGATTCAGTGTATTGTTGGAGGATTCAGGGGTGAGAGAGGGGTCTTCAAGGATGGGTAAGAAGAGCGTGGTGAGGGTGGTGTGTAGATCGGAGATGGTGCAGTGGAGGAGGCGGGTCCATTCAGACGAAATTGCGTTTGCAGTGGTGTTGCGCTCTCCCCCGGAGGACTCTGCGCCGCGAGAGGAAGGGGTGGCGCAGAGGTGGAGGCTGATTAGGATCTCCCGTGAGAGAGTCTCGACTTCTTCGGTTAGGGCGTATGGCGGGGAGCTTAATATTGCGAGAAGGATGCTCTGGGTGCGTTTGACGAATGGTCGGAAGGTTGTTGCGTGAGTGGGGAGGGTCTGGGCTATGGCGCGGAGAGCGGAGGGGAGGAGGGTTGGGGAGTCGGTGATTATTGGAAGGGTGGGTTGCGATTGGAGGTCGGAGGTGCGGCTGGAGGATGTTGGGGGGGAGAGGAGGTGAAGGGTGGCTTCGAGGAAGGGCTTGAGGTTGGGGGTGGTGAGTTCTCGGGTGAGGGCAGGTTTGGAGGGAGTGAGAGCATTGAAGATGGTGGAGAGGGTGGTGAGGGACAGAGTGAGTGTTGCAGTGGGCTCGGGGCGCTGTAAAAGAGGATCGTTAGCTGCATGCGCAATTGGAATTGAGAGGGAGAGGGAGAGAGGGAAGGACAAACCCCGAGTAATGCCACAAGCAACGGTACCCAACTCTTTGCCCACGCACCCAATGCCTCAGGACTACTCTCCAAGCTGGCCTTGACCAGTGCAACACCGGCCCATCTTCCCTGGGGTAATCTGCTCTGGAGGAGAGATGATACTCGGGTTTTGTATTTGTGGAGGAGGACGGTGGTGTCTTCTTTTTCGGTGGAGGGCGTGTGGAAGGCGGTTTCGAGGATCGGGGTGGAGTAGAGGGTGCTGGCGATGGTGGGGATTTCGGAGGGGAGGGAGGATTCGGGGGTGTTGGCGAGGGTGGTAGTGAAGGAACGGAGGTGGAATCGGTCCATGGAGGGGGCGGAGGGTTGGGGGGCCATGGCGATCTGCCCCTTCAGAAAGAGTCTCGTTCCAGCAGGCAGTACTTACATAATGGTGCACTATGCAGAAGATGCAGAAAAATTTCCAGCCAATCGGACGCCTCTGCTGAGCCACATTGCGAGATGCATGCGGTATGCAATGCACCATGGCACCCGCAAGTGCTTAGGCCATGTATTGAGGTAAATTTAGTAGGTAGGAAGGCACTGTACCTACCCGAACCCCTGCCCCGAATTCATGCCATGGGCTGTTACAGTTTCCAGTGATACCTACCCATATTCATAGTTCTTAATCGCTTTCTCGCTCCTTTCTTTGTAGATCTGCAGCTCTGCACAATAAAAATCACCGGCGGCATAATAGCAACTTCACATTCACCTTGTCTCTCACTCGTTACTCGTACGCAATGGCTACTGTACGTGGAAAGCTCCCCGAATTCCGCTCCTTTCTGAGGTGGACAGCTAATGGGTACACAGGCCAAAGCAACGGCCGCCATCGAGCAACTTGACGTTGCACGATGTAACGGCAACTGGGCAGAGGTGCCAGCATTGGTGAAGCAGGTGGAGAAACGTGCTCCAGGGAGAAGCTGTACCTCACCCGCCGTTCCATTTCAATCCCTTCCTGTACCGGAAGCTGGATCAAAAAACTATGATCATCGCATGCTTCCGAATGAAATAGCACTATTCCTAACTTACTCGAGGTTCTTGAATCTCTTTGAGCGTCTACACAGGCCTAGCTCTAACTGCATCAACCGAATACGCAATCCACCTCAAAACGACCACTTCCCCGAACTTTAGCAACCCGGAAAGCCGAAAGTACCTCTCGGATTTACTCGCCCCGTTAGTGAAGGAGGTATCCAAGTACAGCTTGCCCTTACCGAAGCTTCCGAGTCCGGCGAGCGGTGGGCAAAGAGCGGATGTTACCCCAGAGGACATCTTTCAGGCAAAGGTGACGATTGCTTGGATATACTTTTGTATTGGGGAGCATCAGACTGTGTTGGAGAAGTTGCCTGGGGATGAGGACACGCCAAAATTGACTGGAGCGGAAGGGGTGGGGTATGAGTATACGCGAGTAGCCTTGATCAAGGCAATTGTGCTCCGGGGTAGGTGGGTAATTAGAATACTACAGTCACGTTACTAACTTAATCTCTGTGCAGGGCTGGCGTTGGAGTTCACACAGGGTGACGACTTAGCGACTGCCCTCCAAGTTTACAAATCCACCACCAGAATACCCGCGCCAGCAATTGGACTATACCCAGAATGGCGAATTTGGACCGAGAAAGCTCTAGGGCGTTTTGCACTTGTAGCTCATAAATGCTGGGTTGACGACGAGGAACGGGCACAGCAGCAGCGGGATAATCGAATGAGCAGATACTCGGTCTATTCTCGAGCTTCTGGCACAGATGAGCTAGAAGATGACGAAGTTGGAGTGGCTGTTGGCCCGACTGTAGATGACTATACCGTTTTATTTGCATTTAGGTCATATCATAAGCACATCAATGCCATCCATGGAACCCCGTCTACAGCAATCAAGGATATTGAGCGAGGTCAGGTTTATCGACAGTACCTGCGGTTTCTTTCTGCATTGTTGTCGGCGAACTTTACCGCTAGATTTGCCCCAACCAGGCGGCCTAGCAGGGCTACAATGAAGAGTTACCCATCATCACTTGCCGGTGGAGTGAGAAATTCATCGATAGGAGTCGTTGGGGGTGGGTTGGTTGGTGGCATCGGAATTACAAAGGATGAATTGAAGGATGAGATACGATCTATACAAGGAATATACGAGAGCTATTTCATGCAGAGTGTTGGGTTTCCCAAAGCCGATGAGGTGCATGTGGAGGTCTTGGAGTGGGTCGATTTGGCCATGGCAAACTGGAGAAAGATGGGTGCGAGTGCAGAGGATGCGACGCCCATTATCGACGTAAGGTTCTCATTCACTTTCTTTATTGCTTTTGTTAATTTGAGTTCTAGATATTATATCGAGCGTGTGGGAAAACTTTTCACTCTCCTCGAATCCTGAGACATTTATTCCACACATTGACGGTAGTTGGAAATTTCAAAGAGGCACTGTTATCTCTGAACACATATATCGAACTCGTTGGAAAGGCTAAAGAACGAATTGCAAAGGGAGGCGTTGAAAAGGACTTTGACGATGACCAAACCATCATCTTGACTATTGAACAAGGCATCCGCGTGCTCTGCAAATACCTCAACAACGGAAAACGAGCAATGGAAATCGCTGAGCTTCTCGAGGAATGGCTTGAAGAGTGGGGAGTCGTCAGCTCTGAGGAAGAGACTGCTGGATCAACCGCCCTTCATAGGACTATTAAAGGCAGTGAAGAGAAGGCCTCTACAACATCAATAGTCAAGCCCGAAGTTCTTTGCGCGGCATGGAGGGGAATTGGGGTTGCCACATCTCACTGGGCTAGGCAAACTGTCGACGCTGAAAAGCGGCCAGAAATTCAGCAAGGCGCGGAAGATGCTTTCCGAAAAGGACTAGAGTATGATGAGGAGGACATCGATTGTTTGTTTGGCTTGGCGATGGTTTTGGCTGAGACAAGGCATATTGACGATGCGGTGGCTACTATTAAGCAGGCTTTGGTGGGGTTGAGCCACCTAAAGAGTGAAGGGGAAGAGTTGGCGCAAGAGCCAGAGGAAGAGGAGGCTGTCGCTAGAGAGTACAGAAGGCTAGCGGTACCGTTCTGGCATCTGCTGAGTTTGCTGCTCAGTGCGAGTGAAGAGTTTGAGGGGGCATTGAGGGTGTGTGATGCAGTGTTTGAGGAGTTCGGCGGAGAGGATAACCTCATGAGGGCTGGGATGGCGCAAGCTGATGTTGTCGAGCAAGGAGACGCTCTTCGAGACATGATTATGAAAATGGGGTCAGATGAGAAGGAGAATATTCTTGAAGTAAAAATGACGCAGATGGCTCTTGTAGAGTTGATGGAGGGACCAGATGCCGCAATCAACATGTCAGATGAGCTATTGAAGCTCTACAGCACGCTTTTCAACTCTAATAACTTAGAAGAGCAAATTATCAAAGTCCAACAAGCGAAGGTACAGCAGGTACAAGAGCAGTTCAATGGATTGGAAGTAGAAGAAAAGCCAAGCCGTCTCAGGTCCATATCTCGGTACAGCAAATTAGGCCGTTCTCACCATAAAAAACAGGATTCGAGCGCGGTTTCTGTGATGGCTAGGAACAATAGTCGACCCACAACCAGTGGCTCAGGTACTATCAGGCCCAAGAGCAGCCATACGCCAAAAATAGAAATTACAGATCCAAATGGGGCTGGAATGGCAAAATCCTCGACAGGAAGTCCGACTGCGGATGGGAAGTTGCAGAAGAGAGTAGGTAGGGCAAATAGTGTTTCTGGGGGCACGATCCGGCGGAGAAAGAGTCTTGGGAGTGTCAAAAGCACAACTTCATCAAGGGGCGGGAGTGATCGAGAAGCTATACCACAGGTTCCCGCTATACAAACGGATATGAAGAAGGTTAGAAGGTCGCCTTCTCTGGGGTCTGCGGCAGTGAGCGGAGGAGGAGGAGGCAATCCACCAGTTCCTCCGCTCCCAACAACTACGAGCCCACAGACGCCGACCAGAACGCATATCTTCCATATGCATAAAGGTGTCAAAGCACCCAATGCATTTAACGGTGTGCAACAGCAAACAAGCTCAATCTCTGTATCTGTTGAAGACGCTTCCCATACTACCGCCGGACAAGCCCTCGGCTCCCCGACTGAACCGACTTCCCGCACGATTCTCCCCAGGACAAATAGGCTTTTCCCGCTAGCTACTCGGACCCCCGAGCCTGTCCTCCCAGAACAATCAGAGCGGGATAAATTTCTGGCTTGTCTGAGACGGATATGGCTATTTATTGCCGCTCTGTATCGCCGAGGGGGGTTCTTTGACGAAGCACTCCAGGCAATCGATGAAGCTGCGAAGATTAAAACTGTCAATGAGACTGGGGAGGCGGATGTCCTTACCGAACGGGGATATCTTGTTCTTGCACAGAGAAAGAAGGAAGAGGCGTTGGTGTTTTTTGAGACTGTCTTGGGATGGGACTGGGATCATCCGGGAGGGATTGTGGGGCTTTGTAAGGTTGTGTTGGAGGAGGGAGGGGAGGAGAAGGAGGGGAAGGTTATCCCCTCAACCGCTAATCAGGCTGGGTTGGGAGCGCAGAGAAATGCAGTAGTCCTAGACCCGAGAAAAGAATCGGTATATGCTACTCCTGCTCAGTCACCACTATTATTGAAGAGTGGGACGGTCCCCCTGCCCACACCTTCTGCTCATAATACCACCACCTCTGGCGAAGACTCCCTCACCAACCCTCCCGCCACAACGGCAAGTAAACCTAGTATTCCTTTCTCCACCACCTCAACTGCATCCATCTCGGGTGAGGGAGATCTAGCCCCCATCATCGCCCGCAACCGCGCATATGGACTCCTCTCACAATTGACAAAATCTGGCCGAGGGTGGGATTGTTCTGAGGCATGGTTTGCATTGGCAAGGTGTTACGAGGAGGATGGGATGGTGGAGAAGGCGTTGGGGGTGTATTGGTGGTGTGTGGGATTGGAGGATACTAGGCCTGTTAGGGGGTGGGGAGGGGTTGGCGGTGGTGGGAAAGGGAGTGGGAGAGGTTGGGGGGCGAGGGTGGTGTAGAGTGTAGAGGTTGAATGGAGGGAGAATGCGTGAGAGATATCCTGGAGTAGAGGAGTGGGGCGGCGTTTGGTGGGGGGAGGGAAGGGAGATTATGTGGAGGTTTATTTTGTTTTAAGTTTTGAGTAGTCTTTTGCTATTATGTGAGCAAGCAAGCAAGCGAGCATGGGAGATGAAGTTCCTATTTACATACCTCCGTATTATACTTATTTTGTTGCTGAGTAGTGGGTTCTACGCATAATTTAATCTTTGTTTGAATAGATCACGCATGTTGAGATAATTGCTTGGTAATGAGTGAGAGTTTGGGGTTTGTGCAAGCCCGTGTCGGTATCCTTGAGCAGAGAGAGGTATGTACCTACCTACACTCTTGCCAGCCCGGCGCTCTAATTCATACGTACCTACTTATTGTAGCAGGTTCATTACAAAGTTAACTATGTGAACTCTCTTTCTTACCAGCCCAGCCGGGGGAAGCTTTCCCTTTTTAGTCCAGTCCAGTCCAGCTACTAGAATTCTAGAATTATCAAAAAAAAGATATACTGCTCATAGTTCAGGGTAACAGGATTTTTCTTCTTTTTAATTCCTGGAGCACGCCAACTTTTCACTATCTTCGTGATTCTTCCCTAACTGCAAGCTTTCGTATCGTTATCGGCAGTAGCTGATAGCGACATGAAAGCGAATTGGGAGAGGGGGGGGGGGCAGATCATGACGGACGTATGTCCCCCACTTTGGCGGATTTTGTGAGAGAGAGTAAATCGAACCACGAAAAACAGGATGGACGGGTATAAACTTGCTATGGTTGTGCTAAACAAGAAAAAGGGGCTTTTTAGACTGCTTTACTTTTTGGGGTCTGCTTGATTGCGTCAGAGGTAGACATAGGGGCTGCTATTTCTTCATGTATCCCATATCGATACAGTTCGACTACATGTCATGTATGCCATATGCTTCATTAAGTGGTTTGGCCTTAATTCTAATCATCACAAATGAATGGAAAATCAGAACGCCCCAAAAACAGCCAACAGAAAAAAGCCAAGCAAAACCCAAAATGAAAACAAGAATCTCGGCTCCCCGCCGCTCAAGCCGATAGAACGTCCCCTACTTCTTCGGCGTAGCCTTCACACCGACCCTTTTCAGCCCCGCCGGCGTGCCCATCCTCGGCGTCGCCGCTCCAACCTTCCTGCTAGCAACCACACTTCCACCCACCTTCCCGAGGCCCTCGCCAAAGGGACTATCAAGTCTCAATCCCCCTACCTCCCGTGAGCTACCCATCCTACTCATCAGCTTATGGGCCGCAGGTGTCAGCGGGGCCATTTGTCCTCTTGGAGTGCCAGCCGCCCCACCAACCGCCTTCGCCACATTCCCTAACACTGTGCTCGCTCTCTTCTCTTTAGCGACTTTGTCGACCATCTTATTCAGAAGCATCTCTCTCCGGGGTGTAGCTGCAATCTTGAAAGGTGATGGGCCAGTAAAGCTAGGTGTTATCGGTAGACCGCCGCCACTGGTAAACCCTTGCTCGAATACGTCGATTTCGTGTTTTGTAGGCTCATCATCAACAAATGCGTATCCGTTCACCCGGGGGGTGGCACTCCCATCTTCCAGTACTGATGATACCGAGCCCCGGAGGTTACCTGCTATTGCATCCTGGATCGCCGAGAAAGATGGAGAAGGTGGAGGCTCCCTAGACGCCGTTGCAGAAGGGGGGGGTGGCAGACGAGTATTGGAGTAAGAGATCGATTTTGGGGGTTTGATTTGTGCCTTCTCCTCTCCTCCGGAAGCCGGCGCTGTGGGTGGTGATGGTAACGCAAGTTGCTGATCCTCCACCCCCTCTGGCACAAACATAAATCCATTCCTCGGTTTACTTTTCCACGTCTCTGGTGCTGCCTTTCTATCGTCCACCCACCCAATACTCTTCCTCTGCTCTCCACCCCCACCACTATCTCCATGGGCCTCCTCTCGTTCTTTTAAGATTCGATTTGCCATTTGTACCCTCTTCCCCGGTATTTTATTCCCATTCCACATCCACGCATATGCATTCCTCTTCTTCTCATTCTGCCGATCCAAGATATCATTAAAACTCGCATTATCCTCACTCGTATACTTCGCCTGGAACGCATCCAACGAGAGACTCGTATCCGGCTTCACCTTCCTCGGGCCTGCGCCTAATGTACTCGCCGTGCTCATCGTTGTCTCGGCACTCCTCACTGACCCCGGTGTCTCCATCTCTCCTAGCCCCGATCTAGGTGTAGGCGTCACAAGTCCCCCTCCCCACACCGGCGTCGGTGCAAAGCTCGTCCCTGTCCCAGCCCTTCGTTTTGCCATCCTCTTTTGCTGCTCCCGGAAATTCGATATCATGCTGGTATTCAGCTTTCGACCAGCTTCCGCAATCCATTCTGGATCTTGTGAGTCCAGTGCTTCCATGTATTCCTGTGTGAGTTTAGCTTCGACAAGACCAGGGAAGAAGTCGCGAGCGATGATCTCCGAAAGAGCATCGGTGTAGGTGTCTTCGTCGAGGACGACTGGTGGACGTTTGATTCGTTTAATCGGCGGTGGCGGAGGCATGAGCTCTGTGTCGGCAGCTTTGCGGATAAGTGCTTGCGATGAGGGCGAGGGAGACGAGGGCAAGGGAGACGAGGCCATGATGGTGATACTGAAGCCGGAAGTCGAGTAAATGGAATAGCGAGAGAAACGAGTGTTGTTTAGTGATGGTTAGCACATCACTGCCAAGGACTTGTAGCTTTCACGTGATAGATGCCAGCGAAAGGAAAATAATTTCAATCTTATCCCCGAAGTTGACTTCTAGACACAACGAAGGTGCTGGGCCAGCGAGCCCAACCGCTAAACATTTGTGGTTCTTCTCATGCAATAAAATACAGTACTCTATTCATTATAGCTAGCCTTAGAGCTTAAAGCCCTGGTATCGGCCTTTGTATCATAACAGCTCTAGCAAAACAAAACAATGACACCAGAACCAACGAACCTATTATCTATAGGCCGGCTATCATAATTGTTACCCTCAAAACTGTATGAAATGCACCAAAAACGCCCTTCTCCTCTCCTCGTCCCCTTTCTTCTCCCGCGACGCCTTTGCAACTCCAACTGCCCCAATCACACTTTGCCTATCCGGCGCCCCAGCACCCCTTTCTGGCACTGGTGGAGGTGGTTTATAAACCATAACCTCTGCAAACATCCCCGCAAGCCGCTGCTTCAGCAAAACATGCCTTGCGTTAGTTTTGATGATTGAGGAGCGGTTTGATTTGCTGGTGGTACTGGCAATCGTGTCCGTGGTTGCCGAGCGGGTGAGTGTTGTGGGTTCGGGGCTGTTTGTGGAAAGAATGCCAAGCATTTCGGAGACGAAGCCAGTGAGGTAGATGAATACATTAGCATGAATCGGGGAAGCTGAGGCTGGAAGAGACTCTAGGACCTGGCGATGAAAGGTTAGCAATCAACAAACAGCGCGTTGACGATGAAAAGTGCAGTGCATACATTCTCCCACTCCTTGGTTCCCCCTGCTCCGCCTTTCATGACCACTTCATACAAATTCTGTGGTATGACCCTGCCATCCAAGCAACCCAGAAAACCCAGTAAGCATTCAGCAGCAACCTCAATGATCTCTCCGGCTGTATACTCGTCTTGCTTCCATTTCTTAATCTCTAATTCTTTGTCTTGAGATAGACATTCCAAGATCCGCACCAGAAGTTTTCTCCTTTTTCCGGGGGTAGATTCTTGGGCGTCCACATCGCCGTCGTATTGTAGTCCCCAAGTCTCTTTTACAAATGGCCATCCAACTTCAGAATACCATTTCTGATTTTCCACCCCACTCTCCTTAGCACAGTCCTCCTCGATAATATCTTTCATTTCATCCAAGAGGTACTCGGTCATTCGATATAATTCTCTAGGAGCACTGTACCTCATCTCCGGCTTTTCCTGTCCGTCCTCAGAGTGCCTGTCTTGTGAGAACCAGAATCTTGCACCACCCGCTCCCTCTGGGATTGATACCAGCTCTTGCAGACTTCTCCCAAAACAGCTCTGCATCCACTGCCCACTCACCGGAATAAAAGTGTCTCTTCCGTTCTCGACATGCAATATGAGGATATCCTCCAGTTTCTCGTCGCCCCTGTTCAATCTCTGCAGAAGCACAACATCACTCATCTCAATCAAGAGACTAAGGTATACTGTTACCACCTCTCCAGGCTCCAGCTTGACCCCCTGAGTGACAGCCTTTCCGCCGTCGCTGTGATCATCGTCAAAACCAACCTCGAGCCAATGTTTACATATTGACTCTCTTTCCTCGCCGAGTTCATCGTCTATTATCGGACGTTTCCGGAAAGAGCATGTTGCAGGTACGAGGCCCGTATTTGCTACAGTGAGGTTCTTCTCAACACGTTCCCCTAGTCGTACCTCCCCTAGAGAAACATTCATTTCCTCGTTTTGATAATCTGATCGTGCTGGAAAAGAGGCCTCTCCCTCCCTGTCAATGATAACGGTGATGGCTGGCCGCCTTTCATTCTCTATTCGGTCAACCTCCTTGGCTACTTCAGCATAGATATCACTCTTTCGGTCATCATTAACAGCTGGGAATCTCAAGGAAAATATGGCCGTAACAGGCTTGTGGTCTGATGCTCTGACAGTTTGGTGGGATGTATATGTAATAAGGTTCAGCTTGAGATCTGACGCCGACGAAGAAGATAAAGCTGCGTTTTGTGGGAAAGAAACTGGTGGGTCTTCGACAATCTCCTGATTCTCTGGTGGAGGTGGTAAATGCGGGATGAAATTATCCGCTGGGGAGACGATTAAATCTTCACCTCCATCCTCCTCGTCCTCAACTGTGAGGGTGGTTGCCCGACGGCGATTAAATGTGACCGGTTTCGGGGTGCCTTCATCATCATTCTCCTTGTTTATCTGCTCCCCCTCCCCCGTCAGCGTGCTGATGGTGTCGAAGGAACTTTTTGGCTGCCCATTTTCATCCCCAGCGTTTCCCATCCCTTCACCCTCTTGAGGCATCTCATCTTCATCCTTCATTTTCCACAGGATTCTGTCGCAATAACTTGGCCCCCTCTGCTTGTCGCTACTATCAAACACACCCAAAGTCCCAATATCATATTTATACGTCGGTAAAAATGAAATCTTCCCTTCCTTGTAGCTTTTGAAGGACTTCTCTAACTGCTGTTGCTTGTATAATTGGTCATGGACCAGCAATGACCTAATCGTTGCATCTAATGATTCCTGTGTTTCCTGAACCCTAGATATTCTAGGAAAATTGAACGACTTTGGAGAGGTGTAACTTGTGGGTGACGATGGTCCCTCCGAGGGTATAGTAGGAGGAAACTCCGTAGGAACAAAAGATTCTAGTGCACCCCGAATATCATCATTCGGAAGCTCGATTCTATAATTCAGATCTCCACACCAAATCACCAAATCAGCCTGATTCATGTTCTCCTTTTCATCAGTCATAGGTGCATTGATCTTCCCGTCTACGGGGAAGCCAGCCAAGACATCCCGCTTGACTTTGTCAAAGGTCATCCTCCGCAATATTTCATTATGATCCCAATTGCGCCTGTCTGTCCCATTCTGCATCGCCGCAAGGTGGCAGTTTATAAGGACCAAACGTGTGGTCTCCCCAAGCACTAGTCTCACACCAGTGGCTCCTTTATTCCCTCCATAACCCATCAAGCCGGTGCCAACAGTACATGTCGATACTGAGGAAATTAAATGCTGTATCCGAGGTGATGCGTACACTAGCAATAGTAGTCCTATTAGCTGTGGTGAAGCTATCAGCTTATAACCAACTGGCAGGGCTGCCTGTACATGAGCCTTCCAATTAAGTGGGATTTTCGGATCAGTTGGGCGAAGATAGTTTTCCGGAGCTGTAACATCCACAATCTCTTGCAGTCCCAAAATGTATAAATCAACACCACACTCCTTCTCCAAAATTTGCCCATCCTGGCTTATTCCTAGCCCTTTAAGCGCTTCCCCGGCTCTATCTAAGAGCTCCCCAATGGTGTATCCTGTGGTACTTGCTCTCTTGCTATTCCTACCTCTATCACGGGATCTAGAACCTTTGTCGTCACCCTCACATTCTCTTATCCACTCTCGGATATCCCTCTCTATTGCTAAAGATGCTACATTCCAGGTTGCAACTTTTATTCGGATATGTGTTGGTGTGAGGTAGTCTTTCCTTCGAGCATAGAGCTCGGTGTGGAGGTAGGTATGAGGATCGGTGGATAGAGTAGTTGGAGACAAAGGGGTAGTCAGCGGCATTATGCAGGTTCAAGTTGAAAAGTACCTTATGTGGAGGGCGGTAATAACGTCACTTGAGCTGCCTGCAATCCTTGTCACTTGATGTCAAGGATCTTGGGACTGCGTCAGAACGTCGGTTGTAGAGTGTGAATATATTGTGTTCCCCAATTTCCATAAGGGTTTTCCGTTGAAGGCACAAGAGTGAGACAAGTACCTCAAGTATTTGGCTCATCTGAGGGAAGAAGGCAGTACACAAATCAAAGCGCGTGTGCAGTGGCATCATGGAACTACTGGTAGGCCGATAGCTCGTAATTTGACTTATTAACTCCGCCGCTTCCTCATGCCGGTTTAAGCTTGTTCCCCATTAGAAATAGATGTACTTACTAGCCACTGTGTAGTTGGAACTGGCTTTGAGCCACCCAACCGCAGCTGTGGCGCAAGCAGTAGGGCAAACCCTCCCGATCACACCCTGCATACAGCTCCACACTCAAGAATATACTCGTTTAGAAATCAGTGGCCGACATTGACCGTATCACGACAAACCTCAACACCAGCATAATCAAAATGCCTGTATGTACTTCTCCCGACAAAACTCCGAAATATGCGAGTGATATCTCAGACGATCAGTGTCGCTTCTGCTGGTGTCGGCTCAGGCGGTGGATGATTGCTAGATGAGAGGAATTAATCGCTAATTAGAGATTTTACGGCACAACTACAGTCTCACAAGTCCTTCCGCACCAAGGTCAAGCTTGCCAAAGCTCAAAAGCAAAACAGGCCCATTCCTCAATGGATCCGATTGAGAACTGGCAACACCATCAGGTCAGTCTGCACAAACCTTGGGATACTCTCAGCATTCACCTGCTGACACTTTTCTTTCCCACCTTTAGGTATAATGCCAAACGTCGTCACTGGCGCAAGACCCGTATCGGTATCTAGACGACCCCCGCCTTCTCGAAATACTCCTTTATTCTATCCGCAAAAAGATCTACTGGCGTTTTCTTTTTTCGAAGTTTTCAATAAATATCTTTCTGCATCATGGGCTGTTTTCTTTCGGAATGGGTTCGATTTTATTGGGCACGAAAATACTCGCTAGACGGACGAAACGGACAGGATGTATATTTGCCTAAGGCGGGAATGGATAAGAATTGCAGCTGTGCCTAGTCATCTGTCGATGCGGAAGTGTGTCGGCATTCAGTTTATGAGGATAATTGCGAACAAAAAGAAATTACAAAAATCAATTGCTTGGTTCACATGAGGTGATAAATTGTTGGTTTTCATAGGGACACACGAGCTGGGCCTCATTTCAGGTGGTAAAGTGCACCTAGGGACCAACACACTTGGATATATGATTGTCTTACCGCAAGCGCACAGTTCAAGCCCCTGCCTCGGTATTATCAAAGGATTAGGCAAGCACCTTGAACCAAAGTGGCCATCTTTGAGAAGAGTTGGGTATGCAACTCTTAAGTCTGTTCTGGTTGGTCGCTGCTTTTGTGACGACTTACATTAAAATTCCGAAACAGAGGAGGCAGCAAGCTGTGTTACATAGACTAATTACCTGTGCTTTCGTTGCCAGGGGTTTATAGGCTTTGAAATGCATCATGTCCTCCTAAGTGAGCTTGATGCATCTAAGCAGCAGGTACTGCAACACTTCTTCTATCCCACAGAACTGTGATAGGTCCACCCCAACGAACCCCATTTGCTCCGGCCACTGGCCGAGTCTGCCGTTCGTATTAAGATATGCCCTCAGAAAAAAGAAACGGGGTGCCAGCAGGTGACGTGGAGCGGTGCCATGGTGTAGACATGATATCCTGCAACATGCCAGTGTACTTATCATTTGTCACCGCCGCCCCACACTGAAAGCTTTCGAACTTGAAATAGTTGTCGAAGCAGAAGGGCTGAAGCTGAAGACCAGTGCCGTGACTCTGGCAGTTCTTGTTACCCTTCATTCCCTCATCAGAATTGCTGACTATTGTGCATGATCATATCATCTTTACGCCTTACGGAGCTGCTTTATCGAATTCAAACGAATTCGAAAGATAAACGAAGTAGGTTACCGGATCCACCTGCTAGTGCACTCGGACGAGCCAAGTCGCAGGTAGACTAACGGCTAACAAAATATTCCGAGTCTCAACAACAAAACAAATTGCGATTTGCGGGAAGCTGTAACGAACAATTTCAGTCTTGAGAGCATCCAGCGGAGCAATAGTCGAAAACGCTGCTAGCTCTTGGGAAATTAATTACAGAAGAGTCTCAGTCGCGGGTCGTACGTCCCAACAGGTATATTAATAGCCCGTGCTGCTCAAAGCGTGACCTGCGCAAAGCTAGGAGACCAGACTACGGTACGGAGTACTCCATAGGAGAATTAGAGAAACATTGGGCTGCTTTCAGCTACGCGGCACAGTCTCGCGGCTATGGAGTTCGACCTGGAGTCACATCTGAGTCGTGTCGTTTTGGGCGAGTCCGCTGTTCCTCCCGAGGTGAGGTCGAGCACACCCATTGCCGGCCGGAGTCGTCCTGTGTCAGTGCTCGGCATACAAAGTATAGGCTCAAGCTTGAACCCGCCGCCGCCATTTCCTAACCTGCTATCATCACTGAGAGAGCGGCCTCAACCGCTCTCGCCAACGACGACGATAGCGAACTCAAAGTCTCCAGCGTCGAGGTATATTCGCCCTGTTCGCTGCTTGACTGACTCGCTCTTGAGCTCATCTTCGTCCATTGACTCGTTGCTCGGTAAATCGGCTCCACGTACACCTCCGCCTGCGACTGCACCACCGCCAGCAGTCACAATCCCAGTTTCCCCGTCCCCATCCCCGTCCCCGTCCCCGTCCCCGGTTGCTGTCACCACTGTAGCTGCTGAAATTGAAAGCAAGCAGCGGGAGCCAGTGGCATCCCTGGAAGATCCAGTTGAAACGGCGGTAACGACCATTAACCCGAAACATATCCAAATTCCGGCACCGAAGGATACATCTTCACAATCTGTGGTGAGCGACGGTGTGCAGAAACCTAAATCTGATCCGATTACCGAGAACTCTATTGTCTCTGCAGTCACCCAACAACTGGATCTACAAGCAGATCTACAAGCAAATAAACCGGATCTTCGAGCAATAAAACCTGATCTTCAGGCAACCAGACAAGATACACAGGAACATAGGCTAATCGAAAGTCAAGTTGAAGGCCAAAAGGTATTCGTTCCCGCAGGTGTAGAAAGCTCGAAGACCAGCTCCAACCCCTCGCCAGCGACTGCACCTACACCGGCTAAAGCTGTAGAAGCTACTGCAAAAGCTCCAACCGAACAACCACTAGCACGAGAACGAGATAGCCCGGTACCTGCACCTCTATCTATAGACACACCTACCCAAACACCTAGCCGGAAGGGTACATCACCTCCACCTCCGGTGGAGTCGACATCAACGGAAACTAAAGTAGCACCTATACCAGAAGAGGGAGATACATTTCGAGATTTCAGAGAGCAACCGAAGTTAGTGCCGACGCCCCCACCGTCGCCCTCGCCACCCACCTCAAGGCCTGTATTTGGTCGCCTATCGTTTGGTTCTTCATTCTCAAGCTTGGTACAAGCAGTGACTTCTGCGACAGCACAATCGAATATGGGACTCACAGGAGACGGGAGGAGTAAGTCATCCTCCGGACAGACTGGTGGTATTGGTGGCTGGTTACAGAAGAGGACCTCTGTAGCAAATATGACGGGGACAGAAGCAAGGGGCGAAGATGGGGCGGGAGCGCTCATACTGAATAGGTCCAGGTCAGCATCAACTGTTAGTAAGCTCACAATTGGCAAGGAAAGTGCAACGAATGGAATCAATGGGTCCTCTAATACGTCTACCATACCACTGCGATCTTCAGCTTCCTCCTTTGTAGAAGGATCCTCTAGGCCAACAACACCGCAAAAATCCTCTGGTCCAGGTTCAGCATTGATGTCGCCGACGAAGCAGATGACAGGCCCATTGAAATCAATACCAGAGCCCCCACACCCAGCTCTTGTGGACGAGTTCCAAGGGCTCAGTTTTCCAATGCTGGTAAACTCATTTCGGACCCCACCTCCATCTAAACTCATAGACCAAAGCCAACGGCCATCGGCCGAAGATCGGCTCGAAGGGTTGGCAAATATGGCCAAGGATCTATTAGAGAGAATGTATACTGCTTATACGAAGCGAACCTCGGCCCTGGAAGAGGTGTTGGCGGACCAGGGCGTCCTAAAGGAGGAGGCAGAAGAGAGGAAAGTCAAAGCTCGGCATCTACAGTCACAATTAGACCGTGTCAGTCAAGATGCAGAGAAGGCTAAGGAAGAAAAGGACGAGGTGATTAGTATCCTAGTTAAAGAGTTGGAGAATGAGAGGGTCAAAATAGAAGAGGAGAGGAGAGAGTGGGAGGAGGAACGCCAAAATTGGCGCGATACAGAGAGAGAGAAAATTAGGGCTGAGATCCTGATGGAGATGCTGGCTGCTCAGGGTGGTTCATGTGATGTTGAGGAAGGGCACACAGAGATGACGCCTAGGAAGAAGAGAGCTAGTACTGGGGGTGCCAGTAGCGACAGCGGGTTTGATGAGAGCGACAAGAGCGATTCGGACAGCTTTTATTCGAAGGAAGAAGCCGCAGAACAGAATGGGAGCGAGGTAGGTAAGAAACCATCTCTAGCTTCGATGGCAACCACTTCAACAATACTCTCTACACTGGCGAAAGCTGAAAGAGCGGAGAATGGAGGAGAGAAAACGGTGCCTCCACCGTTACTCAACCCCGCCCCACTCAGTGTCGTGCGGTGTGAGAACTGTTCTAGGATGTCCTTCACGAGTAGGCCTTCATCCCCCTCGCCTAGTGTAACATCCCTTTCCTCACCTCCTCATGTTGTGCCTGGCAGCGTCAACCCACTACGGTTCCCGGCTCCGCTCTCTAAAAACCATGAGCCAACCCAACAGCCCTCTGCACCCTCGTCTGCTACAACAACAGCAACTTCGTCCAGATGGGGTTTCGGCGTCCTGAGAGGAGGGAACAGCAATAGTGGAGTGCAAACACAACAGGAACTGGATCGGTTACGAGGAGAGAACAAGAATTTGAGGGAGAGGGTTGGGGATCTGGAAAAGAGTGTTGATGATGTATTGGGCGTACTGGGAGGATGGAGAAGTTAGGAGTTGCAATTATCACATATACCCTGTTTGTTCAGTGAAGCAAAGCTAAAAGGGAGGTGTATATATTGAACCTGTTGATGGAGAGAAGAGCTACGTATAAGGGGTATTGGCTACGGCTATAGACGGATTATATTTGACTTATAGTGGAAGGGTTTAATATTTCCCTCGGCCGAGTGGCAGAGGATGGTTATAAGGAGTTGGGAGCTGTGGCTGTTTTGTTTCCTGCTCATGCCCTTGGCTACCCGCTCCTGTTACTTTATCATTGTTTACTTGTTGGACTATTGGAGTGGGATTGGACTTTGTTGTGGGTTGTGTTTCCTTTCTGTTCGTTGTCTGTTGTTCTACTGTTGACGGCGTCTGCAATTACCATAAGATCGCAATTTGTTGTTCCCTTTGTGGGCATGCATGCTTTCCTATGTTTACTTAAGTTAAAATGACGAATATATTGTATTCATGATTGATACACTACAAAGCAGTTGTTGGCAATAATACTCTGCTCGGTTGTGTAACTATAAACTGGTGACTGCTCAGCGATGTCCCAGGAGTATTCACATTTTCAGTCTTTAGAACCTTCCCGTTACATACAGGCTTATCCGCACCATGACGTCATGGGTATTTTCCGATATAAAGAACGAGACCTTTTCCTCACTAAGATTGCAGAGCAAGTCAGGATACCTACAAGTAGCTGAAGCCAAAAAGATGGTGGATTGGTTCAGAGATAGAAGTCGGCCGTATAACGCTGGTATGGGAAATTGTATGCGGGGCGCAGCTTTCCAAAGGACTGTGATGACGGCGTTGTCATCAATATGCACGGCTTTGCCCCGGGAACAGGGGGTTTGTGGCCTTAGGCCCATCTGAACCTCGCCGTGGCTACGCCGTATGCGAGCAATGAATTTAAAAAAAAAAAAAAAAAAAAATATGCACGGCTTTGTCCCGTCGCACAGAGGAGCCAGAAGACATCCGGGACGTCCAATTGTGTTGTAGGTCTTTCTCTTTTTTTTTCTTTTTACTTCTCTCTTCTTTGCTGCCAATAAGTGGAGTGAGGGTTATAGTGCTTATCCCATGGTGTGTTGAAATCGGCCACTCGTGGGGATTAGGCGTGGACAGACGATACATAGGGCTCAGGACATCTAAAATAACAAAATACGGATATTCTCACTTAATGAGCTAAATGGCAGCAAGTGCATCGCAGGTCTGTTATAGTCTGATATTATACCATATAGCTTTGCCTAGTCTGGTTGATTTATTTTAGGGCAGGCCTACACGCGTGTTCTGCTAACTAAGGTACTGGTACTAGGCGGTGCTCACCAGACTATACTGGTGCTAGTAGGTACGGTACCTTTCTCACAGTGAATCTTGGCAATCTTCCTAGTTGCCAGCTCCCGTCAACCAAGAATTCAACTACACAAGGGAAAACGATTCCGGAGACTCGCCTTGCGTGTCCTCACGCAGCGCCTACCCGAGAGGAGTCTCACTAGAAATACCGACCTCCAGTACTGGCAACTGGCAACTGCCCCAAGCCGACACGTGAACAGCACCACTACTGGCTTCAAGCACTTGTCGGGGTGCTCTTTCCAGAGCTGTATCACCACGACCTCCCCGGAGCGAAACCTTTGTGGAAATAACGACACTAACGGACTTTACTCCCTTCAGCAATATGAATTCCCTTTCCCAATCCAATGGCACCTCGCAATTTGCAGATGAGACACACGCAAAGCCCATCGTGCTCAACAGGTTCCTGGACGTCCCGTCATCGATAGACATTCCTATCCAAGAAGCCGAAGATGAAGAAGAGACATCGGTTGAAGTGGACCTCGATAATCTCCCAGATGACCCAACAGAGTTATGTGTGCTGTTAGATAATGAGAACAGTCAGCGGAACTTCTGGATGTCGATCGCGTTGGGGTATGCGAAGCATGGGAAGACCGATGGTGCAATTGAGATGTTGATCAAGGGGAGAGATTCGGAGAGGATGCAGCGGGATGTTAACGAGCGGTTGCCGTTATTGGGGGCATTGGTGTGGTTGTATTTGATGAAGGCGAGGGGGGCAGCGAGGAGTGCTGGAGGTGGTGAGTGCATGGCATTTTCTGGGGTTTGGACGGTGGCGAGGGGGGTTTAGAATGCTAATATTAATATGGCTGAGCGGTAGTAGATAATGGAAATGGTATGGTGGGCGAGCAGAAAACCAAAGATTACTACCTCAACCTGGCTACTTCGACACTAAACGAAGCGATTCGTATTGATAGAGACTGGATAGTCAATACACTTGCCCGAGGGATGATATCCATGATGAAGTCTGCACTTGCGACTAATCCAGCTGACAAGAAGACGAATATGGACCAGGCTACCAAGATTTTTGAGGAGGCATATCGAGGTCACGGTGGAAAGAAGAATATGTTTGCGGCAATGGCTAGGGCCCGGATATCATTCGCAAACAAGAAGTACGCTCAAGCTTTAGAGAGGTATCAGGAGGTGCTGCTGAACAGGCCGGACATGGATCCCGACCCAAGAATTGGTATTGGTCTGTGCTATTGGCAACTGGGATACAAGGACGATGCAAAGATGGCATGGGAAAGAAGCTTGGAAATCGTATGTTGTATGAAAGGCTGGGCATTGAGTTGAGCTAACGCCAGAGATGTATAGGATCCTAACTCGAAAGTTGCCAATATCCTTCTTGCCCTGTACCACCTCAGCACCACTGCCGGCCTCTCTGAGAGTTCCCCAGAGTTCGCAGAGAATTATCGACGAGCAATTACTGATTATACCCAACGCGCGTACAAGCTCGATAAGGACCTTCCGATAGCATGCACAACATTTGCAACCTACTTCTTCTCTAAGAAAGGGATGGGCAATGTGGAGGCTCTTGCTAAGAAGGCAATAGAGTATACGGATATCGGCACAGTAGCGAGTGATGGATGGTATCTACTCGCGAGGAAACATCATTATGCTGGAGAATATGAGAGGGCATTGTCATATTACAAGAAGAGCAACGAGGGGAGATTCGAGAAGCCACGAGGAGCTGCGGGTGAAGAGAGGGGTTATCTACCGGCCAGATTAGGAATGGGGCAAGTGCAAGTCTTGATGAAGGAGTATGGACCAGCGAAGTACACCTTTGAGAAGATCTTAACGCACTATCCCAAGTGCATCGAGGCCATGACTATCTTAGGTGCCCTCTATGCCGAGGAAGTCTTTGCTGTTGGGGCTCAGGCTGGTGTCGCGGGGGCAAAAGATGACATTGGAAATATCCATAAGAAGGCGATTCAACTGCTCGAGTCCGTTCGCAACTGCTGGAAAGACTCGAAGAGGAACCTTAGACCGGATTCCTCTCTTCTACTTACCCTTGCAAAACTCTACGAGGGAGACCAACATGAGAAGGCTCTGCAATGCCTCCAGCAAGTTCAGCAAATTGAGATGGAAGCTATCAATGATGATGAATCGGGTGAGGAATCACATCTTCAACCGCAGCTGTTGAACAACATTGCCGTTCTTCAATATCACCAGGGCAATCATGATGTGGCTAGGGAATTATACCAAACTGCGCTTACTACCTGCGCTTCCCTCGCCCAGAAGAACGCCGAAGGCGTAGACACTGATGCTCTTGTTACCACACTTTCCTACAACCTTGCCCGTCTGGAGGAGGCAGCGGGTAACACAGAAGAGGCCATGAAGCTCTACGAAGGCCTCCTCGCTAGACATGAGCACTACGTCGATGCAAATATGCGACTGACATACATATATCTCCGAAAATCTCCTCCTGATGAAGGCATTAAGCGAATCCAGAAGCTGATGCAAACCGACGGTACAAATCTCGAAGTCAGAGCCCTTTATGGGTGGTACCTTTCCCGGCAGAAAAAAAAATTCCCTATAAATATTTCCGAGGATCAAGAGATGCGACACCATAAACACTCACTTCAGCACTACGATAAGCATGATCGATATGCGCTTACGGCTATGGGCAATTTGTATTTGATTGTCGCGAGGGAGATGAAGCGAGACACAGAAAGTGACAGGGAGAAGAGGAGGAAGATGTATGAGAAGGCAGTGGAGTTCTTCGATAAGGCATTATTGTTGGATGGGAAGAATGCCTATGCGGCGCAGGGGGTGGCGATTGCCTTAGTAGAGGATAGGCGGAATTATAGTCAGGCCGTGGGGATTTTTACGAAACTCAGGGAGACGGTGAAGGATGGAGCTGTATTCCTGAACTTGGGCCATTGTTTGGCGGGTCTGGAGCAGTGGTCTAGGAGCATAGATGCTGTAGGTTCATGATTCCCCTCTGTGAAAGATCAGTTGCTAACTCTATGCGCAAAGTATGAAACCGCGCTGAATAATTACCAGGGTGGAAAGGACCATAACACACTCACCTGCCTCGGTCGGGTCTGGTACTCCAAGGGGCGTAAGGAAAAGGCCGCAGAGAGCACTGCAGCCAAGAGCATTGAGAGCTTTCAGACTGCCCTATCATACGCAAAGAGGGCCCTCGAACTCGCTCCAGATTCAACTGTCTACCAATTCAACGTTGCTTTTGTCCAATTCCAGCTCGCACAAACCATACGCCCACTTCCCGAGACTCAGAAGACCCTTGCAGATATGGAAGACGCTGCTGCGGGTCTTGACGAGGCTATTAAGACCTTCACTGCAGTTGCTCGAAGCAAGAATCCACCGTACCCACCACAAGACATTGACCAGCGTGCTGCGATGGGGAGGAACTCACTTGCAGGACAGTTGGCTAGGGCGATTGATATACAGAGGACATATGAGTCTACTAATGCTGCCAAACTCGCTGAGGCTAGGGCTAGGCGAGAAGCAGAGATGAGGAAGAAGGAGGAGGAAGAGCTGAAGAAGCAAGAGCAGCTAGAGGAAAGACAGAGAGCGCTTGCCGAGGAGAGGCGGAAGCTGGTGGAAGAATCGAGGGAGCTTGCAAGGAGGAGAATGGAGGAGGAAGAAGCTAGACGGGGAGCCGAGGGTTATGATAGTGAAGATGGGGGAAAGAGGAAGAGGAAAACCGGTGGTGGGGGAAGGAAGGGGAGGAAAGGAAGGAGAGAAGATGGGCTCATTGAGACGAGTGAGAGCGAACGGGAGCGAGGTGATGCAGGGGCCGAATCTTCAGCGCCGAGGAGAAGGCGTCGTAGCAAGTCGCGGACTTTGGCCGAAGATGGCGAAGATACTGCTGCTGCGGACCGTCCTAAGAAACGGAAAAGGCTTACGAAGAGTGGTGGGGGCGCTGCGGCGTCAGGCAAGAAGGGGAAGTATAAGTCTGCGGAGACGGTCGATTCGGATGAGGATTTGGATGATGAGGGGATGACTCAGCCGCAGCCGGCGACGCAGAAGGAGGCGAAGAGTGAGGACGAGGGTGAGGTTGCTGGGAGGAGGAAAACGAAGGGTCGGAAGCCCAGGGTCGAGGATGATTCGGATGATGAGCCGTTGGAAGAGCTTGATCCCGAGTTTGTGGAGAAGATGGAGAAGGATATAGTGAGGAAGCAGGAAGGGGGAGGGGATGTGCCGATAGATCCGGCGTTGAGGGACAATGATGTGGAGATGGAGGATGATTGAGGTCTAGCTATTTATATACGCAACTTTTTTAGCTAGGGCCATTACCATAGTCATTAGTTTCAGTGCTTCTTTTTTCTCGGTTTGGCTTTTGTTAGGGGAGCGGATATATCGAACTCAGTAAGATAGGATAAGTATGTAAGAATACGAGGTTATATGAGCGAGGAATGGTGGTAGAGAGTATATATTCGGCAGAGTTATCTAGAGATCGCTATAGACTTGTGTGCTATGGTTCTAGTGCTCTACTCCCTTTTTCCAGTGACTTTCCGTACCCTTTTATCTCTTTTCACGACGATCCGAATTGCCTTTATTAGGAAAACCCATGCTTATACCAAATTGCCTCCATTCTGACCATGATCGTCCCTGCACATATCCCGTGACCTGCAATATTGCGAGAAAGTGAGGCCAAAATGCATAGTTTAAAAAATAAAAAGCATAATGCATGTATCGCTGGTATATGTACATAGTCCAGTTATTATATAACTGTCTATTTGAAGACACAAACTTCTTTGACTACTTTCTCCTTCTGTGCGTGGGGTGCTTCTGGTTTATACGAGTTTTTATGTACTGTACATACTACAGAACCAAAATACCATATTACTCTTTGGGTGACCCTGCTGTTGTGTCTCGGGTACGAGAATAGATGAGGAAGCAACCCTACCCTGAACGTCCCTCTTATGTCACTGCGCACCCAAGATGTAATGTAGTAAATGTCAACTCACTTACTTGAGGTCACCTTTAGGGAGGAAATACTCTCGCGGGTCCATCCAATGGGGCCGAAACTGCCCGAAGAAAGATATAAGCACTGGAGTTTGTACGCAGTTATAGTTCCATAGTTCCCTGTTATAGCGATTGATATCTTAGCCTAACGAATATACATGTACTAAATATTTCACCATTCAGATCGTATTCTTATAAAGTATTATGCAACAAGATGGCTACTCTCTGTCCTGTCATAACAGGCTTGAGGAATGTCTAGACTACTTAGTCAAGGGGCAAGGGGCTAGTCTGGTTCTGGTTTGCACACCAGACTATCAAGGGCATAAAGTTTTTCAAAAGTTGCACTAGAGAATCAGATAAGCATCACTCCACTAAGATAACAACACCCGCCAAGATTTCAAGATCTTAAAACACTCCAGATCTGGAGCTACTTACACCCATCAATAAACACTATTAGCCATGCCTTCGTCGCCAGAGAGAAAGCGGAAAAGGGACTCTCACGCCCCAGTCAATGGCTTAGCTGAGGTCACGGTCAAGATCGTGGAAAATACTGACTTTATACCTATTGTCGGTTCGTTCGCACCCTCCAAGTTTAGGAAACCTCCGCTGACCGAGAGGTTTTGCATGTGTTCAGCTACTACCCCTGGAGTGCAGATTCCAGCAAATACTCAACTAACAGCATACTCCCGTCCTCGAGCAGCCAAGAAGAACAAGACCTCATCTACGGTGGAGTACATCGTCCATGGATCGACGGAACGGATCGACTATGAGGGCCGGGAGGTGGAAGAGGACGTGGAGGAGAAGTACTACATAGGGATTTACGATCCGAAGACTGGAGAGATGCAGATGCATCCTGCACCGAGGGTGCATATCCGAAGGGAGATCAAGAGCTTGAGGGAGAAGGATGCGGAGCTGGCGAAGAGGAATACACTTGGGGATGGGGTAAGTTCTCTGCTTATTAAGCTAGGAGAAGGAGATGCTGACACATTGGGTAGTATTCCTCTGCTCGTGCGCTCCTCGGAGCGGAATTCGGTACCAAGAAGTCCAGGAAGGCGATTGAGCGACGGAAGATCAACCAGGTCAATGTTAATGACATGGATGCCATGGTTACAACGTCGATTGTGTCCCAGATTGGAGAGAATACGGAATCGATGCCTACGAAAGAGGATCTGGTCAAGGCTGCTGAGGAGCGGAGATTATTGCCGCCGCATAAGATTGAGGGGATCACGAGCCCTTCGGAGGTCTATAATTTGGATGATGTGGTTAGTAAGGAGGAGCTGGATTATGTTTGGGTACAGGATTGGTATAAGGAGGCGAAGGCGGGTAAGGCCATTTACGTTCCGTATGCTCCCCAAACCCTAGCCCACTGAGCAGACGAGGGAAACTGAGCTGGTTTGTCGGTTAGGAATAACTCTCATGTCACTCAACGCATCAACAAACTTGGTCTTGCCAAAACCCCCAACGCAACCAATACCAAAAAGCTCAAGCTCCTCAAATACATCTCTATCCTGCGGAATCTATATATGTTCTTTACTAGCCGGGATTCTCGGAACCTCCTTTTATTCGGCAAGGAGATTGAAATGCGCCACAAGCTCAACATATCTGGTGACCTCCTGACAATCTTACTCAAGAGGTATACTGAAACCGTAGGGGGTCCCAGTGCGCCAGGTGTGAGTGAGGACAAAGGGGACCTCAGGCCAAGGCGGAGGGCGAGCCCTGTGCAACTGGCGAAGCTGCTCAATTATATGGCAATTTTGTGTTTATTCGTGGAGGAGAATTGGCAGGTAGATGTGTTTTACTTGAAGGATGATTTGGGATTGCAGACTAGGGCGTATGCATACCCTCAATTCTATCGTGCGTAATACAGGCTAACATAATGGGGCGAATCAGTGTTCTTCAGATTTTCCAGAATGTTGGGTGCAAGAAGCGAGAAGTCTCTCCGATTCAAGCAGAGGCACTCGGGATACCAAAGTCGGAGATCAAGATGCACAAGATAGCAACTTTGACGGCTAAGCCAGAGTTCCCCAAGCCGAGAACGATGAGGAGGGCGGCGAAAAACTAGAGCGAGTGTTTCATTGGAGTCATGTTGGTCTGTTTTGTTTTGTCTTCTGGGGGTGAAAAAATATGCTGTTTTTGCGATGTATCATAGACAAATTGTTAATGTTCGGTATGGAATGACTGACTACGAGCTCTCAATGCCAAGACTGCGAATGTGTCCTTAACTTTTTGGAGCTGCAGCCATAGGGTCTAGAGAAAATAGACATTCGTTCAACGCCGTTTGGTCAACAAACCTGATACTTGCTCACACTACGAAAACTCTATTCAATAAGTACAAGCGAGTCTATACCTTCGAGGAGTTTCGCTTTTCTTACATAGCGACAAAGTATACTCGGCTTGCTACTAGTACCCACCCCACCAGAAGCTCTAGAAATGTCCCGAGAAAGCGATACCTTTGTCCTCCTCCCCCTCTCAATCGATTCCGAACTCTCAGTGTCTGTCAAGCCCTCCCCACATAACCCCCCGGGCCTAGCCGCCGAGATCGCCGCCCTCAACACCCTCCATCACACCCTCCTCACTAGCGAAACTACCGCGCACCCTCAAGCCGAGAACATCCCCCCACCTCCCGTCCCTGTGAACCCTAAACGCTCCGCTGCGATTGCAAAACTCCGCACCTCCGGCAACGACGCATACAAGAAGAAGCAGTTTCCCGATGCATGCCGGATTTACTCGTTGGGGATTGATATGGCGCTAGCTCGGCCGGCTTGGGAGCCAAGTGGGTTGGTGAAGGATGAGTTGTATCTCCTCTATGCGAATCGGAGCCAGGCGTATATGGCTACGGGGAGTTGGCCGGAGGGGTTGGCGGATGCAGAGGCGAGTATTGATTGTAAGAAGGTGGGGAATCCAAAGGCGCATTGGAGGAAGGGGAAGTGTCTTAAGGAGATGGGGAGGCTGGAGGAGGCAAGGGATGCATTGGAGTTGGGGCTGGAGTATGGTGGGGAGGACTCGGATTTGAAAGCGCTGTATAAGGAGGTGCAGGAAGCTTTGGAGCAAAGGAGGTAGAGACTCGGCTCTGGGGAGCGGTATGTGTAGGAGGCTTTGCCTAGAAGGACGTAAGGGCTTGTTCGTGGCCGCGGTATGTGCATTATGTGGGGACGGATTGGCAGGTTCTTGGGCGGTCCATACTGTGAACGAGCTGTGGGGACTGAAAGAGATGGTGTGGTTTTGATGGGATATCAGGTCATTGGATTTTGTGGTCTGGCTTCCATATAGGATTGAAACTCACAACCGGCCGGATACGCTTTATTTCGTTTATTCACGATTTCTCTTGTCTCCAGATTGATATCCCTATGACGAGGGTTGTGTGATGGGCTATGACAAACAAGTGCTCTATTTATCTTTCAGCAAAAATTGTATTCTAGTTATTTCTTTCGGGTTTGTTGCTGTGTTTAATTTGGATTTGCTGTATTTGGGGCTTTCTGTAGTCTGGTGTTGCTTTGCTTCTGGTATAGAATTAAAACATCACTATGTAATGTGTGCTACTGCACTTTAAAATAAATGGTTAACGCTAGACATGGCTTGTTTCATTCTCGCAACACGCCCAGCTAGCAGTGACGATGTTTATGATTGGGAAATAGCTATGAAACCCCATCGCATCCGTGACAACGCAGGCGTTTCCTTTTGCAAGAGGCTGCAGCACGAGGGTAGTGGAATCATAGCTACAGTAGGTAATGACGGTAGATAGATGTTGGGCACAAGATCACGGTAGTCTGGGTAGATCAACGCAAATTTTCGAACCAAAGAGCAACCTATATATCATGTATAGGTCAATATAAATAATTAATTAAGCCTTAATCGATTTTATTGGTAGTGTGCGGCACGAGATCATGTCTTGATAGTTCTATCGGATGGTACATGGATAGCTAAATACTAGGCTTTGCAATTGGCTGTTTCTACCTCTCATGATTCTATTTTGGTATATAAGAAGTACTTTATTGTTCGTAATTACCTACTGCTCCTGTGGGGGATGGCCACACTACGTGCGGGAAGTGTAGGGTACGTACTTTATATAAGGTGTGGTACATATCGCTCAGCTCAGCTCAGGGCCGGGGTCATATAACCTGCACAATTCACCTAGTTAATTCTAGGTATGTACCTTCATCAACTAATAAAAAGTCGTCTTCGTTTTTTTTTTTTTTTTTTTTTTTTTTTTTGCTCGCGTGCAGACAAGTACCGGTAATCCTGCAAGCAGAGCTTCGAAATGCATGGCCCTGCATGCATGGATAATCAATGGGGTATAAAAAACGAAAAAAAAGAAAAAAGTCCCTCATTGCACCCTGCCATCTACAGGAATAGCCTCATCCCGAGGCTTAAGCTTAAGGACGCTGGCATCGGTAGCGAGGGAGAAATATCGGGAATTGTTAGGGCGAGATGGGGAATGATCGATATCGCTTTTTGCGATGGCGCTGCTTTTGTGATGTAGGTGAAGTGGTGAATTCGGATACGGGCGGATTTATTTTGGGTTGCTTACCCTGAAATAAGATATACCTTACTATCTAGGTTACTCGAATAGACTGCGCCCTCATTTGCCACTGGCTATCGGTCTTATGCGTAAGGAGGGGCTAGGACTAGTCTGGCTTCTACAACACTAAGACGGTGACTGGCTCTTATCTTCAGGGAGTGCAACTAGATTTAAGAGTTGCTTGCCCTTCATAAGATCCATTAAAGATTAAGTCAGGTAGGTCAGAATGGTGATACTTTACCCTGAACCATCAAATGTCCTAGCCCAAGTACGGTAATAGCAAAAGCAGCCACAATCATATGCCTCTTGGCGTGCGGTGGCACCGTTCGACTAGACTGGCCGTTCGAACTTGTTTGCCTTTGGAAGCCGGAGTGGGTGTCACAGCTTTGGCGCAAGTAGCAAAGGTATATCATGGGTGGGGCCCCCGGTACTATTCCCTAGAATTTAGTGCGATTTGGACAATTGCTTTCGAAACATTGAGTCGTCGCTGTCGACATCATTTATACCAACGATTGGTGCTAGTCGGTTAAGTTCGGGATACTTTTGCTGTGGAAGTTATTGGTTTGGGGCCTGTGAGTTGGGTAGTTATGCTAAGAGGTTCCTGGTGTCGATTAGAGCAGCTAACTAAAAGCGATAGGAAGAACGACGTCAGTATAACGAGACCACCATAACCTCAAATAGAGGCGAGTTTGCCTGAACGAGAACTCAGTTCTTCACGCAACACGTTTACGATTACGATGACGGAATCATACGAGAGAACAGATACTTACTCTGATTCCAGCCAACCCTTTGACTTTCATGCTGAACCAGAGCCCGAACCTCCTGCCCTAGCGAACGGTAGTAACGGAGTCAAAAGCAGCATCCCTAATGGCTTATCGAAGAATAGCTCCGAATCATCAGATAAATCCCCCGAGGAGGAACGAACCTGGACCTCTCTCACTCTTCCAGGAGCAATTCTCAACTCCACCGTCTACATCATTGGTAAAACTATCGAGCTACTCGCTCCGTATTGGCCCAGCTCCGAACAGCGACACAAAGCTCAATCTTTGGCACAGGCTCATCCTGTATTGACCAGCTTCCTGGCTATACAAGTTATGTTTTTGCTGGTCCCAATTGTAGGGTTTGCTGCATTTGTGGTTGCTTTGGCTATGGTGATGGTTGGTGGGGCGGTGTTGTTTGTTGTTGGTGTGGGGCTTGGTGTTGGGGTGGTGGTGTTCATCCCCGGAGTGCTAGTGGCGGCAGGTTGGGCGGCGGTGGTGTGGTCGTTGGCGTATCTTGGGTTTAGGGCGGCAAGGGTGGCGTTGGGAATGTATAAGAGTAGTTCGTACTATAGAGCTCTCTCACAGGAGAATGATCAAGAGTCAAAAAAACTCAATGGGGCAAGTAGGGAACAGCTGGAGAAGCCAAAGAAGGGTAACGGGGAAGGCTGGGCTTATAGGCAAGGCGGTTATCTAAATGCGGAGGAGGACAAGAAGGGGCCGACGAGTGCGAACTCTCTGGCTTCACCAACGGTGACGAAGGAATATGTAAAGGTGTTGACGGAGGGGGATAGAGATGAGGATAAAGTGGGGAGGGATATCATGAGGAGTTTGGGTTGAATGAAACATAGGGATATTGATGAGAGGCAAGGCTAGACAGGGGTAGGGTGCATGAAGTGAGGTGGGAGAGGCGAGGACCATAGAAAGAACCGTTTAATTATATTTTGTACTCGTCATGAGGTTTGCTTTTCTTGTAAATTATGCTATTACGACTATTTTAAATTCCCTGTGTTTCCAATTTTTGCCAGAATCTTTCTGTTGTGTGAGATGAGTGTACTTGTCACTTGTAGATGTCGATGCATACTCAATAGAATTCTACCAACACTTACTTTCATGTCTTCCGCCCGTACCAAGTAATAGAGACTTAGAACTAAGCAAGTTCGGAGGGTATGTAAATAAGTGAATATCTATGGCTACATTACTACCTCCGGTGCTCCTGAGATGTCTTGCATCCATTACTGTAGGTGATCTCTTTCCTATATTTCTATTGGTGGGCTTTGATTACAAGTATTTTGTTAGCACTGCAGTCGCACAGGGAAACGACATACTGTCGATTTGAGCCTCACGAGCTCGAGAGTGCTTGGGCCGGTGCAGGGATATCTGGTCTCGAGCGACCTTTGCAAACTCAGAAAGGGCGATATATACAGTATAAACCCAAAGAAAACTTACCGAGCTAAATATACCGATATTAATATAGCAGTCGACGACGAAAACTGAACATAAATCAAAGAATATTCGACGCAGTAAATATCCAGGACGAATCGGATATGCAAAGGCTCCTAGAAAGTCGCATTGTGCAGGGTTGTATTTAGGGGGAATGAGGGGGTTGTAAACCTATTGCTGGATCGAGGGGCAGATATGGGACTGCACTGGGCGTGGCTGCATATGAGAGGATTGTAAACCTGCTGCTTCGTCGGGGGGCAGATGTCAACGCTGTGGATGGCTGGTATGAACTGCACTGGGTGTGGCTGTATACATGGGTCATGAGAGGATTGTGACACTGCTATTTGATCGAAGAGCAGATGTCAACACATTGGGTGGCATGTATGGGACTGCACTGGGCGTGGCTGCATGCATGGGGAATAAGGAGATTGTAACCCTGTTGCTAGATCGAGGGGCAGATGTCAACACTGTGGGTAGGACTGCACTGGGCGTGGCTGTCTTGGTACAGTATATACAGTGCCATTCAGAAAGTATTCGTGATGCATAAAGCGGGGGCGCTGGGCGCGGAAAATATCATCTATTTCCCGCCCCATGTATCCAATTGTGTGAGGTCCGACGTAGCCACTTAGGTTTACGGAGGTCCGACACAAAAGTCTTTTCCTCCTTCCTATTTGGGAATAGTGGCTTGGCACCATATGCATGCATATCCTAAAATAAATATGCATAGTTTCTTGGCATATGCACAATATGGGTATATATGTATATTTTAACTATAAACAAATTCCACCCAATTCACACCCCCGTTGTTGGTTTTTTCCTTCCAGAGCGATCCTTATGCTTGACATGCTCCAAGGTTAAGGGAGTTCCACGTTCCCACCCCCTCTTCTATGCTTCATTGTGAATATTCCGAATGTGTCTTTGAGTAATTCCGGTTTGCTGCTGAATAACAGCAAGAGTTTCTCCAAGCGATCGCAAAATTACCGCCTGAGCATGAGTTATAATGTCAAACATTCTTAGACGCTTGCGCAGATGTATGGAGCTGGTTGGCAGGACCCCTCCATGGAGGTGAGCTGGCCTGACTAGTTTGCTGGTGATGCAGGAACATTTGCATATGCAAGTTACTATGCAAATACGGCTCCATATGCATGCATATATACCGCCAAGCCATTATTCCCAAATAGGAAGGAGGAAAAGACTTTTGTGTCGGACCTCCGTATATGTCAACTAATTGATGTACAGGTGGCAAAGATATACAGTACCCCGGCGAAAGTATCCGCGCACCCCCCCTGCATAATATGCAGCGCTTACAGCACGAGGTACAGTAAGACATGTTGTTTAAGACATGCAGCGAGCACAGCTTATAACTTCGTGCGGGGTCAAGTGCGGTAGACAACACTCCTATATAGCAAAATGTCTTCAGTAGCAGTCCCGCTCCCATCGGATTTAGAAGCAACTGTAGCTAACCCAGTGCTGGCAGAACCACCAGGCAAAAAGAAGAAGGCAGAACTGACTGAGTTTCAAAAAGGGTGGATTGTTGGTGTGCGAGCTTTTGGAGCTTCAAAACTCTGAGCGTTATGTGGAGATTTTGGAAGTCTATCTCCCACTTGTAAAGGAAGATATGGCCGGCATATCTACACTGGTATTCATGCAAGACAATTCAACTCTTACTACAGTTTAGGTTGGTTACAAGATGAAGGATGGAAGGTTGCAGATCACCCACCTTGCTCACCAGATCTCAACCCTATTGAGCATGTTTGGCGATATCTTAAGTGGATTTTGTGCCAAAGATTTCCAGATATTGCAACTTGTCGGGGAGGGCCAGCGACTGTCAAGAAAAGGTTGGCAGATTGCTTGTTAGAGGCTTGGAAAGAGATTCCGTCTACGTTACTTGATTCTTTAACAAGATCTATGCCTCGCCGAGTGGCAGCTGTGATTAAGGCAGAGGGATGGTATACGAAATATTGAGATTGCTGGACCAGCAGAACCTTATAATGTATATATGTAGATTTAGCTAGACATGTCTTACCTGCATGACGTGGTTTCACATTGCTGCACATAAGCTGCATAAAATAGGGGTGTGCGGATACTTTCGCCGGGGTACTGTACTGTACATTAATTGTGATAGGCCGAACTGCCTTCCACCTTCGAATTTGAGCCTCACGAAAATAGTTGGGCCAGTGTCATTGGAGCAACAATATCTAACAACTGGGCACCTCGAATGACCTTCATCGAGCAAACCTTAAAAAGCAAGCGAACCTACCTATTTATATAAGGAACGTGCCGGCACGAAAGTGATCGTGAGTTCGACGATGAGTCAAACATTGTATGATGCATTACTCTACGTTGATGGACTGGAACTACAGAGGCTGCTAAACGGTGATGATACAATAAATATCAACACTGTGGGTGGCACTTACGGGGCGGCACTGGGCATGGCTGCATATATGGGGAATGAGAGGATTGTCACTCTGCTGCTGGATCGAGGGGCGTATGTCAACACTGTGGGTGGCACTTACGGGACGGCACTGGGCATGGCTGCATATATGGGGAATGAGAGGATTGTAACTCTGCTGCTGGATCGAGGGGCGTGTGTCAATACTGTGGGTGGCACTTACGGGACTGCACTGGGCGTGGCTGCACACATGGCGAATGAGAGTATTGTGACCCTATTGCTGAATCGAGGGGCAGATGTCAACACTATAGGTGGTATTTGCGGGACTGCACTGGGCGTGGCTGTATACATGGAGAATGAGAGGATTATCACTCTGCTGCTGGGTCGAGGAGCAGACGTCAACACTGTGGGTGGCACTTATGGGACCGCACTAGGTGTGGCTGCATACATGGAGAATGAGAGGATTGTGACTCTGTTGCTGGATCGAGGGGCAGATGTCAACACTGTGGGTGGCACTTACGGGACTGCACTGGGCGTGGCTGCATACATGAAGAATGAGAGTATTGTGACCCTATTGCTGAATCGAGGGGCAGATGTCAACACTATAGGTGGTACTTGCGGGACTGCACTGGGCGTCGCTGTATACATGGAGAATGAGAGGATTATGACTCTGTTGCTGGGTCGAGAGGCAGATATCAACATTGTGAGTGTCACTTACGGGACTGCACTGGGCGTGGCTGCATACCAAGGGAATAAGAGGATTATAACTCTGTTGCTGGATCGAGGGGCAGATGTCAACACTGTGGGTGGTACGTATGGGACTGCACTGGGTGTAGCTACATATAAAAGGAATGAGAGGGTTGTAACTTTGCTGCTGGATCGAGGGGCAGATATCAACACTGTGGGCGGCACTTACGGGAGCGCACTAGGCGTGGCTGCATACATGGAGAATGAGAAGATTGTGACCCTGTTGCTGGATCAAGGGGCAGATGTCAACATTGTGGGTGGCACTTACGGGACTGCACTGGGTGCAGCTGCATACAAAGGGAATAAGAGGATTGTAACTCTGCTGCTGGATCGAGGCGCAGATGTCAATATTGTGGGTGGCACGTATGGGAGTGCACTGGGCGCGGTTGTATGCGAGGAAGCTAGGGATAGATTTTTGCCGCTGTATGAGGGAGTTGTGGCCTTATTGCTGGATCGAGGGGCAGATGCAAACACTGTGGGTGGAACTTACGGGACCACACTGGGCGTGGCTGCATACATGGGGAATGAGAGGATTGTGACCCTGTTGCTTGATCGAGGGGCAGATGTTAATACTGTGGGTGGCACTTACGGGACCGCACTGGGCGTGGCTGTATACATGGAGAATGAGAGGATTGTGACCCTGTTGCTGGATCGAGGGGCAGATGTCAACACTGTGGGTGGCACTTATGGGACCGCACTAGGTGTGGCTGCATACATCGAGAATGAGAGGATTGTGACCCTGCTGCTGGGTCGAGGGGCAGATGTCAACACTGTGGGTGGTACTTACGGGACTGCACTGGGCGCGGCTGCATACCAAGGGAATGAGAGGATTGTAACTCTGTTGCTGGCTCGAGGGGCAGATGTCAACACTGTGTATAGTAAATATGGTACTATACTAGGCCACGCTATATATCAGGGTAATGCAAACATGGTGGCCCTGCTGCTTGACTGGGGGGCCGATGCTATCTACGTTGGTGGCCACTATGATACCGCTCAAGGTGAATATCCAACTGCATTGGATGCAGCTCGGTCTGGGAAAGCTTCTCCAGATCTAATTGCACTTGTGGCGAGTACTATAGAAGAGGGATTGAAAAGAGCTATAGGCGAAAAAATGGGTGTGGATTATAACTATAACGAAGTCGAAGTGACAAGTCGGCCACCATTTCCAATGCCGTACACTCAATCTTACACAAAAGTTGGAGCCCCATTACCGACCTATGCCGGCATATACCCTAATACTGTCTTCCATCCGGGAGATGCAATTACGCCAGAACAAGCCAATTTTCCATGTGGAGACCTCAGTGAAGAATTACTCAGTCGCTTGCTCGTATCCCTTATTGGTATTGATATTAATGAGCTGGAAGGGTCGAGAGATGAAAATCTGCAAAGATGGATTCGAAACGACATTCGGTACTTTGTTTCACAGAAGTTTGACTTTGGTCTAGCGTATGCTGCTGCTCGGGTTGGGTGGAAGCGTTTCAGGGAAAAGGCCGATATCTCAGTGCAAAGGGCCCGGTGGCTGAAGAAAGCAAAGGAGCTCGATGAAGCGCGCACACAGGCAATCTATAAACACAGCAGTACTGGCCAAGAACTGATCAAATCACCATATTCTATCATGCCACGACGTATCTGGGATCTGAAGAGTAATCGTGTGGTCGAGTACCGAATGCTACATGCCGAAATACAGTCCATCGATGTCATGAACAGCAATCCGCATCAGCCTCCATTCCCTCCCTTCTGGGCTATAACACACAGCTGGACCGATGATATGAAGCCATTAACTAGGACATCGATCAATCAGTACCAGTGGCCTGTCCCACTGCCTGACGGGGTCGACTTGGAGCGCGACGTACGGGCAGAACTCCTTAGCTTCGGCGCGGAGTACGTATGGCTGGATATCCTATGCCTTCGACAGCATTCTGGGACTCAAAAACCAAGTGATCATGAATTAATGCTAAGTGATCACAACAGTTCCTTTGACTCTGTGAAGCAGAATGAATGGAAGGTCGATGTTCCTACTATTGGTAATATATACCGTGCTGCAGAGCGTGTTGTGCGTTACTTCAATGGCCTTGGGAAGCCTTTCAGTGAGCACGGTTGGGATGACTCGCGACACTGGCTTCGGCGCGCTTGGACCCTGCAAGAGATTAACACAGAGAATAGGACTTTCAACGGAGGGTTAGGTATGTCACGGGACAATAAGCGCATCATCCTTAACACGAAAGGTCAATTTGGGGGACAGACTGTGACATTGCGAGCTGCTATTCGCCCTATTCTTAAGCTTGCTGCCAGCTTAGGCGGCCTCGGGGGCTGTAGCATGTATGACCTTACCAGAGAAATGGCCAGGCGCTGTGCATCACAGCCTACGGATAAAGTTGCAGGACTTTTCTATCTTCTGCACACAACCCAACTACCAACTTATGACGAGCTCATAAGTGATGAAGAGGCATGGAGGAAATGTTTCCATGTTCTCCCATTTCGGCGGAAATTTGAACTCCTCTTTGACTTTCCATATCGAGGTCCTGAGCACTGGTATCCAAGTTGGAAGCAACTGATGGAGTGGCCAGAACGTGATGATACTTACGAACATGCCGCTACAGAGTGGCCACACAATGATAGTGCGGGCCCAGAGTTGAATCCAGATTTTGCTACTATTCGAGCTGATGATGAGGCGTCATTCTTTGTTGACAAAATCTGGGCAATCTCGCATGCTCTCCTCAGCACTGACATACTCAGCCCCAATGAATATGAGGTTAGGATTGGAAATAGGGTTTTTGGGTTTTATTGCCCTTACCAGTCTCAGAAATTAATTGAGACGGAGAGTCGAGAATTCACACTCGCCTTTCCAAGCCAAGAGCACTCCTATAACTGGGCGGTATGTGAAGAGCTTCCACGAACCATGAAGCGAAAGTTTGAAGACGTCGATAGGAATGAGAATCTTAACGTGGTTGAAGTCAAATGTCTTAAGAAGGTCGGAGTTCTCCGGACAGATTCCTGTAGTGAGTTGCTAGTTGGGAAGAAGAGAGACGGTAGCTCTATGCTTCAGATGATCAATTGCTTGTTCGTCTGAAATGAGATGGGTAGTTGCGGGGGGTGGTTAAAGAATTGTGACATGCTGGTTATTGTTTCCTAGCGAGCCGGATTACTCAAGAAGTACTTGTATTTCTTTCCTTTTTACTTACTTTCTGTCACGAGCTGTTGTGAGACCACTTTGCTGCCATGGATCACTTTCTGCTATGAGATCGCTTTTCTGCTACGAGATCACTTTTCTGTCAGACTTAGTAGTTTCCAAATCTATGTCCATATACGTTTGTGAATGGCCTTCCGGGGCCAGTACAGTCACCCAGAATCAGAGAAGGCATGATTTTTGCATCTCTTAGACGTGCTAGGATATAATTAGTAGTGTAGAAAGCAGCAGCATCCAAAACAAGTAGACTTGAAGTAGAATTAGAATTGTTAGGATTAAGTACTAGAATGAGCTCTTTCTCAATGAACTGTAAGAAGAGCTGTTTATTATTATAGGCTGTCTTATTAAATTCAACTATAATACTACTATGATATTGATTACTTTCTCGACTTCTGATTTTGGCATTAGACTATTTGATCCATAGAAAATGGGCTTCAGTTTAATATGAGACACTTTATTAGCAAATAGATATAGGATAAGTGTTTATTGGTAGTTCAGGGTAACAAGTTGACGGGCAGGGATGCCTGCTTTGTAATATGAAGGTCTCTTCTTCTCCAAGATATTGCTAAAAAATCACGGCTTTCCCCGACCACTTGGGCTGTTACGGCCATGTTAGGAGTTGGCTCATTCGGCTTGGCGGTTGGGCTGAGTGAAAGCGGGGCCAGATGTATGTGAAGGTATTCTCTACCGTAGAGTTAGAGTAGATCACTATGAGGCAGCTCATCATCGAATTGCTTTCCTGCACACTGTGCCTGGTGAGAATATTCGTATACTCACAGAAAGATCAAGCTGTCACGTCTGAAGTATATTCGGTTCAATAATGATCAGTAATTACAGTACATGACTACGACCTTCCTATTCACACCTCTCGCATACAGCTCATCAAGTCAATTTGATCACCGCAATTCATCACCAACATTGTTGGATATACTCAGTAAGCATGTGTGAACATATAAGCGCACACACATGCAAACATGTGTTAGTTAACACATTAACACATTCATGTGATAAGGAAGATATCGTGTATATATACCTCCTGTGGTAGCTAGTATAATAAAAGCAAGCAATACAATAAGACCTATTCACTTATTACTATTCCTGCGCAGAACGCATACATCTATCTATATCTACCTATATTATCTGCGTTCAACGGGTTATGAGCCCGGGCAATACCTATATATACAAATAGAATGTCCGGAACAGGCAACACCAGCGAGGCAGACGCCCTTACTGCACTCAGCGAAACACCTCTTACTCAACCAATCATATCCGACCGAAAGATATCATCATTGAATGTGAAACTCAACGGAAGCGACAACTATCCAGAATGGGTCACTACAATGAAATTGTTCCTACGAATGGCCAAAGTGGGCAATCACCGAGCCTGGGATATTGTCGAAGGAACTTATCGAAAACCCTCAACTAACTCCCAAGAATGGGAAGATGGTAATGATTACATCCTACTTACATTACTTAAGAATAGTGAAGCCCAGGTTAGAAGTCGTATAGGGACTATCGAAAAGGCTAGAGACGCATGGAGCGAGCTCAAAAAGGCCTACGAAGGAGCGCAAGCTCAAGCTCATGCTCAAGTACAATAATTACACGAAAAATATGGTCATATTACATTCGATACGTTGAAGACATTACCAGAAGTCTGGGAAAACAGGGATAACAAAGAACCCTATACCAGCTAAAAGAGAAGAGCCTGCGGAACCAGCTACGGCAAGAGAAAAGCCCGTGGAACCAGCTACGGCAAGAGAAGAGCCTGCGGAACCAGCTACGGCAAGAGAAGAGCCTGCGGAACCAGCTACGGCAAGAGAAAAGCCCGTGGAACCAGCTACGGCAAGAAAAGAGCCTGTGGAACCAGCTACGGCAAGAGAAGAGCTCGCGGAACCAGCTATGGCAAGAGAAGAACCTGCGGTACCGGCTAAGGCAATAAAAAGACCTAGAAAAAAGGCAATAGAATGGATTGAAGAAGTAGGCGAACGCAAGTCTAAAAGAGAGCGAATACCTACAAGAAAAATATCCACCACAATTACGATAGCCACAATATCTGGTAATAACCCTGATCATCCAACAGATGCTCAAACTCGGCAGTCTCCAGAAGCGGCAGAATGGGTGAAAGCACGATCCCGCGAAAGAGAACAATTGCAACGATATGGGGTATACACAAAAATCTGCAAAGATGAGATCCCTCAACAGGCTAAGATTGTAGATACAAAATGGGTCTATGCAATTAAGAGAAAAGCCGATGGAAGTATTCAAAAATACAAAGCTCGAAAAGTTGGAAGGGGATTTACACAGGAAGATGGAGTGAGCTATGATTCCGACAAAATATATGCCCAAATAATGAGGCCGGAAACCCTCAAAATCTTGTTAGTTATCGCCTTACACAGAAAATGGGCTATTCGTCAGTGGGATGTTGTAGCGGCATATCTACAAGCATTATTACACCATGACGTATATATATCAGATATCAACGAAAATGGTGCCGACTCATCCTTTGGTGGGGAGGGGTGTAAGTCTCAAACTGGAGTCTTAATGACTTTAGGAGACCAACCAATAGGATGGTATAGTCGACGACAAGATACAATATCCTTATCCGTCACGGAAGCCGAATATATTGCGGATTGTGAAGGAGCCAAAGACGCAGCCTGGGCACAACAATTCCTAGCGGAAATAAAAACCCAGCTAAAACCTACTCTGAAGACGGATAGTGAAGGTGCATACCATTTATCCTATACTTCACGATGCCTACGAAGGACGAGACACATTGAATACAGATTCCACTATATACGACAACAAGTGAAAAAGGAAAGACTGGTCATTAAGGCAATCCCTGGAAAGGAAAATCCAGCCGATATCCTTACGAAAATCTTGCCAATGTGTACTATAAACGCTTGGAAAAATCAATGGCTGGCGCTGACAGAGTAACGGAAGATGTGATTATTGTTGTTTTAAGGACGGCAGAAAGGATGGCGGAAAGGGGAAGTTGGAACCTTATCTAGGCCGATGCATTGAACCTTTTCCTCTGTCGCTGTTTTTCCCCACCGGGGTTTTGACAGGCAGAGGTTTTTAATGGCAATGGTATATTCACCGAGTAACGGAGGGTGTTGGATATACTCGGTAAGCATGTGTGAACATATAAGCGCACACACATGCAAACATGTGTTAGTTAACACGTTAACACATTCATGTGATAAGGAGGATATCGTGTATATATACCTCCTGTGGTAGCTAGTATAATAAAAGCAAGCAATACAATAAGACCTATTCACTTATTACTATTCCTGCGCAGAACGCATACATCTATCTATATCTACCTATATTATCTGCGTTCAACGAACATGCCATCCGGCGTCTATGGATGCCATATTTGCAGATCCCCGTAAAACATCTGAAGCGATACATCTAACACCAGATATTCAGCTTGAAGGTACAGCTAGGTGGCAAAAAAATCATACGGCCTTATGCAAGCAGTATGTACAGTATGTCTTATATTTAGCGCGCATACTCTAGGCTTAGCCGCGCACAGATATGTAGTTAACATACAGGAATTCTATAGAACTAGTACTTTGCATACCAACCCTCTGCCTTGATAACGGCCGCTACATGGCGAGGCATTGAGCTGTAGAGACTCTCCAATAGCGACTCTGGAATATCCTTTCAAATCTCTTGCAACGCATCTTCCTTTATGACCACAGCCCCCCCCAGGCATATTCATCAGATGAGGGAACTTTTTATGAAGCTGACGCTTTATATATGCCCAAATATGTTCAATCGGATTTAGGTCAGGAGAGTAGGTAGGGTGGTTAGCAACTACCTAGTCGTTGTCTTTGAACCATCGGTGTGCAAGTTTGGAGGTATGAATTGATGAGTTGTCCTACATGAAAATTGAACCATTAATGCCTAGAGTTTCACTCAACTCTAGACGGACATTAGGAAGGACATGTGTCAAAATCTCAACATATTTAATAGTATTATTTCGTCCATCTTCCAAGGTCCATAGATATCCCAATGTTGATCCATAAAAGTATCCCCATACAATAATAGATATATCATGGGATGTCCTATAGTATAAATCTATGTTAGTAAGAGAATACAATAAGTTTTAGGTAAATATGAATACAGACCTGCATGGATTAACAACATTCAAAGAGCTGTTTTTGCCTACTTGGTACTTGCGGAGGAGGAGTATCTAGGGCAGAAGTATATGTCGAAGAGGTATCTGGGGCAGGTTGGGCCATATCAGCAAAGTTTGTTATTATTTCATTTGGACATCTTGCACGCTAGCACTCTTGGCGAGGCAAGCCACGTGATTAAACCTGCCAAGTATTAACTATCTACTATCACTGATCCTCAGAACACGCACGAAATCAACGCTTCAAGCACTAATCAAGAACTCTTAGAACACACACCAAATCAATCAAGGTGTCGAAGAGCCTTCGATCCAAAAGTATGGACATCTACGTCAATAGGTGATAGGTAGAGGACTTGTGACTAGTGTAGAGTTGGAAAACGTATTATTAGGTTGACAGGACGTTTCTTCGAGTATCCCATTCAATTTATATTGGATTGGAGCTAGTACTGTATATAAATCCATAGAGTAAACGACGAGAAGAACTAGAGCAGCAGCAGCAAAAACCAACAATGGTTGGCACAGCTTCATCAACCATTACAGAGCATTGAGGCGTCAAATCAACTAGAAGAGCAGTCACAGGATATCAGGTATATATGAGTCGTTATGCCTTATAACCCCTCTACACTAGGGACTACTATTAACAGATCGAGCATCTAGCAGAATGAGAAAAAGCTTCACTTCAACCTATTCTAAAGATTCAAGTTCTATGTTATCTCTCCAGTCTTCTCCGGAATTGCCTTCCCAGCTAAGTTCAACCCCGTACGACGACGCCGGCGCACCATCCAATTCAGAACCCACGATACAACAATCCATAATGGTCCTGAGTTCAATTCCTACTTTTACCTGCTAATTTTTTACCCTTATTTGTGATTTGCGATCGTTGCCAAATCAGGGTGACTACATCGTCGTCAACCTCAGTTACCTTGTAATGAAAGGCCAGGAGAGATCCAGAGAGCCCATAAGTAATATAACATACCCACCGTGCTGCTGTGACCACGTGCTAAGACATTCATATAAGACGGGCTTACTTCTTCAGCTGGTTTGAACAATGATCTGGGATTAATATGTGATAAAGATATATTGTACAATCCTTCGCCTGGTACTACCGCTCCTCAAGATCTCAAGAAGCAAAATACTCTTGGCAGTTGGCTGCAACACTTCATATGGCACGAGTACACCTTCATAGCTCCTTTGTAAATACATTGTTTTTTATAGAATATTGCGTCCGCTCGTATACTCCTCTGCTGTCGCCTGGCTGCAGGGCGGCCTCTCGCACCGAGTCCTGTCCTGTGCTGTCTTGTGCGGCGCTCTGCCTGGCACACGTGATAGGTGCTTATGTAATCAAACGTCTGAAGTGCGCCCCACGACCCGGCTCTCCACAACACCCATTGCGCCGTCCTGGCACTCGCTCCATCTGCCCTGCTCTGCCCTGCTGCTCTGCTCTGGCTCAGGCAATCGCTCCCACGCTGATTGAGCGCTGTATACAAGTACTGCCGCCGCCTGGCTGCTGCTCTGCAGGGACTTGCAGAATTTTTTTTTTTTTTTTTTTTATAAACTCAGTACTCGTAAGGGACTCGCAGAAACATAGTCCCATACACAATACCACATCCAGTACAAACGCAGCGACCGCCAGCGGCAGGACTGTGTGTCGATACCCCGCGGCTGCACCCCCGCGCACACCATGCACGCAGGATGCTTCGCATTGCTCGACGACGGCACGCGGCCCTGCGCGGTCTCCGTACCCCCCGCGCGCCCCTCACCACCACCGGCCCAGCCGCCCCCGTGGCCCCCGACGAGTTCACCCGCCTCCTGCGCCGCATCTGCCCCGACCGGCGCCTCCCCGCGCGGCTTGGCCTGGCCGTCTCCGGCGGCGTGGACTCCATGGCGCTGGCGCACCTGGCCTCCGCGCTGCTCGCCGAGCCGGACCCGCCGCCCGCGATCCACGCCTTCATCGTCGACCACCGCGCACGCCCGGGCTCCACCGCCGAAGCAAACGCCGTCGCCGCCTTCCTCTCCACCAGGTATGGCTTCGCCGTGCACGTCCTGCCGCTCGACCCCCCGCACCCGAGCCTGCCGCCGCTGCACCGCTGCCCGCGGAGCGCCTTCGAGACGGCGGCGCGCCAGTACCGCTGGCACGCCCTGAGCAGGCACTGCCTGCTGCGCCGCGTCTCGCATCTGCTGCTCGCGCACCACGTCGACGACCAGGCCGAGACGGTGGTCATGCGCATGGTCAACGGCACGGGGTACGCCGGCATGGCGGGGATGAGGGCGATTGCGAAGCCGCCAGAGTCGCGCGGCGTGCGGGGCGCGGTGGGGTACCTGAGCATCCTGCGACCGTTTTTGGTCCGCGGTGGTCCGGACGGGGGTGGGGCCGGGGCTGGGGCTGGGAGAATCGGGATTGGAAAAGAGAGGTTAATCGCCACGTGCCAAGCCAACGACATCCCCTGGTGGGAGGACCCAACAAACACAGACACCTCCCTCACGCGGCGGAATGCAATCCGGCACCTTCTCGGCGGCGGCTCCTCCCCCCCCGCAGCCGCAGCCGCAGCCGCAGCCGCAACCACAAGCACAGACAGCCGGTGCCTCCCCAAGGCCCTCTCGCGCCTTTCCCTCGTCAACTTCGCCTGGCAGATCCACTCCCGCGTCTTCTTGGAGGACGAGCACATCGCCACGAGGCTACACTCGCTCGGCCGCGCCCACCTCTCCATCTGCACCTTCTCCGGCACCGCGCGGCTCTCCCTCCCACGCTGGCCGCCGCAGGACATGGCCGCGGACCTCCCCGCGCTCTCACGAGCGCTGCAGAAGCTCGTCGACTTGCTCACGCCCATGCAGCGGCCCGACGCACGGCCGCTGCGCAACCAGGCCGCGCCGGCGGTGTTTTTCCCGCAGACACTACGGAGTGCGCCGCGGGCGTTCACGGCCGCGGGGCTGCTCTGGACACCGGAGGAGCTGGCCGCGGAGCGGGTCAGGTGGGTGCTGAGCCGGCAGCCACCGTGTAGGAGCGTGCCGGACCCGGCGGTCGGCGGGATGGAGATGGCTCTGTCGAGCTACCCCGGCGACGATCGCGAGTGGCGGCTTTTCGACGGCAGGTTCTACTTCCGCAGACGATGGCCGCGCGAGTGCCCCCCGCATGCGGAGCACACCCCGCTGAGCATCCGCTTCCTCAAGCCGGCGGAGGTGGCCGCGGCGAGGATGTCGTTCCGCGAGCTAGACCCCGCTGCGCCGCAGTACTCGCGCTCCGTTCTCCTCCGGTCCCGGCGGCGCGGAGCGCCGACCCTCGCGCCCCTCATGCCGGCGCAGGCAGACAGGCTCCTCAGCAACGCCATCAAGAAGGTCCCCGGGTACGCGCGGTTCACAGTCCCCGTCGCCGTGGCTGCCGTGGACTCGCCGTCCGCGCCAGCCGGGCAAGTCGTCGGCTTCCCGACGCTGGGGCTCTGGAAGCGCGGCGTGTTTGCAGAGGCCCCTCCTGCCACAGCCACCACCACCGCAGCAGCACCGCCCCCGCTAGACCATGCGGCTGCAGACGCATTCCCGCCCCCACCAGACCATGCGGCTGCATACGCATTCCCGCCACCACACCATGCGGCTGCAGAGGCAGTCCCGCCCCCACCAGACCATGCGGCTGCAGACGCAGTCCCGCCCCCACCAGATTTCGCGGCCGTTGGTGCAGTCGAGTGCGTTATGCGCGGCTGGGGCGAGTACATGGGCGAGGACATCCCCTCCGCGGGCCTCGGCCGCGGCTGGGACGTAGAGTGGGTGAATCCGCGGGCGGAGTATGGGCCGCGGAGGAAGCGGAGGACGGAGTGGGCAAAGACGTTTGGGGAGGGAGAGGGCGACGCGGAGGGGAGGGGGGGCGAGGCGGAGAGGGAAAGGGCAGGGGAGGGCGACGCGGAGAGGGGAAAGGGGAAGGTGTGGGCGGGGGGAGATGCTAGTTGACTAAAATTTTTTTTATTTTCCCCCGTTGGGGAGGGGGATTGTACATACAATTTTTTCTGTTTTCCCACCACCACCACTATAGCATAGATTAGTAGCATACATAGATCCATAGTATACATAGATCCATATCACACAGTACATACATAACATAGCACAGCATAGCATACGTACGTACGGAGGTCCACACCAAAGATCTTTTCCTCCTTCCTATTTGGGAAAGGTCTGCATATGCACATATATGCACATATGTTCAGGTAAATGCAAGAACAATTTCTTGGCATATACACAGCCGCTTATTATCTACAAACAGAACAACTACTACATCAGCTCACACCCCTTTCTAGCCCTTCCATCTTACACCTCCCTCCTAATTCATACCCTCTCAGCTCACACCTCCCTCCCAACTCACACACTCCCAGCTCACACCTGGCGTTAATAGTGATACAAACTGCACCTTGTACAGTATGTTGGAGGTCCTGGTTTTCTTCCGCGTTTACTAATGCCATCTCTAGGAGCGTTCTTCCTCGAACTCAGAACGACCGCAAAATCACCGCCTGCGCACGGGTTACAATGTCGAATATATAGGAAGGGCGGAAAGAATAGCTGGATGATGAGCGGAAGGAATAGCTGGAGAATGAATGGAAGGAATAGCTGGATGATGAGTAGAAGAAATAGCTGGAGAATGAATGGAAGGAATAGCTGGAGAATATATAGAATTGTACAGAAGAAGGCCTGATGGCTGGCCTCGCCGATGCAGGAATATTTGCATATGCAACATATCGCACAAATATATGCGTGCATATGCTGCCAAGCCCTTAATTCCCAAATAGGAAAGAGGAAAAGACTTTTGGTGTAGACCTCCGTACATACAGCTAGGTATGGCAAAAAAGAAAAACGATACGCTGCATAAAAGGCCCGAGCATGCAGCGCGCGCTTGATTCAGATCCAAGGTCCGGAAGGTATGTTCTATTTACTTATGATCTCCTGGCCGTCCATTCCGAATATCTATATCCTCTACCATTTTTGTAGTGTTACGTCACGCTGATATGGCCCTACCTTGTCCCTCGAACCCTCTACAGATGTCTCCTCTACAACAAGTGTTCCTCCCATAGATACTCCTCCGCAAGCACTGAGCAAGCAAAAACAGCTCTCTGACTTTGAGAAAGGAAAGATTGTTTTTTTTTGCCTATGAACAAGGATGGAGATATCAACAAATTGCAGACTACATGGGTCGATCAAAAGGAGCCATACATGGCTTCATCAAGTGCTACATAGGCGCGATTTGATGCATTGAATCTGAATCAAGCGCGCTGCATGCTCGGGCCTTTTATGCAGCGTATGGTTTCTTTTGCCACCTAGCTGTATGTATGTATGTACTCCGAGATGCAGCAGCGGATTCATTTATTCAAACCTTTAGGCACAGGTTTGAAGGGGGGAACTACTACAGCGGGCTGGAATTGGCATATCCTGAGGAGTATTCATGTGTTGGATGCTAATCTCAGGAACTATTTAACCTTTTTACTTTTTATGCGATTCCCACCGGGTTTGGGGATCATGACCACCTTGGCGAACTGCTACTCTTTCGGAGTCCTCCTCTTGACCAAGTATTCAATTATCACATATGATTCTCTGTCTCCTTGTACATGTACATACGTTAAGGGGGAAGAAAGATACGAGGGGGAGGGCTGTTGGGGGAGGAGGGGAATGCGTCTCTTTACTTTTGAATTCTCCTTCTACGCCCTTTCCCCCGACCCGTCCCTCCCACATTTTCCCCAACCTCCTTTACATATGTGCAATACACACATATGTTTTTCTCCCCCTTGTTAAAGCGACGGGGGGTTGACTGGTTTGCCGATCGATCGAAGCACGCAGTCTACGACGCACCCCATCCCGGATCCCCCGGATATGTACGTGTAGTACATACATATGTAGTTTTAAATACCAAATGCAAATGTATATATATTATACTTTGCATTTAGAAGGGGTGAGGGGTGCAGCCACCAGAGATGCCGCACCCTCGGGGTGGGGGAAAGGTCAAAAATAAGATATATATTTTATTTCCTACGCTCTCTCGCTTTCTCCCCTCCCGAACAAAGTATCCCTTCCCCTCCTTACGATGACGTAATGGGAGAAGGGATCCAAGAAGAGAGAAGAAAGCTGGAACTAATATTAAAAGGGGCTGCTTTGCTGGGAATAATAATATTTATATTTTTATATATATTATTCCCTTTTCAATTAAATAAGCAGTGAAATATCTAAAATGAATATCCCCCCCTTTCCTACCAAGCCCTCCCCGGGCTTGTCGAGCTTATTTCGGTGGACTAAATTAACCTGTGTATCTGCATCACGATGGTCAATGACCCACGCTGACTTCAAAGAACCACTCTCGCAAAGAATACCGGATCGCAGCCTGTTAGAGTATGTCACTATAGAAGGGGCTAGTCTGAAGGGTAGTCTTAACCTGAGGTACAGATGAGATATTCTTTCTTTCAAACCAGGTCCAAACAAAGTGCTCAATAGCTTAAGAGAATATATATAGGTAGGAGAGTTAAGAGAGAGTCATTCTAGCTACTGAATATATCATTTTGATTAACATGTATTAGATTCATCTAATTAGATTACTAAACTAAGGTATTTCAAATTAAGCTAACTTGAGTAAAGAGATATAATTCAAAAAATTCCCTATTATATTTTAATCCTTTTGAGCTATTAAATACTTGATATTATCTTTCATTTGAAAGATTTATACTAAAATTTATTACCCTTTAAAGTAAAGTCCTAAAAGATGATAACCTTACTCAAGTCTAGTTAATATAAGTATCTAGTCTATACAATTATATCTTTAAGCAATTGTTTGCTTGATTTGTACTTGATTTCATTGAGTTTTAATCAAGAAGTACTTTATTTGTACTTTCACTTAATCTACTTTAAGCAATATAACTTTACTCAATTTTTCATGAGTTGAGTATATAAACCCTTCTCCTACCTATGAAGCTATTAAATTCTTTATTTCAACTTAGTTTAGTTGAATTATAATAAGGAATCCTTTACATTGTACTTTTCCTAATTTGATAGATAACTAGCCTCCATATTCTAGTCAAATATTTACATGGGGTATATTTAGATGATTCTCCTACCTATGCATAGACTTTGGAGCTATTGATTTGGATCTACTTTGGTTGACTTATTAATGAAGATTTACCTTGCCTACCACCCCTGGTTAGGACTACTAGCCCGCATGCCTAGTGTATATGCAAACTGCAAATAATTCCTGCTTGTTAATGCCCCCTTTCTAATTCACATCTCTCATGACCAAACCTACCTCGCAACCCCCCGCCCCTGCATATAATGCACATGGGTTCTGTGCTTTATTCCGCAGACTACTATACATTCTACAATATAATCTAAAAAATGTGAGGCTATTGGGCTCGGAATCGCGTAAATAACTGTTTGACCCACCCGCATTCCTGCATCCAGGTGATGGATGGGTATAATAGCTTGATGATACATCTTGACCCCTCCCATACATGGTGGAAGCTTTTTTTGTGGGTGTTGGAAAGGGTGCTTGGGGTTATGCGTTTATGCCGTATGTGAATGTTGACTTGACAAAAAAAGGATAAAAAATAAAAATAAAAAAATAACACGATGATACTCATCTGGGGGAGGGGGGAAGGGGGCATATGCTATAGGAGATTTCTGGAGCAGCCCCCACCTGGGCTCGTATAGTTGTGCACGAGTAACCGACCGAAGAACTGAGTCGCGTTACCCTGAAAAGTCAACCCGGAGGGGGGGAATCATTTACTCGTATTGAAACAGCCGCTCACGTCACCGTTCCACCAGTATCTCTTCCCCGCCTTGGGTCGCAGGCGCACGCTGCGGTAATTGCCAACATGCCTCCGCACATGTACCTATACATACCTACTAAATATGTAGGCGTGCAGCCGACAGTCAAACACCAGCAGAAGCGCGTGCCCGCACCCCTCCTCTCCCGCAAGACACGTATGAACCGCTCATCCATACACATAAGAGGGGACTCGCCAGAACTATTTCCCAGCATGGAAAAAACAGAGATATATATATATTCTTTTTTTAAAAAAAGGAAATACTAGTTGCTTTGTTGCACTGCCCAAATTGGCGGAGAGCTTGTACACTTACATACTTACATACTGGCGCCTATCTAAAACGTATCGCATCATACACACTCGCCTATCGCAATGGTAGCCACGGGCTACTATAATAAAATAGAAAACAAAATCCATACAATACGGCTATGTGCACAAATACATACATACATACATACTCCGCTCCAAGAGACAAAGACCCAATACCACAAACGTGCATCTATCTATACCCCGCCCAAAGCATATTTCTAGGTAAATACAAAACAACGGTATACTCACGCATCAAGATTACTTCCTCTTCCCCCTCACAGCCTTTTTCCCGCCGCCCCTCCGCCCCTCGCCCTTTTTCCAATTCGGACTTCGGGTCTCCACCTTGTCCCCCTCAACCCACTCCTCCCCATCCTCGTCCTCGCCCTCCGTCTCCCCACTCTCCGCATCGTGATAAGACGCATCCGAGTCGTCATCCTCCTCCACCACGGCCTTTCGTCTGCTCGGGCTTTTTGCGGGCGATTTGGGGATGCGTGAAGTCGACGCCGACCTAGGTTTCCCCTTGCCCCGCTCAACGCTCCTATGCCCCTCAGCTCTTTTCGGGGTGGACGGCCTCTCCCTCCCCCCTGGCACGGCCGGCGCCGCAGACTTCGCCCTGGGCGACTTCTTAGCCGCAGCTGTTGGAGAGAGCGTCTCCCCGGTAGATACCGATCCCCCCCTGCCCCTCTTCGGCGGCGTCTTATTATCCACCTTCCCCGTAACCACAATCTCCTCCTCCTCACTCTCCTCACTCTCTTCCACAGCCCTGGCAATCTTCTCCCCCCTCCTCACGGCAGCCTCCTCCTCCTCCCTCGATCTCTTCGCCCCCTCACCCTCCCCGCCCCAGTACTCCCCCCAGGCAATCCACCGAGACACAACCCCGTCTACCCACTTGACCCCCTCCTCTGTCGCCTCGACTGAAAACCACTCTTTATGGATCTTTCCGCACACGGCACATTTATGCCTCAGCTCATCGGGGAATACCTTTGGGTTATCTCTGAGTTCTAGGTGAATCAGCCTCTCAATTCTGTTGACGTTTGGGACCTTGTGCACGACCGCGCCGCCCTTGGCAACGGACTTTGAGTCCGGGTGCGGATAGTACCGGATGAGTGTAGGCTCGTAATTACACTGATTCGCATGCTGGTTCAGTCTCGACGCAACATTCACCGTCCTCCCGATCTTTAGCAGAACGCGGGGAGCGACCTGTGAGGCGGGGTCATTGGGGTCGATGGTGCTCAATGCAGGCATTGTAGGCGGGCGGTTGGGCGAGCTGGGGAGCAGGGCAAAGATGTATATGTACCCCGGGGTATCGCTCGCAGAAAAGGGCTTTGTGAGGGTCTCGTGTAGCCGTTTTTGCGTGGGGGCGCTGAGGTGCGGGGGGATGACGCCAGTCTTGGATTGCGCGATTAGCGTGGCGAGTTTGCGGCGGGACATGTAGCCCGGGAGGTGCGAGGCGGGTTTCCGGGGCGGGGAGAGGGCGGAGGGGGGGGGCGGAGGGGGGGGACCCCCGGGGTAGGGCGAGGGGACCATGTGTGGGAGGGGAGGGCCGGGGGGGGTGGTGTCGAAGCGGACTTTGTTTAGGAGTTTCTTTTTGAAGAGGGCGGTGAGGGAGGGGGGGTGGGACAGGGGCTGCTGGGGGTATTGGGGGTATTGGGGGTATTGGGGCGGGTGTTGTAGTTGCTGGGGGTATTGGGGTAGGTATTGTTGAAATTGCTGGGGGTACTGGGGTGGGTATTGCTGGGGCTGTTGGAAGTGTTGAGGTGGATATTGTTGGGGCTGTGCTGGCGGTGGGATGGGGTCGTCGGCTTCATCGGAAGATTCATCGTCTGGAGAGAGATTGGGATTTCGTCTCTTGCTGTGCGCGGAGATGCGGTTGAAGAGGCCGCTGAGGAAGGAGACGACTTTGTGCTTGTGGCTGGAGGCTGGCGGGAGCGGTGGGATAGTTGGGGGGGGCTCGTAGACCACCGGGACAGGCGGGAATGGATACCCTGCGGTGGTCTTCACATTGCCGACCTTGACTGCCGTGACTGCTCCAGAGGGCTTCACTTCATCCGTCACGGCCATGGCCACGACCTTCTCCACGAGAACATCCATGCTCCCGCGCCTCGCGGGGCCGTCCCATGCTTTACCCTTCTTTTGGGCAAGCTCAGACGCTTGCTCCTTGTGCCGCCAGCAGAAGTATGCCTCCTTGCCGTCGATGGTGGTCTTGAGGACGGAGACCTTTGCGGAGATCTTTGTGCGGCAGGGCGTCCCGTTCTGGTTGATTCCGCGGCAGGTGCTGCCAAAGTCCTTGGAGTCGCGGCGCTGGAGCGAGGCTTCGAGGGACTCGGGGGTGCCGGCGACGAAAGGCATCCCGGCTGCGGCTGCGAAGGGGAATACGGGTATAAGAACAGCTAACTGAGCAGCAGATGGTATCTAGGAGCAAGAACAGAATATGGCAGCGCAAACAACGAACAAAGGGGTATCAAGGCGGGGAAGGCTGGAGCGAACGAAAGCAAATTGCAGCGCAGGGAAAAGTTCTGCGTTGTCCAGCGCGAGCCGCGTGCAATAGTATTGGCGAGCGGGGGACGCAGCGCGGCGGCAGCGACAGGGCTGCAAGCCGACACGATAGCTGCGCTGTGCGGGTGTGCAAATATAAAAAAGCCCCACTGCGCCTATGCCACCAACGCTGCTAAAGATAGTTTCTCGCCCTGGACAGGGGCCATATAGTTCTACCGTGCAGCCGGGTGTATTGAGGGACGCATGTGAATATAGGAGGCCCCAAAAAGGTTTCGCGCAAATGTGAAGCGGGTATATTGTGCTTGTAAGGTTCAAGCTTATTAGTAAATAAAACTGGCTTGTTGGACATCTGTGGCCACTGGTAGGAGGCGGAACAGCACTGTTATATAATGTTTTGAGCATACTCTCCCGGCTTTGATCCAATTGTACATGACTGCAAGGATATCCATTTGATTGATACACTGAGGGGGCCCAAGGCGGTGAAGGAAGCATTCGCAGATGCTTTTGCTAGAGATTTAAATACTACAGTACAGAGTATACAGGTACTGGATCTGCTATTATTACATTTAATAAAACCGCTTTGCTTAGTTACCTACCTGGTATCTTATTTGATTTATCCTTTTTATATACATATATAATCAATACGCACATGTCCTTAGTCGAGAGATACTCCTTTTGGGCGGTTTTGAAGTCCCAAGGCTTTGTCCGGTTCGAAGCGTTATGAAATACTATGTGTCTCGATTGCTGCACTGATTCGGGTGTTAAATTTTATGTATTTATTAAACATATGTATATATCCAGAGGCGAGTTGGCCTGGCTATATTCGCTTCCGGGGGGAAGGGGAAAGGAATATGTACAGCTAGGTGGCAAAAAGTTTCATACCCCTTGCATAAGAGGCATCTGCATGTCATATTTTAGTAATTTAGGCTTAATATGCAGTATGGACGGGACTGAGACTATATATATGGGTACAAGGCTATATATTTACATATAGGTATGTAATTTGAAAATATAAGTCTAGTACTTTGTATACCAACCCTCTGCCTTAATAACAGTTGCTACGCGGCGTGGCATTGAGCTGTAGAGACTCTCCAAAAGCGATTCCGGAATCCCCCGCCAAATCTTTTGCAATGCATCCGCCAGTGTTTCCTTCACCACCACTGCCCCCCCAGGCATAGCCATCAGGTAAGGAAACCTCTTGTGAAGTTGGCGCTTCATGTATGCCCAAATATATTCAATCGGATTCAAGTCGGGAGAGCAGGCAGGGTGGTCAGCAACTACCCAGTCGTTGTCTTTGAACCATTGTCTGGCAAGTTTGGAGGTATGATTTGACGAGTTGTCCTGCATGAAAATTGGATCCTCAATACCTAGAATCTCACTGAACTCTAGGCAGACATCAGGGAGGACGTGTGTCAAGATCTCAACATATTTAATTGCAGTATTTCGTCCTTCATCCAATGTTCATAGATATCCTAATATTGATCCACAGAAGCAACCCCATACCATAACAGATATATCACGAGATATCCTATGTTAATATTAGCCTAATACTAATAGAAGAAGGCAGTATAAGTATAGGCCAGAAAACTTGTATATGGGCCTGCATGGATTGACTACTGCCGCTATAAAAGAATCCTCCCCTTCCTTCCTCTAGACCCACTTAGCACCTCCACTTTTACTCCACTCAGTGCACTCATTTTAGACCAAATGAATTTTTTTATTGGTCGAGAGTCTAGTCCTTTCTTTCAAGCACCTATGCCAATCTTGCACTAGCATGTCGTAGTAAAAGCTTTGGTCGTTTTCTAGCTATCCACTTCCGAATCCCATTCCCTCGTAACATGCAGTCTAGAGTTTATAGATGAATATTATTTAACTCTGGAATCTGCATGAGTGTCATCTTTGCAATAGAATAATCCCCTTCAATTAAGTCGAGGATTGCTTAGTGTGTGTAGTATCCTCTGAAATTTTCTTTAGGCATCCTGTTGACTTCTTGTTTCCATGTGTCCCCCGCTCAATATAGTGCTTAATAATGGATTGAACAGTAGGTTTTGGTTGACCAATATAGTCTGCTATTTGTTGATATCCCATCCTTGTCCATACGCAAAAAGCATTTGTCCCTTGTCAAAGTCAGATAGCTGCCGGCTAGCTGGAGGGGCATCGGTGGGAGAGGTGCTCAAGGAAGCGTGTTGGGCCGCAGAGGTATCAGTATAAGTAGACATAAGAACACTATTGTGGGAGATACAATTACTAACAATGTGCACTCTAAAGAGTGTGCTCTCCCAAATGATGTTACTATCATAATGTGACCACATATTCAAGTAAGTTTTGAGACATTCACCTAAGTTGTGATAGGCGCTATTTGATATATAGAATCTGAATCAAGCGCGCTGCATGCTCAGGCCTTTTATGCAGGGTATGAAACTTTTTGCCACCTAGCTGTATCATGTGTAACGATTTATACAATCCATAGGCGAAAACATCGAAAACACAGCCAAGTTGCCGTCGTAAAAAAAAAGTTAAAAATCGAGTTTGCAGGAGAAAAACACGAAATCTTTTTTTGGAATTCAAGACAGAGGTTCAGAGTCCCCTCCCTGATTTTTTTGAGGTAGCTGCAAGGCCCTGTGGCCTACAGAGTTGAAGCCTTAGGGTTAGTATTTTTTGGCAACTTTTCACTTCGAAAGATCGCTGGCACAGCTGAGGAGCTGCTCTAGATCTCTAAGCTTGGAATTAGGGACTTCATATCAAGCTTAAGCTCTATACCAAAAAATCGTCACAGGATTCAGAGGATAAGTGCAATTATGCAGGTATCTATGATGGGCACTTTTGGCAATTTTGGCTGTGTTTTCGATATTTCACTAAGACTTTTGTCTATAGATTGTATATATAATTTTTTTTTTTTTTTTTTTTTTTTAAATTCAATACTCGCATATAGAAATTTCCATGGCGAGGTTCAGGCGGGTCTATTGCCCTATGCTCCCTGTTCCCCGAGCATATAAATTGTTGTGCATGCGTGGGAAAGGGTGATTTTGATATAATACTGCTCCTTGGCTTTGCTCTCCTCGCATACACATTGCATATCCGCGTGCATGCATATGATCTAATCTGATCGCATCGCCGCACGCTCGGAGAACGCGCGATGCAGCACAACACGGGTGCGGCGAGACAACCACCGCAGCCCCGCCCACCCCGCCATGTCCTCCCAGCGCCTGCTCGACCTCCTCGCCCTCGCCGCCGCCGCCAGGCAGATCCTCGCGCACCATGCGCGCCTCCGCGCAGGCCAGCTCGGCCGCTATGCGCAGACAACGTCGCTCGCACGCCCGCTGCGGGGGCACCGCGGTGCGCCGCCGCGCCAGAGGGATGTGCCCGTGGGCCCTCGCTCGAGCGTGCGGCAGGAGGGCGCTCCGGGCGACCCAGCAGCGCAAGCACAATGCTCAGCTACGGCTACGGCGCCGGAGCGGGGCCAGGAACACCCAGAGGGGGGGCGGGCGCCGGGGATGGGGGCGGAGAAGGAGGGAGGCCAGCCCCCGCAAGAGCTGCATTCGCTCCCGGATGCCCCCCGAAGAAGCCCCCCCGAGCCGGCCACTGCAGAGGCATCAATACCCGCGTCTGCAGAGCCGGTCAGCATGGGCTCGTTCCCGCCGGACGAAGCCAGCCATGTGCCAGAACCGCCTCCCGCCATACCCTCCGCCGAGCTCGACCAGCCCCCCACCGCCGACACCCCCACCGCAGACAACCCCACCGCAGACACCCCCACCGTAGACATCCCCACCGCAGACATCCCCACCGCCGAAGCCGTACGCCCCCGCCCCATCCGCGCAAAGACTGTCACTAACCAGCGCACATAGCCCCAGCTCAGCCAGCAGCCCGCCCCGTCCCCCAGCGGGCACGTCATGACCGCCTCCCGCGTGCCCGCCTCGCGCTTCAGCCGCATGATGCACTACACAGGCCTCGGCCTCGGCATGACCCTCGGCGCGCTCACCGAGGGCGTCAAGCGCGCCGCCGTCGGGTCCTCCGGCGCGCAGACGCAAACCCCGCTCATGCTCAACGAGGCCAACGTCGAGCGGCTCGTCAAGAAGCTCAGCCGGATGCGCGGCGCGGCGCTGAAGCTTGGCCAGATGCTGTCTTTTCAGGGTAACCCCTTTTCCCCGCACCTCTCCACCTCTCCCACGCGCAATCTAACCGCCACAAACAACAGACTCTAAGCTCCTCCCCTCGCCCCTCCACCAAATCCTCTCCCGCGTGCAAGACTCCGCCGACTACATGCCACCCAGCCAGCTGCACCCAATCCTCGTGCGCACGCTCGGCCCCAGCTGGGAGTCCCTCTTCACCTCCTTCAACCGCACGCCGCTCGCCGCCGCCTCCATCGGGCAGGTCCACCTCGCCACGCTTTCCCCGCACCTCATCCCGCCCAGCGACCCGCGGAGCCCCTCGCACCCCGACCACACGCCCGGGCCGTATCCGGTGGCCGTCAAGATCCAGTACCCGGGGATCAAAGCCAGCATCTCGTCCGACCTGACGAACCTGTCCCTGCTCCTCACGGCGTCCCGACTGCTGCCCAAGGGCCTCTACCTCGACAGGACCATCGCCAACGCGCGCACCGAGCTCGCATGGGAGTGCGACTACGCGCGGGAGCTGCACGGGCTCGAGACATTCCGGGCGCTGCTGCCGCCGGGCCCGGGGCAGCCATTCATCGTGCCGCACGGCATCCGCGGCGCGTCCGGCGCGGACGTGCTCACGATGGAGTTCATGCACGGCGCACCCGTCGCGCGCATCCCCGACCTTACCCAACCCGAGCGCGACTTCCTCGGCACCTCGCTGCTCCGGCTCGCGCTCACGGAGCTCGCACACTTCCGCTTCATGCAGACAGACCCCAACTTCTCAAACTTCCTCTTCGACCGCGCGCGCCGCACCATCCAGCTACTCGACTTTGGCGCCTGGCGTGCCTACCCGCCCGCCTTTGTCGACACGTACCTCGCGCTGCTGCGCGCCGCTCGCGCGCGCGACGCCCGCGCATGCGCGAACCTCAGCATCCAGCTCGGGTACCTCACGGGCATGGAGGCGCGCGGCATGGCCGACGCGCACGTCCAGTCCGTGTTCATCCTCGCGGAGCCGTTCCGCTGCGCGGACTACGACTTTGCGGCGCAGACTGTAACCGACAGGATCAAGGCCCTCATTCCGCTGATGCTGCGCGAGCGCCTGACCCCGCCGCCGGAGGAGACATACAGCCTGCACAGGAAGCTGAGCGGCGCGTTTCTGTTGTGTGCGAGGCTGGGCAGTAGGGTTGATTGTGAGCGGATTTTTGGCGAGGTGGTTGGCTTTTAGTGCCGTGGAGATGGTTCATATGTACATATTATGCTGCGTGATACTGTATACTACAGCTCTTCTTCCCAGCCGTACCCTACCGGCCCATCTCCCTGCCCACCTCCGTAAAACACTCCACAAATGGACAAGATTCAGGGTAACCCTCCCTCCCGGACTCCCGACCCACCAATCAGTATATTACGAATCTTGAGTTGAAAAAAATCCCAGTGGTCAGGAAATGAAGGTCTGCGAACTAATCTGATCCCCTTTCTGCCCTGTAGGCTCGTGTTTCTAAGGCCGATTAACTCCCGTGGGGGATGTTATCTACGTGTAGCCTCGATTACATGACCAGATAGAAGAAAGCTCAAAGGGAGGTATTTCATTAGTACATCGTACAAACTAATCAGAAATAGCCAGCCAAACGCTCAAACGTCAATCTAAACCCACAGCATAACCCAGAGTTATATGCGAAAATAAAACCACATGACCTGACTGGCCTTAAATATCAATGCCTTCACCTCCGGCTCAATCCCATTGGATTCGGGCAGTGTGTTGAACACCGACCGCACACTCTCAGTATCCAGCTACACGCCTCTTCGCCCTATTCACGCCCACCTCGCACCCGCACGCGCGTCTCTGCCACTTTCTCCGCAAACACTTTTGCGCTCTTCCAACCCTTCTGCTCGGCAGAAACCACGTAGTGCAATTCATCCTCCTCGGAGCCGCCCCCAGGCGGGATATACTTTACTCCGTCGCTCGAGTCCGCAATCTCAACATCCGCATCTCCAGTACCATAAGGGTCCTCCGCATACTTTGTACCGCTATCGATTCTAAACTTCCCCATGCTCTCTTCCACCCTCTGCTCGTCCATCTCGTCCGATTCCACAATCATCTGTAGTTTCGACGGCCGATGTACCTTCCTCTGCGGGGGATTTCCCTCAAAATGCGGGCTCGACTGTGAAACACCAGCTACAATTCTATGAACGACCCTACCACTTTGTCCTTCTACAATGTCAAGCCACTCAACTGGAGTATCCCTCTTCTCCCACCCTGCACACGCCCGGTTATACAAATCTTCTAATTCCTCCCTATATCTATCAAACCAAGGATGTCTTCTAATACTTTTTGTGTCTAGTCTTTTTAGTGGCTCCACAACGACTGTTTTTCTGATTAAATCTTTTGCTTCTTCGGACTTGTCCATCCACATGGGATCTATATCAAGGCTGTTAAGATCACATTTCTTTGCTCGTTCATGGATCTTTTTGGTTTCCAATGGGCCAGTACCGTTAGGCGCAAACGGTTGCTGACCACAGAGCATCATGTAGAGTAATATGCCGAACGACCAGAGATCGACAGAGTGGAAGTAGCCAGTTGAGGCAGAGGGGTTCGTTTGCCGGAGGGTGATTTCACTAAAATTGAATTGAAATTAGCATGTTCAAAGAAATTACTCATAAACTGATATGGGAGGGCCTCAAACGGTGCAGTATATTCTATAGTCCCCACGAATGTCAACATGCGACTTCCTAGTGTAGTTTGTTTTGCTGTGCCGAAATCGGTCAAGATGATTCTTGCTCCGGGGTGGGCAGATGTGAGAAGGATGTTATCAGGCTGCAGTGAATTTGAGGTTAGCATGAGCATGATTTATAGTTATTATCTTGTCTGTGAATCAGGATTATTCAGGGACCTTCAGATCCCGATGCGCAATTCCATGCTTATGTAGATATTCCAAAGCTTCCGCGAGTTGCCAAAGAATGGGCATAGCCTCGATTTCGTCTAGGTAGCCTTTACTCTCGATGTGAGACCAGAGATCTCCCCCTGTGATCAAGTCCTCAAAGATATATCTACTTTCATCAGTATGGGAGGTGATAAATTGTGCAATACTTACATTCGATCAACGGTAGAGTAGACTTTATGAAGACTGATGATATTGGGCTTTACAAATCAATAAAATTCCCTTTCCCTGGGCAGGATGAACTTACATGATCCAAGTTCATTAAAATTTTCACCTCTTTGATCAACATCTCCCTGCCGTGGCCCTTTTTATCACTCAAGTCCACTACTTTGCATGCAAGCTGATTTTGCGTAGCGTTTTCTCTCGCCATCAGTACATAGCCGAATCCACCTTTTCCCAGAAGACGTTTGGTGACGGTGTAGGTGTCTGAAAATAGCTAAACCCGCTAGTTAATACGGTCTCTAGCCCTAATGGAAAATACCATACGTAGCTATCTGAGTCAACATAGGATAGGTCAAATGTAATCTCCGTGCTAGAATTTACTGCATGGAATACGAAAGTCGCTGCTCGTCGAATCTCTATGGCATTGGTTAGCTCAGCTTTCAGAGAGTTCAGAAGGAATGTGACCCAAAGTGTCATTTTCACACAGTAGTACCGTATTTTTCTTCCCAATGGTCTTCCCGTTATACCGAGTCCCGTTTAATGATAAGTCCTGGCAGTAGACTAAGGGCTTGATTTGACGCTCAAAGAGGACTGAGTAGATCCGGAAATGCCAATTGGAACAACATGGGTGGGAAATGACAAGTTTGCTTGTCCCAAGAGTGAGCTCAGCACCCACAGTAGGCTGGGACGGCGTACCAGCTGGGTCCTCGGCCAATATAGATTTCCTCATTTTGAGTGATTTTCACAACTTCGGGGGTCATCAGCGGCACTCTTTGGGTCCTAGGCCGACCACTTACTTTCTTTGCGGTCATCAGGGAGCGTTGCCTCCAGGTACCCGACTAACATATCCCCTTCAGTAGGCATTGGGCTCGTATGCTCTGCCATATCGTACTCTGAGAGAGCTTGAGTATCTCGGCGGTCTTCATAGTACATATCAGAGGGAAAAAACATGACTGCCAAATGTCGTCGAGACAACGTCAATGATGTAGGGGATGAGCCGCCATTGCAAGCTCTGTCGCTTAATTTCAAGTCCAGAGCGTGCATACGACAAAGTAGGGCTACTTCCCAAAGAGGCACAAGGTCTGGCGGACTAAGGTTCGAGAGTCTGTCACGGGACCGGGTCTGTCACGGGACCGGGTCTGTCACGGGACAAGGGTCTGTCACGGGACCAAGGCCTGTCACGAGACTAGGTTCTGTATGCGTCTGCATCAGTAGCTGCCGCCCTAGATCTACATAGGTAGGGATAGGATTAGACACCGATAAGGGCATGCCCTAACCCCGCCTTGTCGGCCCACATATCGCAATCGTCATCAGTGCAGGTAATTTTTCATGCCTGCTCCTGCTCCTCCTTCTAACCACCATCACCGTTCATCGTCAAAGATACCGTACGTATTACTCAACACCAAGAACACCCGTAATTCCACCTCAATACTAACTGTATGGATATAGAAATCCTTCACGATGAGAGCCAAATGGAGAAAGAAGCGAGTTAGGAGGCTTAAGCGAAAGAGGAGAAAGACTCGGGCCCGCAGGTCAGTTCCAGCCCCCCCCAATTTACCAGGCTTGATGTCATTCTAACAATTGTTACAGCAAGTAAACATCTCGCCTTTTCCGAACCATAAACCTTCCTCCGTCCACCTCTTCACAATAATGTCACCTGTCTTCCTTCGACATCGTTGAAAGCCTATCAAACTACTAAGATCCTTCATCTGCACTTACCACACATAAGCCTTCCCCTCCCATCATCACATCTTCTTCAACGCTACGGTATTTACAATGGAGTCGATTGGGTGTAAACGGAGTGCCCGGGGAGTTCTCGAGGTTGTATAACTACTTGGTTGGAATGGGATCGGCGGAGTGTCGGTTGTCTATTTTACAAGCATATCTTCTTTTATGCTGGTGTTGGGATACGGGTCCATGTGCCTTTCGGAAATGCGTCTGGGTTTACGATTCATAGGTTACGGTTGGGGAAGGAAAAATTATATCTTGCTTGAATTTAATTGGGTGTCATGGATCATTCAAGTTCCACTGTTACTATGATTATGATTCATCAGTGATGATACGTCTACTTGCTTGACCAGTGTAGCTCTCTTGTCTTGTTTCACTTTCCGAATCGGAGCGTCAAAGTACAGTCGAATTCTAGCAACCAAAATGTAGGTATGTATACAATCTTGTGGCAAATTATCAGTCCAACATAGTTCGAGATAGACATCTAAGTCTCTGCGTTGAGGTCTCCTCGCCGCTTTCCGCTCCTCTCAATAATGTCCCCAATCCAGACGGCTACCTTCTCCGCCATGACTTCTCCATGCTCTACACTCACCCCTAAGTTTCAGCAAGGAGGCAATGTCAGGCAAAGGGACAAGTAATTCAGAACACTCACTGATGCAAAACCCATGCGGCAGCCCCTCCTCACAAACTATCATTTGTGGTTTCCACTCCTCATCTTCTCCTTTAGCAACATTATTCGGACTCTGCAGCTCCACACCTATCCCAACTTCCTCCATGTTATTCCTCCTGAGAACATTCCCATTTACACCTAATTCTACACCATTAGACGCAGATGAAGCCGATTTCATGCCAGCCGCATACCGTCTTCCCCGGTTCTTGATCAATTTATCTCGAGATTCATCGCATACCCAGCTGTCACCTTGCCCAAAATATAATACCCACTCTAACTCCCCTCCTGTGCCCCAAATTTCATTGTCCCATGTGTCCTCTTTAATCATATGCATCTCCTCTCTAGCCATAGATAGTGATTGTTCAACTGCTCCTGAAACAGTGAGGAAGGAAAAAGTGGTGTCTAGTGCATCATTTGTCGTCGATATCGAGCCATCTGAAGATGTAGATGTTGAAGAGAGGGTACTAAACCCTGTAAATCTGCCCACGAGCAATCGTCCCAGTGAAGCAGAGAGAACCACATGGAAGAGAAAGCCGACTAAAAGTTGGCAAAGGTGAGGAATAGAACAATGAAGGGACAATATCGGCTACCCAATTAGAGTCAACATCAAAATTTATCTCCAACCTCCACTCATAGCAAAGGGAAAGCCTCAATATCAACATACCGTAAACACTTTTCCATTCTTACTCTTTGCAATATCCACCATCGAAGGAAACAACAACGCCCCCCCAAGCATATCCACCGTACTTCTTATTCCCCACTCCCCCTCGCCCGTCCGATACACGAGCCTATCAACAGACCGCAAATATTTCACCATCTCCATCGCTACCCAAGCTCCCATTGAGTGCGCTGCAAGCAATACCTTCAACTTCCGCCCTCCTGATCGCCGTCTAAACCACTCCCCAATCCAGTTCAAAAGCTCAGCCTTCATTTGAGACTGCTGCTGGAGCGTCCATGGTTGGGGGTGAGAGTTCCAGTCCGTATATCCCCATAGCTTCGCTTTCTCCTCCAGAACCCCTTTTCGAGGCTCCCCCTCTGCCGGATTCCCGACCTCATCGCCGTCTTGAAAGTAAAACCCTGCATGTGATATACCCAAGATTGATACTTCTTTTGTGCCCTTGCCCTCGCGAAAAAGGACATTAAGGCGGTTGAGGAAGGTACGGTAGTAGCCTATCATGCCTGGGTTTCCGGGGATATATAGAAGAAGGTATTCATCGTGTTGTTTCTGCGATTCCGAGAAGGGAGAGATTGTAGAGGAAAATAGACTCCCCGGACAAGCCGAAGGGTGCCAGATGATATTTGTTGGAGGGAAGTTTGGAGGAAATCCAGGTGGGAATATATTTTCAGGAGCTTTCATAGTGCGCACACCAGGCCTAAATGCGGGAGAAACTTCGCCCAAAAATCCGACAATAGAGTCCAAGATCAATCAGAAATGTTCAGATATGGGAAAGCTTAGGATATTCTTGATTTCAAGGCACTTACTTATATTAAGAACTTTACTGTTCCCTCTCCCCTCAAATATGTTAGCCTTTTCCTTATCAAGATCTTGAGCAGGTTCATGAGACAGCTTCAATCAAGAAGCCCGTGAAGGAAAAAGGATAAAAAAAATGATAACGGCAATCGGTGTTATAGCGTAGCATTGATTCAATGATATGGAACTTACACTGCAACTGAAGTACTTACCTCTACTGTAGCACCTATTAACGAACAGGGATGGCTAACGAACACCCCTGTAGCCAAGCGTCTCCAGCCACAATTCACAATATGGCAGGAGCTAGCTTGTTCTGGCTGAATACATAACTATGGAAACAACAACGCTCTACAAGATGGTCGCCCTCACATCTCGTCAAAATTAACCCTATACCAAATAACACACGTTCTAATATGACCTCCCCGATGACCCCCCCCTCCCCCTCTACCCACCCTGTACGCTGAGCAACCTGCTAACAAGTGAATAGATACTATGGAGAGCTCAACCAAGGATCTATATTGATGTTAGAACAGGCGTTATAGCGGAAGCCTAAGATATAGTGCCAGGATATGGTCGGAATGAGAGGCACCTACCTCTGAAAAATAAGTAATTCCGAGGATTCTTATTTAATTAACAAAATCCTCTCTACCTATGCCCCACTCGAACCACCTCCCTCCGCCGCCGCCTTCCTGGCATCCTCAACCATCATGGTGAGGTCTCCAATGGAACTAGATGCACTGATACCTCCCCTTTTGGGCTTCAATAGTCACTTCCTAGCAGGTTGCTCGGTGGGGTAGAGGGGGAAGGGGGGGGTCATCGGGGAGGTCATATTCGTAAGGATTATGATATTGGAGGTAGTTATGAGAGTATATGAGAGATGTATTGCTTGATTGACTTATCGATCTATACTAGCTATCATAGGAGGTATATATACAAGTTATCCTCCGCTTCACATGAATGATTGCGGTTTATACGCAATCATATGTATGCGCTTATATCAATCATATGGATGCGCTTATATCAGTCATGTGTGTTCATGTGCGCTTTCACCGAGTATATTAGAACATGTGTTATTTGGTATAGGGTTGATTTTGACGGGAGTCCATCTTGTAGAGCGTCGTTGTTTCCATAGTTATGTATTCAGCCAGAACAAGCTCCTCATCATAGCTCCTGCTATATCATGAATTGTGGCTGGAGACATTATCTAATTACTCATGTGGTTGTCCCCATGACTCTGCCAAGACCGGATATGACCCCACTAAAATAGGCAGTGTAGATTTACTAAGAGTCTGGGCCGAGACCTCCCGTCAACCTACATTCTAGACATCCCGTCTCCAGCAACCTCTCGACCTTCTCTCCCACTCAATCATCCCCCATATTCCCACACCATCTTCCCCCTCCTTCCTCCTCCGCCTCGCTGCTACTCTTCACCACCCCTCCCTTCTAGCAGCCTACTCCATTTATAAGTCACTGAGGGAGTATCCTCCTCGTCCTCCTCCTCCTCCTACCCATTTATCCATCAGTCAGTCAAAGCAATCAACAGACCATCATGGCAACTGCAAGTGAAGCTTGGTTTAAGATCATCAACCCTGAGAGCAAATGGTTGCGGTATAGTAATTGGCAACGAAGTTGCCAATTTCTTGAAATTGAAACGAAGTGTACAAGTACTTTATTTTGTTTGTATAGGTAGACTGGGATTCCTTGGCAGTGCCAAGTATTGTCAGATCGCGTGACTTAGACCCTGCTATGTAAGCAAAGGTGTTTGCAACACGTGACCTCCTTGCTTCGTCCACATTATCATTGGCAACTTCGTTGCTAATTAAATTGGTTACGAAGTTGACATCATCTTGAGTAAGGGTAGACATTTTGTGTCTTGGCAGTTACCTGATGGCAGTCCAGTGATCATTAAGCTTACTAAGTAAGAATAGGATTATCAGCAACAATCTATTCAGGAGCTGTCATCAGCAACCATCCGCTATAATGAATCCCGCCTCCTATTCCACACCGGTACGATCCCAATCAATGAGCAAGTACACACAGCATAAGGGTCGAAGTATGACCTGTAATAGTTGTCACTCGAAGCGTATTGTCAAACTGACAGTGAGTAGCTATTGAAATAGTAATCATAGACTAACAGTGACCTATAAAGGCCAAGTGTGAAGTAAAGGCCAAGCGTGAAGAGTAACTAGAGCAGTTGCATGTAGGAGAAACCAATCGTCAAGATAGTAGGAATGTCCATCCAACATCTCCTGTTAATCTCCGGTGGCCTCTATCCCCTCAACCAGTACCTCATCTCGGACGGCCTATATCTCCTCAACCCTCACCTTATCTCCGGCGGCCTTTATCCCTCCAACTCTCACCTCAACAACAAGATATACGGCCACAACATAAAAATATACGAGCACAATCACCAGTACTTGGCGGTTTGAGGTCTCAGCACACCATTCCCACTCTTACTTCATTCGCAGAAGCTATGTCTGAGATAAAAAAAATTTCTTTAAACAAATATTCATTACTCCTATGCAGACACGACGTGGGTCCATGAGGAGCCACCCGGAAGCCCAGGTGGATTCAGAACACATGGAAGTTAATCTCCCAGTCCATAAATACAAACAAGTAACAATAAGGAATATGTCTGAGATAAGCATAGCGGAATGTGCAATATGTGAAGAAGTGGGAATAGGACGGTATTGTGGCCTGTCAGCGATGTATTCGGGAATGATCACATCAGGGATAGAGTGAGACATATTGAATCAGTGCACAAAATGATATGTGACCGGGAGTAATGCCAGTCAGTTGAGTACTTTGGGGAAGCCTACTGTGATGGAAGCAATTATTCTTGCTCCAGTTATTCGAGTTGCATTGTACCGAATAAGGATTGGAGGGTTGCCACGCGGTCACTTATCTATTTTGTACATATTTAGCCATAAGTAAAAGTTTAATTCCTGGCATGATATTTTTTTTTTTACTTTCCGCTTCTTTCTTTGTTTTTGATGCTCTAATATTCCTAGGGATCGTTGCCATATCAGGCCTATGCGGCCTCAGTTACTTTGTATTATAGATATAGTGATAGTAGAGGGAGGTAATACTTAAGGGGGGTATATATGCCACTTTCGAGAGCTAGTGATGTCTTTAAATATTTCCTATGTTGTTATGATTAATTAGCATTCCCATGAGATAGCCCGAATTTGGTTACATAGTTATCAAATCAGTACTAGACCGTACTCGGTCGTTAGCCCGCAAAAAATAGTGTATCTAATTACTCATGTGATTGTTCCCATGACTCTGCCAAGACCGGATATGACCCTACTACTAAGAGTCTGGGACCAGCCTGTCTCCAGCAATATATAACCTCCGCCTTGCTGCTACTCTTCACCACCTCTCCCTTCTAGCAGCCTACTCCATTTAAGCAATCAACAGACCGTCATGTCAACTGCAAGCGAAGCTTGGTTTAAGTGTATCGACCCTGAGAGCGAATGGGGCAAAGTGACATTGGAAGGGGTTAAAGATATATATGACCTCAAGAAAGCAATCAAAAAAGAAATAGCACCTGAATTGGATGCTTATTCGATTGTCAACCTTACTATCAAGGCGAAGCAAAAGAATGATGACGACAACAATGCAGTGGAGGTCGATGCAAGAAGGACTCTTGCATCGATTTTCGAGAGCTTTGGAAATGACACTGAGTTTCTTCTCAGTGTTCCAGTTCCACACAGTAAGTCCGAGCAAGGTATGTTGAACAAATCATCTCCTCACCCACCCTACTAACATGATTTAGTGCGCTATGTTTCTACGCAACCCCTCTCTTATCCTTCCGATTCAGATGAAGGGCCGGACAGTATGGTGATAATATCCCCTGACCGGATGAAGTTCATCGAACAATATATGACGGACCACCGTTTTGTTCTGATACGCAGCCCACCATATTCAGGCAAAAGCACACTTGGACAATGGATCAGAGACAGCCTCATTTCACAGGGTCACAGGGCATATTATATCTCACTTGCTGGTATCCAGGGAAGAGATGCTCTCTTTAACGAAGAACCCTTCCAACGTTTCTGGCAGAGGCAGATCGGGTACACCTGGGATGAAATTTTAGCCAGTGAAGATTCCATGAGCATCATCATCGACGAGGCACAAGTAATCTATGGCAATGTTGCTCCTTTTTTTTGGGGTAGCTTGAAAGGATTGATGTCTGACACCAAGAATAATGCCTCTCTCCGCATCACTCTACTGGCCATGTATGACCCATTAATCATCCAACAAATAACCCCAATCAGTTTCCTTTACACTCTTGGACTGGACGCACTCCGCCTAAGAAGGGATGAATTTAACCAGCTTTTGGAAAGATTTGTGGAACATCGGCATACCATAGGCAGTCCCAACTTTGAAATCCCGCAATCCGTTCAAGATGCGATTTTTAGCTTAACCGGTGGGCATGCAGGTCTTTGCCGCACTACATTAAGATATCTACGCCACAATTATCGTGATGGGCCTGCGGCCACGGTGACTATGTTACGTGACCTTACCTCAGCAGACTTCAAGATAAACCTAACTAAAACTCGCGCATTTCATTGGATTCAGAACTGGAACCCGAGCCCTACAGAAACCGAGCTTCTGCGAAGAATTCTGCTCCTCTGTGATGCTGAGTCATGCGTTAGTGTGGACTTAATCGCCGATCCAGCTACATATAACTTCGTACGATCAGGAATCCTGACCATGGTCGATAATAAATTCCAATTTAGTGCTCCCATCATGCGGATGATCTTAATCCATCGGCTGTTTACTGCTCCTGGTGGCTCCCTAAGATCAGAATCAATATCATTCCAAGAATTTCTAATCAGAACTATCGAACGGATGGATCCATCTATGCTACAAACATCACTAGGTCTTAGGCAGACGTCCCGGCTTCTGGAAAGAACCTGGCAGATGGGGTGGTATAAGGCAGCAACAACCGCTGTTCCTCTCCATGCAACAGTCAGTGCAGACGTTGGAGCTATTTTCGGTTCTGTTGGGTATTTGGACTTCTATGTCAACGGGGATTTGAATTGGGGAATTGAGCTGTTGCGGGAAGGGGACCGTATGAAACAGCATGCCAAAAGGTTTATCGAGGATGGGGCCTATGCTGTAATTCCTCTAAAGGAGTGGGTAGTCATCGACTTTCGTCACCATTCAAAAGCAGTTCAGGACCTCCGGCCTAACTTCTTATATGCATTATACGAGGACGACTACAACATAATCACATTGAAACAGCTCGGCCATGCGGACCAAAAAATTGTTTTAAGGGGTATAGATATGTAACTCTTTTTTCTGTACCCCCTCCGTTTCTTTTTTTAGAGACAAATGTTTCCAGGTGCTCGGATATTCTCGACTAGGCCATCAACGAACACAATAGGTATTGTATCGGACACATGAGGTACGTAGAAACACTCGAGCATTCCTTCATCCTCCCGTTCCCAAAGACTTTACCAGAAAACAAACAAAACAAAAGAGGCATATCTGAAACCGTCGATTGGAAGCTGTCCATTTTGCTAAAAACCCTTCAAGTAAGCCGAGGCGTTATCGAATCACCTAGAGAACAAACATCCCAATCAGGAACGTCAGCAAAGAAAGAGAAGACCGCATCATTCTCAATCAGACGTACAAAGTCACCCCTTGGTTGCAAATGAAACCTTAACCAACAACGAGGAGCCTTTAGCAAACGAGGATTTGTTTATACAAATATTATCAAGCTTTAATGATTTCCCATTAGAGGAGCCAGCTTTTGTCGTTTCGTTATGATAGTGCTGTCCTCAATTTGCTTATATATGGCGAGAATATGGCTAAATAGCTTGGTAATATGTTGTCGTAATTCGGCAGTGTTGCCTTCCACACTCGTATGCAGACCCCATAGGGAAACTGGTGGTCCTTTGTTTACCGAGACATGCGACTTTTCCCCTTGATCCAACCGTAGAAATACCCAAACATCACCGGTCGTAACAATACCGAAAAGATGTTGTGTCCCGTAGTGAACTTTACAAACTTAATCCATATTCAGTATCACTGTTTTCTTTGCCATGCATTATTTCCATAGTCAGGGGTTGGCGTTTGCAGGTTTGTAATACCTGTACCTATTTGCTTTCCTTGTCTTTGTTTCCTTTGGGATCGTTTATATTTATTTTTGCTACAACCGGGCACTTGAAGGGTACCTATTTGCTTTCCTTGTCTTTGTTTCCTTTGGGATCGTTTATATTTATTTTTGCTACAAGCGGGCACTTGAAGGGCCCCAGTGTTTCTATCTCGGGAAACTCTCTAGGTTCATGACTGTGATACATCAGGAAAGATTTATGTGGCGTCCTGAGTCCCTGCCTTTAGCTAATGGTGTCCGGATGACCTCCCTTCAGCATGTGGCGCCAAGTATCTCTGGTGTCTCCCAGACGCCCAGGCATGGTATGAGCACGTTCAACCCCAGCCCTTCTCGGTGCCTTGGTTCCCCAACCTTGCCTTAGTTGTTCAGTCCAGAACAGATGCATCGTTAGCTTCCCCACAATGGAATCCTGTTACGTCCAACAAATTGTGCTGCAAAGAAGTATTGTAAACGTCAATGGTATTGTAAATGTTTATGTACACAAGCTTATCCCACCGGAGCGCTGGTCCCACCGGAGCCAGCGCTAGAACCTCCGCTAACCTCTGCATATTGTGTGGCAACCGCTGCCTATATTGCCTCGCACCAACGCAGACCGACCAACCACAGTAGACAGAGGAGACATGATAATAGAGACATTGGAGGGATGGGAATGGAGACATCGGAGCTATGGAAATAGAGACATCGGAGCCATGGAAATAGAGACATCGGAGCTAGGGAAATAGAGATGTCGGAGCCATGGGGATAGAGACGTCGGAGCCATGGGGATAGAGACGTCGGAGCCATGGAAATAGAGACATCGGAGCCAGGGAAATTGAGATGTCGGAGCTATTGGGATAGAGACGTCGGAGCCATGGAAATAGAGACGTCGGAGCCAAGTAAATAGAGACGTCGGAGCCAAGCAAATAGAGACGTCGCAGCCATGGCAATAAAGACGTCGGAGCGTATAGTATAGTGCGGTAGTATAGTATAGTGCGGTAGTATAGTATAGTGTAGTATAGAGCTTTTGTATATTATAACGCAATATCATCCTCTGGCTCAAAGTTCCCCATTACATCATGTTGACTAAAAAAGATAATAGCACTTCGTTCGCCAATGAAAGGCATGACATAATGTTCTAACAAACATGAATGGAAAATAATAACATCTCCAGGTTGAAATTCAAACCTTTGTTGAAGAGCAGGAATAACAAGCTCACCTCCAGTAAACTTTCCCCAACAACACATAACCACCCATCCATCCTTATAATCAGACTTATCTTTATGAGGCTCTGCTGCAAGGTTCCTAATCAAAACAATACCTTGAAAGCATGCTCTGCGTGAGGTCGTCCAACTAGCTAAAGGTGATAGCTCACATGCCGCTCTGCTCTATATAATTAGTTTCAAACTATTCACGAAGAAGATCCCAATAAACATACCTATATTGTTGCAAGTAATGTAAATGCATTACTGGATCAACAGCTTGAAATAACAAAGAAACAGACTGTATCAACGGTGCAATCTTTCTATAAAACGTGTAGGCACCATTATGATGTGCTCCACTTGATATTAAATCCCGAGAGAGAACAGAATCTTTGACCCCTCTTTGCCCAATAGCCACCCATCTGGCAAAATGATAGACACCGCAATTGCCCGAACCATACTTCTCTAAAGCTTCTTCAAAATGTTGGTGACGCACATCTGAAACTTTAGGCCTTGGTGGTGGAAACACGATAGCCAAATCTGCAATTGCTTCCCCTACTGCTGTTCTCATCTGTTCAGCCTGAATTTTTCCAAATGGAATCTCCAATGCTTTCCGCCAATATACCATAATCATCTTATCATCAACCGAAATCTTCTTGCTATCAACAACCAAAGGGTAATTTTGTGCAATAGAAGTAGCAGTTGAGACAGAAGTCAATGGAGTATTAAGCTTAATAAAGGGACGGCAGGAGAAGGGACGACAGTATAAGTTTCCAATTTGAGATTTTTATGGAATGCTCGAGTAACTTTGGCATCCAAACGGTCTGATTCCTTATACTCCAAAGGGGTAGACTTAAGCTGTTGAACCAAGCGAACACTATTCATTTTGATTTAAATACACGTGCCAGCAGTAATTGCAATAGCTCCTGTTGGCAGTAATTGCGACGTAGGATTGTGAAATTTAATAAATGTATAGCTTCTACCAGTTTGTTCAGCCTTGGTCTTAGTCCTTAATAGGAGGGTTGGTTGAATTTGGTACCTGCCGGCGGAAGAGTTAGTAAAGGTTAATTAAGATAAAACCAGCACTTACAGAATTCGAGATTGTAGAGGGGGGTAGAGGCAGGCCGGCGGGGGGGTAGAGGCAGGCCGGCGCGGGGGTACAGGCCGGCGGAGGTGGGTGGAGGTGGGCGTAGGTAGGCTGGCTGGCAGAGGTAGGCCGGCAGAGGTAGGCTGGCTGGCAGAGGTAGGCTGGCTTCGAGTCTCTTCATATGAGTGTTATTCATGCTGTTCGGGTCTCTCCATATGAGTGTTATTCATGCTTGTGTTATTCATTCTGTCGGGTCTCTCTATTTGTGTGTTATTCATGCTGTCCGTGTCTCTCTATTCATGCTGTTCGTGTCTCTCTATTTGTGTGTTATTCATGCTGTTCGTGTCTCTCTATTTGTGTGTTATTCATGCTGTTCGGGTCTCTCTATTTGTGTGTCATTCATGCTCTCTATTTGAGTGTTATTCATGCTGTATGAAAACGATACTTTGCTAAGGGCCAGAATAAATTATTAGGAATAAACGGGTGCTTAGCAAATGGCGGGTGCTTGGTGAGCACCCGTTTTTAGGCGGGTTGGGTCGGGTGGCGTTCAGGATCATAAAACCCGCCCGGCGGGGCGAGTTATCCGGGTCGGGTGGGGTAGCACCCGCCCCGTGGCGCACACTATGTAGACAATACTTTGGAGGTCTATCGGGGATGCCGGAAAAAGAGTGGCAGACCATAGGAGGAGGCAAATGACGGTGCAAGTGCAATATATTTGAGCGATGCAGAGGAAGCGCAGAGGATACGGAGCCTAGGAGGCAAATGACAGTGTGACTGCAATTTGGTGATGACTGGAGGGGCTGTAGAGACTGGTGGTTCAAGGAGGAGGGAATGACCGTACAATATATAGTTTTTGATCCTGAGGGCCTGGCTGAAAAACCAATGATCTGTCATATCCTAGGACATGTTGAGATAAACCAAGCCGTTCAAAGTTGGTATAGGGGCCGAGAATATGGCAGCTGCAGAGTACTATATTGGGACCGCATACTGTGTATATAAAAAAACAAAAGGCTGTAGAGTACTGGTGTGGTGTACAGAGTACTGGTGTGGTGTTGCAGAATACTGGCGTGGTGTGCCAAAAGAGGAGTAGCACGATTCCCAAAATGGTAGTCTGCGAGACCAGAAATGGTAGGGGCCAAATCGGGACTGACTAGTGTGACTTCCCAAAAAGGTAATCAAACAATACTAGGGAAAATAATTGCAGATTGCCTGTTTAGAGCTGCGATGGGAGACTTTATCGCAGGATCTCCTACTGTAGTTAATTGGCACTACCTAGACCTGCTAGCATAGTCACTACCTCGGATGATCCCAAATGGCACTAAGCCTATCAGTACTGTAGTTACTTCATGTTGGAAATATCTAGTCTAGCGTCCTTCACATGCTCCAGGAATAATGCCAATCTGTGGCACAGAATAACACATTTCTAGGTAGGATTACTCGGACATTACCAAAAGTGTAGCCCACCTCAGAACCTAGTCACTTGCTGGCCTTATAAAAAGGGCCTTGCCAACAACAATAACGCATGCATGAGGTATTCGTGATGAGCGAGATTATTCATGTCCACTATGCCGTAGGAGGAAAGCGCACATCATATGTCCACATGAGAACATACCTAGACTACAAGAGGCAGTGGCTTGGAAAATTCTCACGAACTGTTCAATTCCATAACAGACTGGTCCGTTGCAGAATCCAGTCCATTCCGGTATAGACCGGTCCATACCGGTATGGGCTGAATCCCGGAACGGGCCAGAACAGATATATGTTCGTTATAAGTATCGTATCCTTATAAACGGGAGTTTACTGTAACACAAAGACTGAGTTAATAAAGAAAACAAAAAATACTATATGGTACTATTACTGGTGGGCAAGCGACAGAAATGAGCCCCTACATACAGGCAGTCCCCCACGATAAACTCTATGAAACAATATAAGAGGGGTAGTTAATATAGACAACAAATCACCGTGACCCTATGAAAGAATAGAAGAGGGTTAACTTGTAAAGATAAGAAATCACCGTGAAAGCAGTGCACGAATCTTTCTGACTATTCGATCCAATGACTCAGACTCGTTAAACAACAAACTGATTGTCAACCATTCTAATATCGTGCTCAGGAAGAATAAGAGAGCCATAGCAGATACCTGAAGGTCGTCCGAGAATGGGATCTACGCTACCTGGTCATGAATTGCAGCCCAGTCATAGTCGATCAGCATGAACTCATTTTTATCATTTACCAGAATATTCATCTCCCGAATATCGCCGTGGACCATGCCCGATTCATGAAGCTTGGTAATGACAGAACAAATTTTTCTCTCAAGCTCCGAGATGCTCTCAGTTTTCACACCAGCCTCGTTCAGTACCCTCCACGACTCACCCAGAAAATACATTACAACCATGAACCACCCTCCATCGAGCCTTTCGAACCCCAACAGTCCTGGCGCGAACCCTTTATTTGTGCACCAAATATGAACATCTTTTCCATATTGGCGAACAAACTTGACACAGATAAGCTGATTGGCATCAGTCCGCCCCTGGAATATTAGGGCATTTGAGTTCATCTTGAGCGCCTTAACGTACGTGAACTTCTGTAGTTGACGGCTACCAAGTGTTACGGGGCAAGGCCGACCAGGGTGGGAAAATACTCAATTTCATGAACGTCAGGTGTTGTGTTGCTATTGGCAGATTGCAGACCTGACGAACCCCGCTTTCCTATATATACACACACATCCTGTATCTAGTTGTTGGCTCTTCGAGCAATGTTCTAAGTTCAACCCGCACCCGTACGTGCAGACAGTTAGGCCCGAGTTTGGTGATCGTGATTCCCGAGAACAGTTGAACCTTGCTAAACCGGAACGCCTTTAACCGGAAAACTTGGTACGGACGGGCTTTGGCGATTTTGGAACTACAGCGCAAAATTTTATTGGCTATACCGGACAAATAGTAAACCGGACCGGACGAGGAATCTCAAGAATAAAAAAATGGAACAAAGTTCCTCTAGTGACAACACTAGTGATGGTTACTATTATTGGTGGGGATACGACCGAGCAGGGGGAAGCGACCGACATGAATAACCCTGTTCGCCAAGGCCACCTCTCCTCCTTCTCCTCCAATATTACCAACTTCTGCGCAATTATAGTACCTAATAGCTATATTATCCGAATCGCTGAATTCAGGCCTATCTATTACAATATACTAGATACTCGTCGGCTTACAATATGGATGCAGATTCGGAGAAAAGACTGCAGACAGCAATTGAATATTGCCGAAGGCACCCCCACCAGAGGCAGCTCGTGTTGTAGCCAAATATGGGGTTAACCAAGTAACACTGCGCCATAAGGTTAAGGGTACGCAAGTCAATCGGAGGGTAGCGTATCAAGATCAGCAGCTGTTTAGTTCAGGAGAGGAGAGTGCAATAGTGGAGCTCTGTGAGTTGATGGCAGGTTGCGGATTTCCATTATCACAGGATTTACTCCATCGGTATTATGGATGGCCATTCATCACATATCAACTACCGAGTGGTACAATTTGCACTCAATCATGGTATCCACATGATTTGCTTACCTCCACATAGCACACATGTGCTACAGCCCCTCGATATTGGGTGTTTTGGTCTAGTGCAGAAGGCCTATCAGCGGCACCTCCGAACCTAGTTTGCAGCGAACCCAACAGCAGTAATAACAACAGCAATATTCCTTGGTCTATTAACCTTGACTAGAGAAGAGATTTTTAGTATGGAAGTTATTTTGTTGGCTTAGAAGAAGTCTGGCTGCTGGCCAATCAATCTGGATTATGCTCATGGTTTCAGTCAAACTCCTTTTAAGCCAACTTCCTCAAGCTATATTGCCGATACTCCTGGCAGAATGAAGCAAATGATTACTGAAATTAATGCTGAACTCACAGCTGGAGCTACGGTAGTGCTAAAAGAGAAATTTCAAGCATGCATCGACTTCATGATTCAAAAAGTTATGAAATACCGGGATATTGAGAAGAGATCAGCTACACTCAAGCAGCTTCGGAGTGGCAAAACAGTCAAAACATCTACCAGCAGAGCTTATGTAGGCAAGGGAAGGGTGCTGACACAGAAGGAGGTCGATCAAGGTATTGCAAAATTATTGAAGCGAAAAGAAGATGAGCAAGTAGCTGCTGTCCGGCGGGCTGAGAAGGTGGCTGCTAAAAAAGCATCGGATGAAGTAAAGGCCATCTATGAGGCTGAATATCAGGCGGCATGTGATGCTGTATTGGCTGGCAGACTTCCTAAGCCTAAACGGCCCCGAGTGCCGGTGAAGGCTAAGGCAGTAAAGGGTGGGGGAGGGGCTAGTGGGGGGGGGGGGGTAGTAGAAGGGGTTTTAATAGAGAGGGTGCTGGTAGGAGGAGTGCTAGTAGGAGGGGCGGTGGTGGCAGGAGTAGGGGGGGAGGGCAGGTAGTGACTGAGATTAATATAGAGGCTGGTGATGGTTCTGAAGAGCTAGATGAGGTCGAGTTTGAGGAGCAGCAGCGAGTTCTACAGATTCAGGAGTTTTTTGAGGTATGTAGATACCTACTGCTGGTTGGAAGCTGGAAGACGTGTGCTCGCTTGTATACTAATAGGAACATAGGGTCTTGAGTGATCTTTGGGTATCTATCCGCATAGGTAATGGGCTGCGTATGGTGGTGGCAGGTGGTATATGCAAAGGGGGGGGTATTTGGTGTTTTTTCCATCGGATTCACAGGTACTAGTGCATTGGTTTTTTTGCGGGCTTAGTTAATATGCGCATGAGATAGAGCAAGTTCGATATACCTATACTATGAGTTTACGCTGTATATGTTTGTATTGAATTCATCGTGAGGCCCGTTGAGAAGTGCCAAGTATGCAGGGGTTCATCTCGGTCGCTTCCCCCTGCTCGGTCGTATCCCCACCAATAATAGTAGCGGATGGTTAGTCATAGACGGAAGTTTGGGGGATTTCGGGGTCTCTCCATGTGACAGAGAACAAGGCAGACATACTTCCCTCTCATACCACATCACTGTGACTCCATCATCGTTTGGACCTTCTACATCACCGTGATCTCACTGCTCTGCATCATAGACCTTCTACTCCTACATCACTGTGATCTCACCGCTCTGCATCATAGACCTTCTAGGTTTAGTACGTATCACACGACTAACTTTCTTGTTATTTCGTCGCTTACAGTCTGTCGTAGACTATAGATAAAAAAACAAGTCACCTCCAATGTCAGGCACAGTATCTATCACAGGTTACGAAAGGGCAGTGGCAACCTACATGACATTGTATGCGTCAAGGACAGCCGGTGCAGGTGCAGAGGTAGGCGATGGTGATGCCGGTCGAGAGGTATTTCGGGAGGCAGCACAAGAGATTGTATCCGAGAATCAAATACAATTTGTTACTCCGAACGATTTCCACAGAAGATTCCGCAAAATCCTGAAGGGTCGTGACAACGTTACAACTCGAATACTCGTCACTGGAGTCTCCGAAGGGGTGCTTGATAGCATCATCACCAACTCGAAATATCGTTCCTCCACCCGCCTATGTTATGAAAACGATTTATCCTCCGGGATTCTCAAACTCGCCCCCAGCCGCTACCATGAACTAACAAGCTGGAGGTTCTCCCTTGCAATTGTTGGCAACGAAGTTGCCAATTTCTAGAAATTGAGAACGAAGTGTACCATTGGCTACCTAAGGTTGCACGTGCACGGTAGGATGCACCCCTGCAAACATCCCTGTTTTCACCTGCTCGAGCGACATTCTCGTGATATCTTGAGAGCATAGTAGTTAGAGACTATTCCGACTAAATTGAGATCTATAGAAACACATACGCTCTACAACATAGTTACCCTCATATCCGGCCAAAGTCAACTCAATACCCAATACCCACCCTTCCGGTACAGCGTCCCCCCGATGACCCCTCCCCCCTCTCTACCGGCCAATATAGGCCAAATATCAGGCAAGTGAGCCTATAATCACTAGGAGGCGTTTACCTAGCATTGATATCTATATCAAATTAGTAGTGAAGGAGGAGGCCTCGAAATGGTAAAATGGGAGAGTTTCAATTAGGAGCACTAATCTGCGCAAAATATGCAATTCCGAGCGCTCCCTGTTATCAATCAGATTCGCCTTGTTTATTTTACCCTTAACCCCCACCCTTCAATCCCTTGTATTACTACGCTCCAGAGCCCCCTTAACACCTACGCAGAGCTCCCCAATAGCTTTAGGAACTTCTATACCCCCTCTTTTTAGGCTTCAAAGGTCCCTTCATTCGTGCGATATGCTGGCCTTTTCCCAGGCATTGTAACCCCCTTATAGCAACCATGTTCTCACCAAGCATGGCCGATAGCAGCGCCAGGTACCTACCATACTAGGAGAGCTACTGGGTTGAGGTTGGGCCCTGGGTTGGTCGCTGGGTTAGTCTTTGAGTTAGCCTTCGCTGGGTTGGTCACCGGGTTGGTCACCGGGTTGGTCACCGGGTTAGATACTTGGTTAGATACTGGGTTAGATACTGGGTGGATAATGGAAGCACAGCAAGGTTAGATGCTAGTAGGCTAAATGCTTTAGTAGATGCTAGGAGAGGAGGTAGGCCAATACTGGGTTAGATTCTAACTTGGACATAGAGGGAGCAGCTGGATTAGATGTTTGTTAGATGCTAGGTTTAAATGGTGGGTTAGATGGTGAAATAAATGCTGGGCACTTGGTTAGGCTCTAGGTTGGACATTGGGTTAGATGGATGGGCTACTGAGTTGGACACTGGGTTTCACTGGGTTAGATACTAGTATGGATACTGTTTGGACACTGTGCAAGCTCAAATAGCTGGGTTGCACTCCGGGTTGGATGTTTGGTGATCTAGAATAGCTAAGTTGGATGCTAAGTTGGTGATCATGAGCATATGGTTGTTACAACGGGGATATAATGCCTGGGAAGAGGAAAGCATATCCCGCGAATGAAGCAACCTTTGAAGCCCCAAAAAGGGGAGTATAGAAGCTCCTAGAGCTATTGGGGATCTCTGCGTAGGTGTTAAGGATACTCTTGAGTGCAGTAATATAAGGGATTAAAGGGTGGGATTTGAGGGTAAATAAAACAAGGTGAATCTGATGGATCAATGGGAGCGCTTGTAATTGCATATTTTGCGCAGATTAGTGTTCCTAATTGAAACTCTCCCATTTTACCATTTCAAAGCCTCCTCCTTCACTACTAATTTGATATAGATATCAATACTAGGTAAACGCCTCCTAGTGATTATAAGCTCACTTGCCTGATATTTGGCCTATAGTGGCTGGTAGGGAGGGGGGAGGGGTCATCGGGGGGACACTATACCAGAAGGGTGGGTATTGGGTATTGAGTTGACTTTAGCCAGATGTGAGAGTAACTATATTGTAGAGCGTATATGTTTCTATAGATCTCAATTTAGCCGGAATAGCCTCTAACTACTATGCTCTCAAAATATCACGAGAATGTCGCTCGAGCAGGTGAAAACAGGGATGTTTGCAAGGGTGCATCCTACCGTGCACGTGCAACTTTAGGTAGCCAATGGTACTATATTTTGTTTGTATAGGTAGACTCAAATTCCTTGGCATTGCCAAGAATTGTCAGATCGCGTGACCTGGATTACGTAACCTGATTGCTAAGTTAGCAACACGTGACCTTCTCGCTCGTCCTAATCCGTTGATTCTTCACTATTATATCAAACCTCTCAACCGTCAACCCCTCAACCGTCAACCCTCAACCGTCAACCCCTCAACCGTGAACCCTTCAACCGCATTATCAACCCCTAAACCGTCAACCCCTCAACCACGTTATCAATTTCTACTACATTCATAGATCCTATTTGCTGTGCTCGCTGCTTTCGTAACTATGATCCAGCACTATGGACGTTGACTCAGGATGGCATACGTATGAAGACCTGCAACGCATGTAGGAGCAAAAGGATTGTCAAGATAACAGTGAGAACTCTGTATAGTATCTGTAGTATAGCAGTTTAGCTGATCAATATCCTATTGTAGCGAAAGCGAGAAGAGCAGTTAAGGGCGGAGCATGGTACTGATTCCCATATGTCAGTAATCTGGCTGCTGGTCTGACGTTCAATTCCCAGGTGATTCAATTAGTTTTTTGTTCTTATTCCTAGGGATCGTTGCCATATCAGGCCTGCGCGGGCCTCCGTTACCTTGTTATGAAGGTGCTTGCGATTCCTGGGCACAATGAGTACTCCATAGACGGGCTGGGAGCGACAAGATTCCAGGTTCCGGGTAGGCGATCTAAAGAAGGCGATGAATCCCTGAGGTGTCGAACGAGGGCAGGCGACGATTGGCCCAATGTTGTGATGGAAATAGGCGTTTCAGAGCGGATCATACAGCTACAGAGGGACGCTAGATGGTGGCTGGAAAGTAGCGCTGGGCGCACTAGGCTTGTAATAATACTACACGTGACTCCGGATCCCCACAGCCTCCATATCGAAGCGTGGCGCCTGCAGCCTAACCCAAATCCGAGGGGGCGCAGACCCCGAGCTGAGATCCCTATGTGTATTAACACAATAGAGATTGATGCTGGGGGCACTGTTCAACCACCCATGGCAAACTTAACTATCCCTTACAATTGCTTGTTCGATGATCCCCATCCCAATGCCGTCGATATCGTATTCTCGGCACCAGAGCTTTCGACGATCGCCCTCAATCTTTTCGGCGCATCTGAGCCTGTCATTGTCAGAAGAGGAAGCATTATGGGCTATCAATTTTGGAGATTTAGTATGGGGAGTTGAATCCGCCTAGTAAGGCGTTGCTATACAAAATCCCGGTTACAACCAGCTATGCAGTTATTGTGCGTCACTTTTTTTTTGTCACTACTGTACACCTGCATGGGCACCATATTAACCCAGCGGGCGTTGCATCATCCAGTGGGGGGCCGAACAACACCCGATAGCTCTTAGAACCCAGTTCCACCGGGACACTCGACATGGATTGGGGCAACCGCGACTGCCCGGCGAAGGGTTTCTTACGTTGATCCTACTTATAAAGTACTCAATGGAATTTGCATATGTACACCTTGCAGGCTACTCGGACTCATTACTAGCTATAGATAACTATATTTCGTTATCTCGAATTCAAAGGGATAGGTAGTCAATTCAGGCCTATATGTACAGTACAATATAATGTATATCGCTACCGGTTGTTCAACTTGGGAATCGAGTATCACATTGATTCATATACATACATGCCCATTTCTAGTACTCTACACAATGTTACTTATAGCCGAACGAAAAGCATCGGCTAAGTAAGTAAGTATCAGCCCTGAGGTCTCCCGTAAGGATCATGGAAGTCATGCCATATATCCTTGCACTATAACGTACCTAAATGATGTTGAGCGAGTCAGTCCACCTACCTAGCCTGCAACCGCTCTGATCACGCAACCTTTGCCTCTTGACGAGTACATACTTAGGGACTCATTGATCACTTGCACAACACACTAAATGAGATGAGCTGAAAAGAGCCCAAAGGACGAGGGAAAGGATGCAGGGAGGAGGGATGAGGGTTAAGGGATAAGCAGATTTGCGGTGATGCTGATTACTGGCTGCTGCCTGAGTAGATAGCCAAGACGTGCGTTCGGGGCGAAAACTGGAGTGTGAGAATGCTGTGGGTGGGGCCGCCATGGGTTTCGAGTGATATGGCATGCTGTTGGTGTTGGATCATTTTATATCTTTTCATTGGGGCTTCCATTTGTTTCAACAAATACATACATAGTTACCATTCTGACAATACATATTAATGTTACGGACCTGCTGGATCATGACCATGACCTTGACCATGACCTCGATCATGACTTTGACCTTGACCTTGAACTTGAACTTGACTATGACCTCGGTGTCACTGGCAACCCACACACTTGCCAGAAGTATCGCCTGGAGTGGCCGAGGCTGGTATGGAGGGCATGGTAGGGGTAGCGGAGTAGTGTACTAGACAATAGTGGGCGAAGATATCTATGCCTACCTCTGACTTAACCCCTTAGGTTAAGTTTGCCACAAGGGCAACCCCAACTAGGGCCCAACTGGCCCCACTAGTTGGGAGGCCACGTATACCTCGTAGGCGAGGAAACCCATTCCTATCACCACAAGGGTGATAGCCATAGCAGTAGTGGAGTTCATTGTAATAGATGGTATTTGTGTCAAATCTTATAGTAAAAATGAATGTGTATGGAATGCGAGGAAGAGAGAGGGGGGGAGGAGGGGGAAAAGTGTACCGACAGGTGCGGAGTGGAGATTCCCAATTTGGGTAATAGGTACAGATTGAACTGCCTCTTTCAGAATCATCACGAATTTGTGGCTCGTGCCAGAGCTGACTCCTTGTGGCGTGGCTGTGGCTATGAGCACTTGCAAGGAGCGCGGGCTATGAACTTCGCTGGTGACGCTCTTATCCCATAACCCTTATCTCGGTACAGTAAATGCTCATCAAGTATGTACTGCCATCATGCGGATACATAGGGTGGAATGGCCTGATCCGTGGAGAGGGTACAATGCAAGAGGATACTCCGCAGGGGAGCCCACTCTCACCGGTTATATAGCTAATCTACATTGCTGGCACACTGACGAAAGCTGCAAAGACTATCAAACAGATACTCGAGCAACCAGGTGCATAGACATAGTATGCGGATCACGACACGCCCATCCACCCCCATACACACGGTACATCTGTTCAGTTATGTGGATGACATCAATCCACTAGTCATCTCAAACCTCTCAAACAAAGCACACAAAGAATAGTCGAGAGGGTCAATTTGGTGCTCAATGATATGGCAAAGGCAGACGAACTATCCTGGGATCTAGATCTAGACAAGGAAAGTTGGGTCGATTTTCACAGGGGACCATCATACAGCAATACCTTAGGAATCCGGGTCCAGCACAACCTCATTTGGAATGAGCATATCAAGCTCCGCACCCAAAAAGCAGCGAATTTCCTACAGGTCCTGACACGGCTCGGCAACTCTAATGGGGGCATGAGCTCTAGAGCACTGAGGTCCCTCTATACTGGAGCAATCCGACACATCTTCACCTGGGGAATGGAGGTCTTCAACCGACCAGGCAATGAGAAGTTACTAGAGCCAATGAGTGTTAGGGGCGAGCCGGTGACCATGGCGATGTTGTCGGAACATGAGGAATTGGGAGAATTGGAGCGAGCGATATCATGATCACAGACTCAGGCCTAACTAACTGCACGTACGGGTGCGGTGTTGAACTTAGAACATTGCTCGAAGAGCCAACAACTAGATACAGGATATGGGCAAATATATAGGAAAGCGGGGTTTGTCCAATCCATCAAATTGCGACATAACACCTGACGTTATCCAACCACATCAGCCTTGCGCCGTAACAGTACTCCCCCTTTCCAAGAGGTCGTCCCGACCGACTACCTTCACTCAAACATGAGGTGCACAATACATATATGGATCCGCAGATCCGGGGTATGGGGGGGTATTCCTGCATGCCATTGCCGTTAAAAACCTCTGCGCGGCAAAACCCTGTGGGAAAAAGCCAGCGTCACAGGAAAAGGTTCAATGCATGCCTTGCCAACTATCCAACCCAGCTTGCCAGTGCAAGGGGGTGGTCCTATTCATTTGCACGCTCGTGGTGCTCGTTCGGGTCTTTAGCGCTCGCAGCGCTCGTTCGGATCTTTAGCGCTCGCAGCGCTCGTTTGGGTCTTCAGCGCTCGCAGCGCTCGTTTTGGGTCTTTACCCAAGATGGGGGTCTTTGCCCAAGGCGGGGGTCTTCGCCCAAGGGGGTCTGTACCCAAGGCGGGGGTCTTCAACCAAGGCGGAGGTCACCCAACATAGGGTTCTTCAACCGAGGCGGGGTTCAACTGAGGCGAGAGTCTTTGCCCAAGGCGGGGGTCTTCACCCAACATCGGGTCTTTCAACCAAGGCGGGGGTCTTCGAGAGCTTTCGGAGCTCGAATGGGGTCTTTGAGAGCTCGATAGCTCAAAAAATTTTATTGGCGTTTTGCTCGAGGTCTTCACGCAAGGCGGGGGCCTTGCTTTAGAGGCTTATTGATTAGCGGTATGCGAGCTCAATCATCTCAGATATGCGTTACCGTCGGGATGTGGATCACTCGGCTATTAATGCCATTTTGATGATTGCGAGGTCAATACACAACCAAGTAGGCCCAAATTCTGGGATCGTGTTTGAGATATATAGTACTTTGCTAATTAAAGTACAGAAGGGCTAAGGCACAGTACAGCTTAAATGGTATCTGGGAGAAATACCAGAAATCAAAGGCTATATTTGGCAATAAGATATGTGAATAGATGAGGCTAGGGAAGGTTTTAATAATCAGAAATGATTATTCCCACTTGGTATTTGTGGTTTACACTTACTATATATTCAATTTCATGTAATAGATCCATATAGAAGAATCGGTCCGCAAGGATAGCTTAGCCGGGCATGCAAACGATTCTACCAAACTAAGTCCAAATCAAGTGCCTAAATGAAAATACATTAGCTAAGAAAGCCAGAGAACTTGCCTCAGTAACTAAATGTTTGTTTGTGTGGATAGAGATTAATATGTACCAAGACTTGATATTTCTTCCCAATCAGGACATGACGCCAAGTTACATCAATTTAGGTGAAATTATACCTGTAAGAGGTTTAAAAGGTTGCTCTCCATACATCGATCCTTTTGAGGTATTGAATGGCTGATCCTATCCTCACTTGAAAGATGTATCCTAATATCTACCCCCTGTTTACCTGTTACGGATCCTGCCTTGCCCCTGCACCTTGATCCTGCGGCCCCGAGATATACTGGCGACCCACGCCACACCTTGCACCCACAGCCTCGGCATATTCTTGCGACCCACGCACTCGCCAGTTTATGCTCCTAACCTCGTCCCTCGAACTCTCTGCCCCAGTGATAATAGCGACCAATGCACTCGCCAGCCCATGTCCTGTGTGGCTAAAGTTGACCCTGACCCAGCACGACTTCGGTATGCTGATGCCGGTTCTTGGATATTGTTCTTATCCCGGCAACCCTGACCCAGCACGACTTCGGTATGCTGATGCCGGTTCTTGGATATTGTTCTTATCCCGGCAACCCTGACCCAGCACGACTTCGGTATGCTGATGCCGGTTCTTGGATACTGTTCTTATCCCGGCAACCCTGACCCCTGACCCTGACCTGCTGAGATAACCGACCGCATCCCGGGAATCTCAACCAGGTATTCGCTCATCTCTGGAATCTGCTCGAAGGTTCCTCCTGATCTAGATCTCACGGATATGTAAGCTATATGGTTTTCTAGCTTTGTATCAATAATACCTCATCCTTGAACTCTTGCTGCATGTGATTTGCTTTGCTTTGCTTGCTGACGCCTGCTCTCTTGTTCTTCCATGGTCTTCTGTTGTATTCTGCGTGAGAATCTCCGCAGCGCTGGCTCTCTATATAGAGGCCAGTCCGCTCTCTGTCTTCCTGTCTTCCTGTCTTCTCTTCTCTCCTTACGCAACAACTTGTTACTGTTAACTTGTTACCCGCCTCTTGTTACCTGCCTTGTTCTCTTGTTCTCTCTCCTGTATTTAGTTGCTCCAAGCAATAAATACCTCTCTCCCGAATATCCGCTCGAGTGTAGCTCAGACTGCGTCGCTCTGCTTGCCTGCCTCGACCTCCTCGACCTGCTCGCCTTCCTTGCCGTGCTTGCTTGCCCTGCTTGCCTTGCTTGCCTCACTTGCCCCGCTTGCCCCGCTTGCCCCGCTTGCCTTGGCTCACCTTGCTTGCCTTGCTCGCCCTGCCTTACCCTGCTGGTGCTTGCACTGCCCTGCTCGCTCTTGCCTCCCCTCGGGTCGGTGGTTTGGATATGTCACCCCGCTGACACCCCGACCCCTCAGTTCATAACATTACCTATTTCTAAGTGGGGCCTCCACGAGATGACTTTACTCAAATCTGGTCAAGGCTCCTGTATAGCATGTAGACAAGTATCTAGTCACTGCAAGTATTTATTTGAGCTATTGATAACTTAATTTGGGCTTGATTTCATTAGGGGTATTCAACATTCAAATTTCTCCGGTTATACTTCTCCAATTTTACATAAGTGCTTTAACTTTGAATACCGACTATGTAAAACCGGAGAAAATCGAGTTTATAGTCCAGGAATAAAGTTGGAGGAAACCTCTGAAACAAAGGTCGACTAGGGTTCAAGCTAGGCCATACATTATATAGTCCATTATGCAGCTAGCAATTAGAGGCATGTATGTATGTAGCTAGCAACTAGTGAGTATACTTTTACATTAGTGTTGAGGATTGTGAATTGCCTAATTGAGTAGTTCGTTTTCCAGCTGCACGAAGATTATTATATAGAGACTCAAGGCTACACAAATCTATATGCCAAACCACTATCATCACGCTATCGATTTTGGATCAGTACCACTGTAATTTGACGTAGGTTGACCTCTCTTGTGCTGATTTGTGTGCTTGGAAACTGAAAAATATCATAGCATAACAATGCCTAGTCTCAATCTAATAATGCCAGGTCATAGACCTTCAAAAGATTCATCAGATGGATCCCAAGCTCCAGCTCCAGCTGCAACTCTTAGTCAGTCACATCCGTTAACTCAACCCAGTTAAAATCAACGACCTGGAAGAGGTAAAGGGCCAGACAGTATCAAGTGGAATGGGTTTCTTTCAGAATATCTTGCCTTAAAAATGAAGGAGAAGTACAATAGCAAGTATCTGAAGGGTATCAAGCCCCACGTCTGTACGCACTAGCAGTGGGCTCAACACTTGATACCATGCTATGCGTCTATGATGTAGTTTATAGCAAGAATTTTTATTACTTTATCCCTAGAACTCTCTAGTCTTGTTCATTCAAATGCCTCACAAACTCCATCTCATTCCTTTCCAAGAAGTCTTCCAAACGATCCATCTCATCCTTCTCTGCATCTTCTAACGTCTCTATCAACTTCTCATCCTGATTTGCTTCCAGTATCGCCAGTGTATCAAAATACTATTCTAGCAACCATCTCTTTTCATTTACTCGTGGCATCACCTGTGCTCGTTTTCATAGTCTCCTGGAGTTGTCTTGTCTTCACCAGTCTCACACCGGGTCTTTCTTGTCTTACACTCACATGATTATCATAAGTCGCTATAATTCCTATTCAGCACCAACCAACCCTCCTCTCCTTGGGAGGGGCTAGTACAAGCCAGACTACCTCTTCTCTTGGGCATGTATAGTCTGGTAGGGCACGTAGTGTATGCACATTTATCAGGACCAGCTGCACACTAGTTGAACGCCACCAAGGGCTAGGAAACCTACAGTGTACTAGTCTCGGTCTGAGAGTAGCAGTGTACTAGACTACATCCACCACTAGCAGTACCTACAACACACTCTCTAAGGACAGGATAAGTGTAGGTAGAGTCCAGTATGCAAGCATAAGACTAAGCTAACTTCTGGCACAGCTGATGTCAACGACAGGCAACTTGAAGGCAAATGGTGCGGCAAGTGGTGCGGGAGGAGATGGGGTAGTCAGTGGCGGCGAAGCTGGCAAGAAGAGTATCACTTGGGTAGGTTCATTTCATCTTTGATGTCAGTATTAAGCGTTTCTAGGAACCATTCGATGATAAGCCGTTTCTCGCTGATTTGTGGCATCGTTAGTGTACTGCGCGGGTACACAAGGCAGTTCTATCATAAACTCCAAATTTCCAAGTCCTTTTTTTGGCTGAATCAATCTCGGTGCTTGGCATTGAACCACTCAATGCTTATCTTAGCGTCAAATCTTAGTCAGATCTTCCCATTTATAAGTTCATCTCACACAAATTTCATATATACGAGCGTAAATTTGCAGATGCAATAGGGTCTTGCACGTATATTTTTTTCTATGGTGATGCGTACTTAGTACGAAGTACGGTCGTATTTTCGACCCTCGTATATACTTCACAAAAATACGGGCATACAACCTAACTTTGAATACCCTTAATAATTATAAACTTTGTGTATACTATCTGAGGCCTCTTCATAGCAAAGCTGAAGGAGATATAGATATAGGGTAGTGCAACCAGTCTAGATATAACCAGACTAATATAGATAGCATGATATTCCTTTCGCATGCAACCTCGGATCCAGCAATATGTATGTATGTGTTGTGTGTATGTCAAGACTATACTTTTACATATATTATGTATGGCACACACTCATCAAGCAGGAAGGAATACTTATATACTTACTGCCTGTCTCGTGTGTATAGGAAAAGAAAACTATCGAGACAAAAAGACTTCACCTCTCCATCTTTCGGTGGAAGAGGCTACATGTCTAGGTGACCTAATACCATCCAAGAAATTCATTTCAGACCTTTCTAAGACTCGAATCCCGGCACAGAGGCTCGCACTTTCAACAGGGCTTACCATTCGACCATGCTGGCGGTTACAATAGACTGTGGTCGGGTATTGCTTATCAGTTTTTTTTTTTTAAATCCTTTTGTATTTATTATATACATAAGTGGCATCAGTTGTTGTCTGGTAACCATTTGCCCTGTAACTATGTAGTTTAACCTAGAAAACCAAGGCAACGAGGAGGGGCTAGTGCAAGCCAGACTAAGTTTTGAGAGCAATCCCTAGAAATAGAAGCATATATTATACTTTGAAGTATTTGCCAACCAAAGATATTACAACATGGTGCAAAATATGGCCCTGCTCCGCCCCCTCCCCCCCTACAGCATTAGCATTGGTAGAGAGGAGGAAGAGTACTGTTTGAATTTTTTTCAAATACGAGAAAAGAAGCACGAGACATGGATTTCATACAGGTGAAGATTTTGCCTAGCTACAGTGGGGCAGTTTACCCTGAAACCACCGTTTCCAACACAGAAGTAACCCATATGAATAGTCTTGACGCATATATATGTTCTGGTTCGTTGCGGGATCCAGTCCATACCGGTATAGCGTGGTCAAAGAACAAGAAAATGTAGCGCATGCAATAGTAGCTTAAAAGACCACGATACCACCACCTATTGAATTGGAGCGGCTTCCTTCTAGTATTAGACCAGCCTACCTTGTTGGCATGGCAAAGCCAAAAAACCAAAGTCGCTACCAATGCAAAAAAGAAGGACGTTCATGTACTGCCTACTGCCATACTGTGTCAGGGCAGCACCCATATTACGAATTCAGTGTAAGCGCTGGTAGGGCATTAAGCAAGTGAGGGGAAGCAAGCGGGTGGTTGAGGTTTTCTTATGTATAAAAAAATAGACTCGCAACCTGCCATATTACATAGGTATGTGATATATATGCCATCCCGGAACGGCACGGGCAATCTCGCAACTGCCGGGTCCATACCAGTATGGACTCCCGAATGGACCAGAACATCATATGCGCATTGGGGGCTGTCATTTACTTCCCTCCCTTCCCTTTTCCCCGTCCAAGAGAATGCCATTCGGTTTTGAAGAAATAGTATAAGTTTGAAATTCTGCCCTGGGGTATGTATATTGATGATCTACCCCAATGCCTAGCGACTAGTGACAAGTTGTTGGCTATGTGGACCTGTTCAGTTGCGTCATTACCCTGAACCACGATGCCTCAACTCGCTGCAGCTCACATTTGAGAAACATCATGGTATTATAATCCCTTTCATCTGGCATGGTATGGTCCGGTATGACATGATATAATACGAAGACATGACCGCATATACATATCTCTCATCCCGAAAAGAAAAAGAAAAAATAACATAACAAAAAAGCCACCCCTCGACCCCACCCAAGGCAGCATCCCATTCTCCTCTCTTTTAATCTTCTCCCTCACTCCCCCATTCCTATCCATACCTCGCACTCCTAATAACCTGCCAACTCATAAAAATCATATACAAAAACAAAAACGTCGCAATCAACTCCAACGAAAACGTTGTCTTCCACAAATTACAAATCCCTTCTTGTAGTCGTTTATTGAACCCTGAGGCCCCCAGAGCTGGATGGATTTTCGCAGTTGGATCCATTCGGTCTGGATTGTTCAATGAAGCTTTTGCTCGTCAAATAGCGACTGTAGGTATGGAATGATAGTATCAGAGGTATATGTTACTTGCGTTATGGCATTGGGGATGCAAGCCAGAGTTTAAACATGAGGCTACTCCGAAATTATTGTCTGCAACACTGCATGTCAGGGGCTCGACTTAGAGCTACCTGTTGGGCGTCGTGAGACTGGCGAAACTCGATGTAAAAATGGTAACTGGTGTGGTAGGGATAATACCAAGATAGGACTAGCTTAATGACAAAAAAGGCAGAGTGGGAGATACCAGAAAGGTATGGGCCAAAAAAGGACTACCTGTGTGATTTCTCAAAAAGGCAATCATCCAATGATACCGAAAGAAGAAGTCAAAAATTCTGAATACCCAATGCGTGCTGCGGTGGGAGACTTTCCCGCGGGGTCACCCACCGCAGTCTGGTCTGAAGCTTAGATATCGGACGGCATGCCTCAATTCTAGGCTGATTTGCTTGCTCGATTCTAGGCTGATTTGCCCGCTCGATTCTAGGCTGATTTGCCCGCTCGATTCTAGGCTGATTTGCCCGCTCGATTCTAGGCTGATTTGCTCGCTTGATTCAAGGCTGATTTGCTCGCTCAATTCTAGACTGGTTTGCTCGCTCATTTGCTCGCTCATTTGCTTGCTCAATTCTAGCGGATATCCAGGCACATAAGGACCCCGAATTTCAGGCTCATATGGACGCGGATATCCAGGCAAATAAGGATCCCGAATTGCAGGCTCATATGGACGCGGGTTTCAAGGCTGGTATAGACGGACATTTTGGAGAGCAGTGGGTAGTTTTATTAGATTAGCGAGAGAATAAAATGAATTATTTCAAAATGCATAAAATGCAGGTACAAGCGCGGTAGCGCAGTCGCGGCTATGCCAGTAGACCCTTTGCGTCGGAGATGTGCTGAAAGTAGAATGAGTATTTGAGTACGTAGAGGGCGGAGGGTTAAGGTAGGCATGTATCTGGGAATATGGCTTCAGATGGTTTGCGCTGGTTAAGTCAAATAAGATATGTGTGCGTCAGGAAATACGGATTTAGTTCAGAAGTATGAAGCGGATGGGATTGCGTCAGGGACGCAGCTAGATTTTCCGTGCGTCAGGAAGAGAAGTTTTGCAATTTGCCGTCCTGTGCGTCCGACGCACCCGAATTCGAGATGAAATCTTCAATTAGAGCTGCTTAGTCACTCTAACATCACTACCATGCCGGCGTAGGGAAACATTGGATATATCTGCAGGACGATGTGATATTGGGGCTGCTGGATAAGCTTCTGGAGATCTACAAGAAGGTATCGGCACGCCGGTATTTGGTTTCAGTACAGGACGGCATAGAGGGCTTAGTAGGAGGATTAGTCTCGTAGGAGGATATCGACCTTGGAGAACTTGATTAGGGGTTATCCGGAAACAGATTGAATCTCTTCAGAATGCACTAGAGTTCCTTTTGGGCCCTTGTGGATCTCCTTACTCCAATGTGGCCTACACAGCTACAGAAGAAGCAACCTCGTCCAATCTATCAGCAGCTAGCCGTATCTATATGTTCTTGGGAGTGCTGGCGATGGTAGCCATTGTATGGCTGTTGTGAACTTTGTGAACTTGTGGTGATGATGAACTGACTAAGAGGGGTGGTACAAAATTTAAATTCGGACTCGTGCCAAAACTCTTTTTGTCGCATCATTATTTGGTATACCTCACCCCAGCCAATTCTCAACCTCCGACCAGTCTAACCCTCGGTAACCCCAGTGAGCCTCAACCTTGGAACAGCTTGTCTAATGGCTGCGACCATACACCTCGAAGATGTCAATGCCTTGGTTGCACTTGCATCTACAATTCCCAGAAGACAGAACCCTACCTTATCTCGTCATGACCCAGAGGTCCATGAAAATCGGCTGAACGTCATTCTTGATGCGATTGCCTCTATATGTGTGTCTCAAGCTAAAGGCGAGGTGTATTCTACGGCAATGGAACTCGTGCCAGGGCCTGGTCCTGCAGGAGAAGTCCGGCTGTTCGTTGCTGGGAATGTGGATGTCTCTGAAGATGTGGGGAAACATATCCAGGAACTCTGGATGATTCTCAAAAATATAGCGCGAGACTGTCTCCGAGCCCGGAAGTCGCAGAACCTTAAGGATTCTTGCTTGTAGTGCGGTTACCAAGGAGTTTCCCCTCCACGATATCCTGGCCACAGGAGACCTCAAACGCCTAAGGAATGAGTTCATACATAAAATATACAATCACTCGTTCCCCAAGTTTGTCGCCCGGGTACAGAAACGCTGGGACCAGTATCTCGAATTCTGGGGCATCATGCGAAAAGAAATAATACTAGGGGAAAATATCCCATCTGAAATCCTGCCTTTATTTTGCTTGCGGAAGATGGGTGATCTCATGTGGGGCACAGAGCAGAGGAAAGCCACAACTGGCAATGTGGATCTTTCCCAGATAATTCAATTAGTACATGATATGAAGAATCTACTTGGTAGTGATCCAAGGGTTTACGAGCGTTTGTGCCTGAAAGTGGCAGAATATGAAGGTAAGATCTTCATATCATTACTATCTAATAGATATAAAAAAGAGAATCAACTATTTACTGATGCCTTAAAGACAGGACCGAACTTACCCCTTACCCGATACCTCGACAAGATAGTGTCCCTCCATGTGAGCGCGGATGTCTTGGTTCGTTATGCTTGTTCACCAAGGCTTCGGACATATTTCACGAACAAAAAGTTTGTTCTGACGACCGTGTCAAATACACCATATACGGGATACTTACCAACTACCCGGGAGCAGTGGGTGGCGTGTCTCCAGAAAGCTCTTTCTTATACCAGCTACGAAACTAGTTCAATGAAGTTTGTAGATGGTACACAGGGGATGGATGAGGAGTATGAGCTTCGCATACATTGTGAAGTTGCTCTTGCTCTATATCTCCGAGAGCACTGGAAAGGTCCGCAGAAGAATATATATCTTGGCTGTTCGAAGTTAAGTTGCATGGCCTGCTATTGCTTCCTTCAAGGGATCAGGGAAACTACGGGGATCAATTTTGTGACCAAGGGATGCCACCAAAAGTGGTACTTCCCATGGGGTTTCCCCCAACAGCAATCCCATCGCCTACGAGTTGCAGTCTATACTGCGGTAGGAAATGCCCTTGGCTCAGACATATATGCTCGTGGTTGGGCATTTCTGCGAACATACTCCAATAGCTTAGCTATCAGTATTGATTCTACTGCCGTGTCCAAGGAAGCGGAAGACGATTCTAAACAACGGGCGAAGGCTATAGCAAGCCACTCCAACTATTAAAATTCGGTTGTTGCCTTGTAGAGCCTGATAGGGTCATGTGTTGGGGTTTCAGGGGGAGGAATCGTTATATGTACAGATGGTGTTGTTTGGGGTTCGTGGGACTGGCGAAACTCGATCTAAAAATAGTAATCAGACTAAAATGGTATAGTAGGAAGAATACTAAAATAGGACTAGCTTAATGACAAAAAGGGTAGACTGGGAGATATTGGAAAAGGTATGAGTTAAAAAAGGACTATTTATATAATTTTTGAAAAAGGTAATCTTTTATATAGAAAGGCTTAGCTAGCTTAATTATAAGACTTTTGGTAGTATAATCTTAAAGGTCTTATATATATACTAGTAACAAATCAGGCTACTTACTAGTAATATATAAATTTATTCTTCACTATCTTTATTATTCTCATTATCTTTATCATTATAACCAGACTAATCCTAACTGAGACTACTTATATGCTAGACTTATACTTTAATAATATAATAAAAGTATAAGCATACTATAATATTCCATAGATCAAGCCCATGTATAGCTTTATTCTGACCCAATACTATGCCCTACATTCATTCAGATGTATAATAATTAACTATAGCAGTATGGGAGCAAGCGGGAAATGAGAAATACGGTGGAGGCATAATCGGATTACCCTGAAGTGTGACTGTGACTACGGAAGCATATCAAGCCAAGGCATAGCTAGCTATAGGAGCATGTAATTAATAGCATACCTCAATATCGGAGCGCATAGAGCAATTATACCTGTATGACCAGAGCCTAGGTATGTAGGGTATGTGGGGTCTAGGTGCGGAAGCGCGTGATGTCAAGGTACCGGTATGAGCGCGTAATATAAAGAGCTTCCGGAACTATAGGATTACTGGGAAATATATCGCGTAGAGAAAGGAATGCACCGGGTATGCTGAGTATGCAGGTATGCTGGATAGGGTTTGCTGAATAGGTATGCTATCTAGTATATGTTACGCAGGTGAATGGGAGCGTTAATACATGTGTATGTAATTTAGTTGTGTTAGCAAAACAGGTTTAGTATTGCTTTTAAGAGTACTGAAGAAGAAGAAATAAAACTGATACAGTCAGCTAAAGCTCAACTCACTCTCTCGTGAGGAATCTGAAATGTATTCTATGAACAAGCTATTGACCGATGATGTATGTTATACGTACTGTAGGTAAAGGACAAAAGCGAGGACCTCATATAGGGAAACCCCACTGATCCGCCAAGCCCGACCATACTTCCACTTAAAGCAATTGCATCTTTATAACGCGTCAGTACTGTCGGATGTGACAAGACTGCATTTTTTTTTTTTTTTTAATTCAATACTCGCATATAGGCATTCCCATGGCGAGGTGACAAGACTGCATGATGTCTATTATAATTCAAAGTTTGATGTCTATTTAGGGGTTTCCCCAATCTATAAACCAACGCCAACGCCAAAGCAAGTCTCATAGAAAAAAAAGAAAAAGAGAAAGCCAAAGTAAAGCAACTCCAAGGTAAGTCTCAGAAAAAAAAAGAAGAAAAAAGCCAAAGCAAAGCAACACCAAAGCAAGTCTCAGAAAAAAAAGAAAAAAAAGCCAAAGTAAAGCAACATTATTTATATCATGATCTCCTGTCGACTATCCTTGCTCCCGAGCAGACTACATATCCCTTCCTTCACCATTTGGACCTCACCGTCGACAAATGCAACTTTTTCCAAAATCTTGGTCTGCTCCCCCTCTACCTCCTTCTTATGTTTCTCGAACTTTGTGTTGCTGCCCTTGATGTCATCATTGAAATCTTTCCTCATGATATCAAGCTTATTGTCCATTGCATCAAACTTGCTGTCAAACTTCTTGTCGATGCCTCGGCGGGTAAAAATATTCTGAGCGCAAATAAGTGCGCCGGTGCTCAAGGTTGCAATTGGCCCAGCAAGCTTGATGAGTGCTGCACAAAATAAAACACTCTCATTAGCTTAGCATAGTAGTATCTACATTATGAGAGAATAAGTACTTGGAGAGGACATGGTTGGTGTTTCGTCGTTCGATGGAGTGGCTTAAAGCAGCTTAATGAAAAGTGAACTATTAGCCCTGAACCGCGAAACATACTAAGTCTTCATACATATCGAACCAATCTTTCATGATGGTGTCCTCAACATTGATATCTAAAACTTTTTCTCCCCCTCTTTCCTCATCCTGTCTCTTTGTCTGTACCGTAACTTCTTCCTCTGTCTGAATCGCAACTTTCTACCTGAAGCCTCCTCTCTTCCTCCACAAAATGATCAGACTGGGTACCCACTGATATCGCCTCAATCGACCCGTGCTTTACCCTTCGCCTGCCATTTCTTTCTTTCTATAGCCACTAACTTCCCTGCTCTAACTTGTATTTCTTTCTCCATTTGCTGCTCCCACTTCTTTTTCAAACTTTCCTCTGTCCCTACTTCCATCTCTTCTCTCATCTCCTGTACCTCACGTTCAGCCCACTGTTTCCACTTATTCTCCGCTTCAGTCTTCGCCACTTCTGTATCCCGTATCTGCTCCTTCAAGCCCATATTCTCCTCAACCGCTGCTCTCATAACATTCTCATACTCCTTTTTTGTCTTCGAAAGTTCCCTCACCTTCTCAGGATAATCTTCTTCAGACTCGGACTTGAGAGACAACTTCAGTAGTAACTCCTCTACCTTATCCTCCAAATCATCTACCTCAGATTGGAGCCCTTCCCTCTCCCCAATAATCGAGACGATTTTTTCAGACAACTCATCTCTCCCCTCAAATGCTACCGATCCATCCTCCCCCAAGATTGCCTGAACATAAGCAGAGCCAGTACCTGGCGGGGCTTCCTCCAAGCCCACTCCTTCCACCAGTCTAACTACATGCTCAAGCAAAAACATGGCCACTGTCTTCCAATTCTCTACCCCCATCTTATGAAACATCTCCAACTCATTCTCCCTGCCCCACTCATCAAACATCTCATCTTCAGAATCCAAATACCGTACTGGATTTCCTTTCGCCTCCCATGGCCCAATGCCTAACAAATCATCAATATCTCCTCCTCGCTCCCGTTGCTCCCTTGCTCTTTCCTTGATACACTCATCAAGTTTCCTTATCTCCCTCTCCTGTCGTTCCTGCTCGAGCTGTTCCTCTAATTTCCGACGACCCTTCTTCGCCGAAGAACCAATACCAGGCGTCTGCTTGGGCTTTGGTAGCTGGCCAGGGTACGGAGTCTCGTACCTTGGCCTATTGACCTTTCGGTTGCGTGGCATCTTTTGAAGACCGTTGAATTTCCAAACAAATTCCGCTTTACCACCCCCGAGATTACCAAGGTCTTGCGCTGCTTAATGGGTTGCAACGCGCTGCTCTAAGGTGTCGCCTGAGCCTCCAAGTGTGACGGTTGCAACGTTGGAAAAATCTCCCGGAATAAGAACGAGTTGTGGCAGAACTCGAGCCCCTGGGGGATTACGTGACTCTCTTCAAAAGACCAAGAAAAATAGATATTCTTGCTCTGCTCGAACCGCTGTGTCTTTTGCTGTTTCCCCGACGACGGAAACCCTCTGGTTGTTGAGATCGACCAAGTGGACTCGTCCTGCACGGTGTTGTCGACGTGAAGATCTGGTGCTCGTGGAACTGGGAGACTGTAGTGAAGTGTGGACTGAGAGAAAAAGGGCAAGGCCACACCTACGGAGGGGCTAGTGCAAGCCAGACTATAGTTTCCTAACATTTGCGCTAAGCCAAATAGAGACTAGCCAACCACGATAGTTGCTATGTACAATAAAAATACTGTCTTGTTTCATTCATCGAAATCTACGAGCTTCTGCATATACATTCTTCTCTCTATCTCCCCTCGCTCCCATATCTCTGCTCGCTCGCTAGCCACATCGTTGCTTTGCTCGCTAAGCCTGCTAAGCTCGCCAGGCTTTTCCCCGCTGAACCGCCTGGACCTTAGGTCGAACTCGCAATACCTACGGTCTGCCCCTTAGCACATTTGGGGTTCCACGGAGGTCATTGTGTAGGGTCTTTGAGATCATTCGCAGTTGATTCATTCCGTCCGGATTGTTGAATGAAACTTTTGCTCGTCATATAGCGACTGTAGGTATGGAATGATGGTATCGGTGGTATATTTTACCTGTGTCATGTTCAACATATCGCGGCAGAATTTGCTGAACGGTTCTCAACGCCGTTCAGCTTTCTCATTGTGCCCTTCTGATAAGCTTTCCTCGGGATGGAGACAGCTTCGGTTTTCAGGAGGCCTTCGAGCCGCTGATAATGGGTTGTACTCCTGCCAGGGCGAGCTTGATTGAAGGTATCGAAGGGGTCAGTAGTCATGCCGCCTAAGGCGGCTGTATGCAGGGTCTGGGTTGGTGTTGGCATTGTAGATATGGTGGCGATGTTGTGAATTTCTGTTCAGCGATGAGGTAAATGACCGTACATATATATGTTCTGGTCCATAAGGGTCCCTCCTCCTAGGGGGAAGCACACATGGGCCGAATTAGACAGACCGGACTGGAGAAAAGGAGGGGAGGTGTCATATGAGGCCATAGAGGCATTCTTCGCGTACTTATACCGAGAGGTCTCTAAGGGTCGAGAGCCAGGTTAGCAAGAACGGGGCTCCAGTCAGGGCTCTAGGGCTCATCCGGCACTGCCGGTTCATGACAGCAGGGGATGTCCGGGCTACGTCTTTTCTTTTCGTCGTATCCCTTGTTAAAATTCCATCTATGTATTTATCCTATATAGTCATCGCCGACGGGGCAGATTAACTTGCCCCGTCCTGAACCCACCCGGGTGGCTCGTCATGGCCCCCCTATTGGGGCCGCATACGAGTACTGAATATTTAAAAAAAAAAAAAAAAAAAAAATGAAAAAAGGTCCATTAGGGAATTGAAATCTTTAGTTCGTGAGAATTTTCTTCAACACAACACACTTGTTCCACGTAACATACGCACACCATGACATTACCAGAGCACACTGGGACATTACCAGCACACCACGACATTACCAGCATATCGTGACATTACCAGCATCCGTGACATTCCCACTCTTACCATAATGTCAGTTGGTCAGAAGATAATGGCGGTATTGATTTGGATCAGTTTCACCCCCTAGATTCCACTCCACCTCGAAGCGCAATTGAAGCATTCTCTGGTTTTTATGTTGCTCGAATATAAGACAGTACTATTATTAGTAGGGATACGACCGAGCAGGGGGAAGCGACCGGATGAACCCCTGCATACTTGGCACTTCTCAACGGGGCCTCACGATGAATTCAATGCAAACATATACAGCGTAAACTCATAGTATAGGTATATCGAACTTGCTCTATCTCATGCGCATATTAACTAAGCCCGCAAAAAAACCAATGCACTAGTACTTGTGAATCCGATGGTAAAAACACCAAATACCCCCCCCCCTTTGCATATACCACCTGCCACCACCATACGCAGCCCATTACCTATGCGGATAGATACCCAAAGATCACTCAAGACCCTATGTTCCTATTAGTATACAAGCGAGCACACGTCTTCCAGCTTCCAACCAGCTGTAGGTATCTACATACCTCAAAAAACTCCTGAATCTGTAGAACTCGCTGCTGCTCCTCAATCTACTAGCACCCCTCCTACCAGCACCCTCTCTATTAAAACCCCTTCTACTACCCTCCCCCCTACTAGCCCCTCCCCCACCCTTTACTGCCTTAGCCTTCACCGGCACTCGGGGCCGTTTGGGCTTAGGAAGTCTGCCAGCCAATGCAGCATCACATGCCGCCTGATATTCAGCCTCACAGATGGCCTTTACTTCATCCGATGCTTTTTTAGGCGCCACCTTCTCAGCCCGCCGGACAGCAGCTACTTGCTCATCTTCTTTCGCTTCAATAATTTTGCAATACCTTGATCGACCTCCTTCTGTATCAGCACCCTTCCCTTGCCTACATAAGCTCTGCTGGTAGCTGTTTTGACTGTTTTGCCACTCCGAAGCTGCTTGAGTGTAGCCGATCTCTTCTCAATATCCCAGTACTTCGTAACTTTTTGAATCATGAAGTCGATGCATGCTTGAAATTTCTCTTTTAGCACTACCGTAGCTCCAGCTGTGAGTTCAGCATTAATTTCAGTAACCATTTGCTTCATTCTGCCAGGAGTATCCGCAATATAGCTTGAGGAAGTTGGCTTAAAAGGAGTTTGACTGAAACCATGAGCATAATCCAGATCGATTGGCCAGCAGCCAGACTTCTTCCAAGCCGACAAAATAACTTCCATACTAAAAACCTCTTCTCTAGTCAAGGTTAATAGACCATGAAATATTGCTTTTGTTATTACTGCTGTTGGGTTCACTGCAAACTAGGTTCGGAGGTGCCGCTGATAGGCCTTCTGCACTAGACCAAAACACCCAATATCGAGGGGCTGTAGCACATGTGTGCTATGTGGAGGTAAGCAAATCATGTGGATACCATGATTGAGTGCAAATTGTACCACTCGGTAGTTGATATGTGATGAATGGCCATCCATAATACCGATGGAGTAAATCCTGTGATAATGGAAATCCGCAACCTGCCATCAACTCACAGAGCTCCACTATTGCACTCTCCTCTCCTGAACTAAACAGCTGCTGATCTTGATACGCTACCCTCCGATTGACTTGCGTACCCTTAACCCTACGGCGCAGTGTTACTTGGTTAACCCCATATTTGGCTGCAATACGAGCTGCCTTCTGGTGGGGGTGCCTTCGGCAGTATTCATTTGCTGTCTGCAGTCTTGTCTCCGAATCTGCATCCATATTGTAAGCCGACGAGTATCTAGTATATTGTAATAGATAGGCCTGAATTCAGCGATTCGGATAATATAGCTATTAGGTACTATAATTGCGCAGAAGTTGGTAATATTGGAGGAGAAGGAGGAGGGGTGGCCTTGGCGAACAGGGTTATTCATGTCGGTCGCTTCCCCCTGCTCGGTCGTATCCCCACCAATAATAGTAATCATTGTCTATATTTCATGTTAGCTTACTATCAACTCTATATTCATGCATCAGACATGCCCATCATACCTGATATGAGTTCATTTGCTGATTTCGATTATTTAAAAGAGACGCAAATGAGTTTAATGTAACAAACTCCGCTGTCGGTTTTACTGTCATTCCTCTATCCAAAGACGCAAATATTCTCCATGACAGCGGAGCTTTTTCTTTCAAAAAATTCTTCATGTCGTCTAAGGATGAGCAAAGGCTACCATATAGCACGGCTCCCTTCTCTTTCTCATTCGTTCCACTCACATAGCGTAACGGTCCCGAATTCTTTGGTTCCGCCAACGACGCTGCCTCCTGGTCACATCGAGATACCACCGTCTGCATCAGAGAACTGATATCCCAAAATTTTTCATCCATCGTTGGCAACCACATATCCACCACCTTTTGTACCCCTTTGCTCATAAATTTGTCCCGCATTTTTTTTATCCCAGGGTCGTCATTTACGGTCCATGCCAGTAGAAACTGCTTAATGCCCCCGAACTGCTCCTTTATTACATCCATGCATACTTTAAGCTTAGGCGCAGCAGTATCCAAGGCTGTTCTCGTAGTATGGTGAATGGGTGGTGTCTCTGCCTTTCTCTTCCTCCCCCTTGTCTCGATTTTTCCAGTTCCCGCATTATATTTTGGATGCAAAGTCGCATCAGCATACTCTATCCCTCCCCCAGATTTAATAAGCCTGCCCGCAAATTTTTGGTTCGAAGCGCTCATCTTTAGTGTTTACGAGGCTAATTCAGACGACGTTGATGTTGTGTTAAATCTGGAGTTTACTTATTTGCTGTAGTGGTTGCATTTTACATGTTGTTTTCACTTATCTTTCGCGCACACCCAAAAAAGTTTGGGACCAGACTCTCTACGAGAGGCTTGTACCAACCAGACTAGGTAGAGGGAAGAAGAAAGGATGTGAAGGTTAGGGATGCAAGAAGAAGGGTTGCGGGGTATTGTGGGCCAAGGTTGCCACGGCAGTCACTTAGGTTAGGAGCGTGGCGGGGGGGAGATGGGGTTGATTTCGGTAGTATGGCTCTCGTTGTTCCGTGAGAGTACCAAACCTTTAAAGGGGCGGAACGGGGCCGTCTCATAGCCTTAGGTTTCACAGACGTACAGACTCAAAAAAAAAAAAAAAAAAAAGGGTAGGAATGTAGGAGCTGGGAGTGTGTAGGGTAGGAATGCAGGAGCTGGGAGTGCGTAGGGTATGGAGCCAAAGCCAGGAGTGCGTAGGGTATGGAGGGTAGGAATGTGGAAGCTGGGAGTGCGTGGGGTATGGAGCTGGAGCTGGGAGTGCGTAGGGTATAGAGCCAGAGCTGGGAGGGCGTAGAAAATGAAAGCGTATAGAGAATGAGAGCGCGTAGAGAATGGAAGCGCGTGAAGAATAGAAGTGTGTAGGTAGAAAAGCCAGAGCTGGGAACGCGTAGAGAAAGGGAGCCAGGGCTGGAAGCGTAGATTAGCAAAATATAATTGAGGAATCGTGGACAAGCTATGGAGATACCTGTATAGTAGAGCGCCGGCAGAGCTTGGGCGCCGAGTACTGTGAAGCAGGTGAAGCAGTGAAGGGTGCCGGGTGCAGAGAAGCAGTAAAGGGTGCCGGGTGCAGTGAAGCAGTGAAGGGTGCCGGGTGCAGTGAAGCAGTGAAGGCTATTTCATGACTATTTCAAAGGTTTTCCCTTTCAGATTTTGTATCTTAACACAAGTTTATTGTGAAACGTCATGACATGTAAATCCCATCCCTGTCGGGCCTGGCATAATACTTGGCAGCCGACGCTAAAACCCCAATCCTCCCACACTTTTTTTACTTTTTTTCACTTTCATCCCAGCAATTCATCCCATCAATCCAGCGACTTGCATCCCATCGTCTACTCTCCGCCAGTCCACAATGCTCAACTGTCTCATTAACCCCCTTCGATCGTCTACTCTCCGCCAGTCCACAATGCTTCCTCTATCTATTTGTACATAGTTCGTGCAGGGCGTCAGACTAACTTGACCGTCCCCTGAATCCACCCGGGTTTCCGGGTGGCTCGTCATACGACCCTTAAGGTTATGCATACGAGTACTGAGTCAAAAAAAAAAAAAAAAACAGTCCACAATGCTCAACCGTCTTATTAACCCCATTTGGCGTGCTGGACTCCACTCGTGAAGACCAGTGAATACCTCAGTAAGTGCAATACAAGGAAGAGATGTAGGTACATTTTAACATATATGTAGACTTAGAACGCCCAGGCATACGATCACTGGCTCACAGACAAAGCGGAAATTCACTTAAAGGCTCGCATGCTACTGGGGTTCATGCTAGCTTATGGTTTTGGTAGCGTAAGTAATATCTCAGGTTAGTATATACACTCTACAATTACTAATTGATACTTTATAGTTGTTCTTATTGTGGCAGATCAATCATGAGTTCAACAAGCAATTTGATGAGAAGCTCAGGTTAAACATTGATAATCTAAAGGAGCAATTGACTGATATATAGAGGCAATTGTCTGTTAGAGCAATTCCGGAAAGAAATCAAAGTTAAAAACTAGATTGATTTTTACAAGAGACACTGAGTTGAGCTTCATCTGAGTGTAGTAGTTTTATTTCTTCTTCAGTGGCAGTACTAGAAAGAATGAATCAAGTCTATATTCTTTACTTCATGCTTTGCACCTTTACGTGCAGCCCAGTCAAGTGATGCTACCCTCGAAATTTTGACAGATACCACCGTATCACTCCCTCTTACTTTAAAGGGACCGGTGATTCTGGCTCTAATCACGAGAAAACCTTCGAAATGCCCTTCGCTTAAGTGAGACTCCTATGAAACACCCTTCGTTCAGTGGAACATGTGTGACCTACAACACTAGACCTATCTCTTATATAGTCGTGACTTGGCCTGACTCGCCGTGAGTCTACGCAAGAACTCGTAGGTTATGCACCAGCTGGCCAGCTGGCTTCTCGCGACGTGACGCGGCTTCTTATTATGACGGGGCTTCTCACTCGACACATCACGAGCTTTCTCACAACGCGACATGGCTTCTCATGGTGAGGCTTCTCTGTTTTCTATGCCAGCTTAGTCTAATATTTAATTTGCAGTTCACGAGCTGGATATCCAGCAATACCGCTAGCTATACCGACAGCCATATACGCAGCAATACCGACAGCCATATAGCCAGCTGAGCTGAGCTTGTCTTACCTTCTCATTTCCGTGCTTGTTTTTCTGCAACTACCTTCCACACTCTTACCTTCCGCACTCTTACCTTCTGCACCTACCTTCTGCACTTTTATCCTCTATTCACTTGTGTCACTATCTATAATATGACAATAAAGATTGGACAGTGTTTTACAAGCTAGGAAGACCTTTTAAAGCGCTTATGCAAATCAGCTTATCCAACGTCAGCTTATCCAACGTCAGCTTATCCAACGTCAGCTTACTTTGTTGCTAGCGCTTCCGCTTATTCGCATTTCTCTTGCTTCCCATTGGCTGGTTAATATCCCTGTCGCAGTATGTCTCACAAGCGACTCGCAACCTCATTGTATATAAAGACATCCCGCTCCCCTCTGTAATTAATTCTACAAGCAAGTCTTCAACCGCATCGTCCACTCCTACCGTCTAGTGAACTCTGCTACTGAGCGCTCATATCTGCATAAGTCTACTCCATTGCCCACTGAACTATTCCACTGCCTACTAAGTATACCTACATACTTTGTTACAAGCTGTATATGGAAATACAATCCATACATTAATTTGTTGCTTCCATTTTAAAGGTATAGTTGCGATCAAACCTTCTGTTATAAAATGATTATCTAAGACATTTCCTAATTCTGATATGTACTGTTTTAGGGAAATGTTTGCAAACGATATTCGAACTCGGTTGCTTCATACTTTTGGGCAATTGCAAATTCTCAAACAGTTGAAAAGTATAATCTTGAAATGTCAAGATTAGAGCAGTTTAATCTTGGAGCTGCGACATATTTGAGAGCAATTGACCCAAAACTATGGGTAACTGCATATTATGTTGGACCATATTATGGACATAAAACATCCAATGTGGTAGAGTCAACAAATAAGGTATTCAAGGAGCAACGTGAATTACCTATATTAGATCTTCTTAATACCATTTGGAATTATGTTATGAATCATCGGTTTAAGCGGTATATGAAAGCTATACAAGCAGGACCTCAATTCCATACAGACTATGCATATCGAAAGCTTCAAGAAAATCAACGTTGGGCTAAAGGCAACACAGTTCAACTCTCCTCCGAAACTCGTGGTCTTATTACGCAAATCAACCATAAGACTTTTATTACAGATCTAGTATATCGCACCTATACTTGCGGCCATTTTCAAGAAAATGGAATTCCTTGCGGACATGCATTTACTCTTATTTATGAGCTCCAAGCTCTCACCTACCCCCCAAGCCACCTCATCCAAATCCACGCGCTTATGTTCCATACTACTTTACAACAATCGCTTGGCAAAAACCCTACCAACAGCCTCTATCTCCAATATCACTTGACCAAGTGAAAACAGCGGTAGAAGTAGGAGAGCAAGGTTCTTCTGTTTCGCAGGCACCAAAGGCAGAACGGAAATCAATGGTCGACCAAAAGTAAAGCGAATGGTAGCAGGAGAGTCTAGGACTTGAAGTGCAGGCTGAGCTCAATGGAACAGTAGTTGGACCAGTGCGAGGTAATGGTAGTCAGTCTTGTAGCTTATGTGGGGAGTATGGTCATAATCGAAGAAGTTGTAGGGGAATAACTAGAGGTATTTCTTTTTTTGTAACTCAGTATAAATATCAATAACAATACATATTTTTTATTTCCTATGGCTATATCAATAACCGGCAGTATTGCTGCGTAAATGGCTGCGTATATGGCTGTGGGTATTGCTGCGTATATGGCTGTCGGTATTGCTGGCTATATGGCTGAGGGTATTGCTAGCTATATGGCTGAGGGTATTGCTGCGTATATAGCTGGCGGTAATGCTGGCTATATGACTGAGGATATTGCTGTGTATATGGCTGGCGGTATTGGTGGCTATATGACTGTCGGTATTGCTGGCTATATGGCTGTCGGTATTGCTGGCTATATGGCTGTCGGTATTGCTGCGTATATGGCTGGCGGTATTGCTGGCTTTATGGCTGAGGGTATTGCTGCGTATATAGCTGGCGGTATTGCTGCGTATATGGCTGGCAGTATTGCTGGCTATATAGCTGAGGGTATTGCTGTGTATATGGCTGGCGGTATTGCTGCGTATATGGCTGGCGGTATTGCTGGCGGTATTGCTGGCTATATGGCTGGGGGTATTACTGGCTATATGGCTGTGAGTACGGAGGTGCAGAACAAAAGTCTTTTCCCCTTTCCTATCTGGGACTTGCATATGCAGCGCCATGCATGCATGAATACTTGGCATATGCATGGGCATTCACGCATATTTACGCATATACATAGTCTCAGTACTATGGCCTCAACCACATCATCAGTTGTCGTACTTTCTTACACTGTCCAACCTCTCAATTTACCAGATATCACCGAGGGCTCAATTAGTCAAATATAACTCTGCTCTAACTATAGAATTCATTATATATGAGCCCTTCCCTAACTCTTTCCCTTCATCAAGTTTCTCTGCCCTCTTAAATTGCTTATATTGACCTCCTTAGATATCAACTCTCCAATCGCATACCCCCTGAACCTGCCAATCAAGCACTCTCCAGCCTCCCTAATCGAGCACCCCCCAACCTGCCAATCGAGCACCTCCCGAATCTGCCAATCGAGCACCTCCCGAATCTGCCAATCGAGCCTTCCGAATCTGCCAATCGAGCACCTCGAACACCCAATCCCCGAACACCCAATCCCCTGAACACCCAATCCCCCGAACACCTAATCCCGCGAACACCCAATCCTCAACTCAGATAGTAGTGCTTAGGCAAATTATTGCTAATAACCGAAATAGGGACCTCTGACTTCCCGCAAGGCAGCTGAGCAAGTATGGAAGAATGCATGGCGTGACCTAGAGCAATGGAGAATTCAGCGTTGGATTGAACGCATTCCCTACCATATCCAAGAGGTCATCAGACTTGAGGGTGGAAATGAATATTCTGAAGGACACCCTCCCGTGAAAAGAGATAAAGAGCACAGGATTGCAATCCACCGTGAGCGGCAGCTCCGCATTCAGGAAACCAACAAAATCCATCAGAATGCATGGTCGCTCTTTCAATGCACTACTGTTGGATTGCCAGCCAAGTATGTTGCACATCTTAAGTTTCTTGTTGGTATTCAAGAAGTTGTTGATCTGGAGGATCTTAACACCGATGAATGGAGGCATATGCCGGAGACTGACCAAATTGTCAGTGTCGATCCAATCGACATCGTGATCTCAGCTAGTCCTAAAGGCCGAAAAAAGAAGGCCCCCAAAGATGGTGTTCAGAAGCGTGGTAGGAAACCAGGGCCTCGGACATACAAGGTGCGCTTCATGCCACTATTAACACCTGGTGTGAGTTGGGAAGGAGTGAGGTGGGATGGGTGTGTGAGGTGGGCGAAGGGCGAGGGCATTGAGTAAATAGCTGTCGTAGATTGAATCCGAACTAATATACATATGCCAAGTATGTATGTATGCATATCCGCATATGCCAAGTATGTACAGCTAGGTGGCAAAAAAAACTGAACGCTGCATAAAAGGCCTGAGCATGCAGCGCGCTTGATTCAGATTCAATGCATCAAATCGCGCCTATCACGTCTTTGGTGAATGTCTTACCACGTGGTCAGGAGGTATGTTCTATTACTTATGATCTCCTGGCCGTCCATTCCGAATATCTATATCCTCTATTATTTTGTTAGTGTTAAGTCACGCTGATATGGCCCCAACCTTGTCCCTCAAATTCCCTGGAACCCTCTACAGATGCCTCCTCTACAAATGTTCCTCCCCTAGATACTCCTCCTCTGCAAGCACTGAGCAAGCAAAAACAGCTCTCTGGCTTTGAGAAAGGAAAGATTGTTTTTGCCTATGAATAAGGATGGAGTTACTAACAAATTGCAGACTACATGGGTCGATCAAAAGGCGCCATACATGGCTTCATCAAGTGCTATATTGAGCGTGGGACCCATGAGATATTGGAGAGTCTCTACAGCTCAATGCCTCGCCCTGTAGCGGCTGTTATTAAGGCAGAGGGTTGGTATACCAAGTACTAGATCCGTAGCATTTCTTGTTCTATGTATGCATTTCACGCTGGATCTATATAGCTCCAATACTGCATACTGTATCTGTGCGCGGCTAAGCCTAAAATATGCGCGCTAAATGTAAGACGTGCATACGACTTGCATAAGGCCGTTCAGTTTCTTTTGCCACCAAGCTGTATGTATACATATGCATGCATATGCAGGTTTCCCAAAGAAGAAAGGGGAAATGACTTTTGTTCTGCACCTCCGTATTGCTGTGTATATGGCTGTCGGTACGGAGGTACATCACAAAAGTCTTTTCCACCTTCCTATTTGGGAACAAGGGCTTGGCAGCATATGCGCATATTTTGTTGCATATATGTATGCTTACTTTGCATATGCATTACATTCCTGCATCAAAGGCCAGCCAGGCCAGTCTAGGCCAGTCACACCCTAGGCCTGCCAAAAGAGATAAGGAGTATTTGCTTGCAATCCGTCATCAGCGGCTGCTCCAAATTAAGGAGACTGGAAAAATCCATAACATGGCATGGTCGCTCTTCCAATGCTCCACGCTGGCTTGCCAGCAAAGTAAGTTGCACACCTCAAATCTCTTGTTGGCATTCGCGAGGTTGTTGATTTGGACGAACTTAACCCAGAAGAGTGGGCACACATACCGGAGACCGATCAAATTGTCAGTGTTGATCTGATTGATATTGCGATCTCAGGTCCTAGGAGGAGCTCAAGTAGAAGGGCTTCAAGAGATGGTGTTTGTAAGCGCGGGAGAAAACTGGGGCCTCCAGTATAGAAGGTGCGGTTTGCACTATAATTGACATCGGGTGTGAGATGGAAGGGGGTTGTGAGATGGGAAGGGGAGGGGGTGTGAGGTGGGAGATGAGCTGGGAGGGGGTTGTATATAGATATGTAGATAGCCAAAATATTTCTGTGCATATGCCAAGTTGTTATGTACGCATATCCATGCATATGCAGTAATATGCGGCCTTTCCCAAATAGGAAGGTGGAAAAGACTTTTGTGATGTACCTCCGTATAGCTAGCGGTATTGCTGGATATCCAGCTCGTGAACTGCAAATTAAATATTAGACTAAGCTGGCATAGAAAACAGAGGTCGATTTCAAATTTTGTATCTTAACACATTCGATTCACAAGTCTATTGTGAAACGTCATGACACGTGAATCCCATTCCTGTCGGGCATGGTGTAATGCTTGGCAGCTGATGCAAATGCCTATATAAACTTTTAATCCTCCTACACTTTTTTCGCTCTATGAGAGGCTTGTGCCAACCAGACTTCACTTTTTTTCTCTACGAGAGGCTTGTGCCAACCAGACTACACTTTTTTTACTTTCTTTCACTTTCATCCCAGCGATTCATCCCATCAATCCAGCGACTTGCATCCCATGCTACTCTCCGCCAGTCTACAATGCTCAACCGTATCATTAACCCCCTTCGATCGTCTACTCTCCGCCAGTCCACAATGCTCAATCGTCTTAACCCCATTCGGTGTGCTGGACTCCACTCGCGAAGTGAATACCTCGGTAAGTGCAATACAAGGAAGAGATGTAGGTCACATCTTAACATATATGTAGGCTTAGAACGTCCAGGCATATAATCACTGGCTCACAGACAAAGCGGAAATTCACTTAAAGGTTCGCATGCTTCAGGGGTTCATGATAGCTTATGGTTTTGGTGGCGTAAGTAATGTCTCAGGTTAGTACAGCTAGGTGGCAAAAAAAACTGAACGGCCTTATGCAAGCCGTATGCACGTCTTACATTTAGCGCGCATATTTTAGGCTTAGCCGCGCACAGATACAGTATGCAGTATTGAGATCCAGCGTGAAATACATACATAGAACAAGAAATGCCACGGATCTAGTACTTTGTATACCAACCCTCTGCCTTAATACCAGCCGCTACAGGGCGAGGCATTGAGCTGTAGAGACTCTCCAATATCTCATGGGTCTCACGCTCAATATAGCACTTGATGAAGCCATGTATGGCGCCTTTTGATCGACCCATGTAGTCTGCAATTTGTTGGTAACTCCATCCTTGTTCATAGGCAAAAACAATCTTTCGTTTCTCAAAGCCAGAGAGCTGTTTTTGCTTGCTCAGTGCTTGCAGAGGAGGAGTACCTAGGGGAGGAGGAGGCATCTGTAGAGGGTTCCAGGGAATTTGAGGGACAAGGTTGGGCCATATCAGCGTGACTTAACACTAACAAAATGGTAGAGGACTAGGATATAGATATTCGGAATGGACGGCCAGGAGATCATAAGTAATAGAACATACATACCTGACCACGTGGTAAGACATTCACCAAAGACGTGATAGGCGCGATTTGATGCATTGAATCTGAATCAAGCGCGCTGCATGCTCAGGCCTTTTATGCAGCGTTCAGTTTTTTTTGCCACCTAGCTGTATATACACTCTACAATTACTAATTAATACTTTATAGTTGTTTTCATTGTGGCAGATTAATGATCAGTTTAACAAGCAATTTGAAAAGCTGAAGTCAAACAATGATATTTTAAAGGAGCAATTGCAGGATCTTTTACAATTGAAGGATATTTTACAAAAGCAATTGGTTGTTAGAGTTCCGGAAAAAATTTGATTTTTTTTTCTTTTAGAGAATACATTACAGATTTCTTCACAAGAGACGAGTTGAGCTTCATCTGAGTGTAGTAGTTTTATTTCTTCTTCAGTGGCAGTACTAGAAAGAATGAATCAAGTCTATATTCTTTACTTCATGCTTCGCAACTTTACGTGCAGCCCAGTCAAGTGATGCTACCCTCGAAATTCCGACAGATACCACCGTATCACTCCCTCTTACTTTAAAGGGACCGGTGATTCTGGCTCTAATTACCCCTCCCTACCTACATTCTGTCCGACAACCCCCGAAACGGCCAGAATATGGCTAAAGAAATGTCGCTGGATTATTTGCTAATATGAGCGATGTCGGAAATAATTATTGCCGACATACTAGTGTACGTGGAGGTGTGGGGGGCTATTTGAAGACCTTATCTTGGAGTTGGGGGACTTTGCTAACTTCCTTATCATCACAGGTTGAGGCGACAGCAATTCTTTACACGATATCGGGTTTGCAAGTAGCACTGCAGATTATCACGCGACGGGACTCGCAGGCACGGGACATTCACAGTCGGTCAGGCGTGGGCCGAGTATTACGAGACTGAAGGGAATCTGCCAGAGTGAGAGAGTAGAGAGCGACACGACATCGGGTTCAGTTGAAAGGAAGTGTGAGTTATCTTCCCCCATAACCAACTACCACGAGGCGGTGGTCCCAGAGGCAGAGAGTATAAATACGCGGTATTTGAGCCGAGGGTGTCCTAGCTGACGTTTCAGGGTTCCGACGTATAGGCAGATCCTACACCGTCTCCCAGCTACTTGGGAATTTCCACAACACTGTTCCCCAAATCAAGCGACCAGCCATGCCTCCCGCCCCACGCACCCCCGTCCGCCCCCGCCCCGGGCTAGGAAAAACCGTGCCTACCCCTGGCACGGGCAGGAAGGGAATAGCGAGGGTGACTAAGAGGAGCAGGAGGAAGCTAGATAGGGATACAATCAGGGGGATTAGTACGGCCACCCCACGCTTACCATGGAGGCTAGGGGCTGACATTTGGTGCAGCAAGGGGAGATATCCGCAGGCTCGCTCGCCGAGGAGGAGTCAAGCGGATCAGTGGCGCGATATATGACGACGTTAGGGAGTGTTTGGTAACGCATCTGAGGGGTGTATGTACTTGTTCTGCTGCTAGCCCCGGGACTGAGTTGGAGTGTTGGATGGATAGGAATCTAGGCTAATGGTGCGTCTTGTGGAGGCGGGTTAGATCCTAAAAGACTGCGCAACCTACGTGGAGCATGCCCAGCGCAGGACGATTACCGTTGTCGATGTGATTTTTGCATTGAAGAGGCAGGGGAGGCCGATCTATGGTATGCATTCCCCCCGTAGTGATGGTAAGAGCACTGGTGATGTTAATTGGTGGGTGGGCAGGCTTCGACCCGGAGACGCATGACCCGAGGAAGAGTCATAGGTACGCTACCAGGCGGAGGTAGACTAGTAGGTATTGACTGCTTGGAGGGGCCGGGGATGGGTGGGGGTGGGGCGGGGCATGGTGGAGGGCGGAGGTTCGCGTGCACGTTTTTGAATCTTCCCCCCTGCTCCCTCAGGCGGGCTAATCTTATCGTGTGTTAGCTATGAAGCGATACTTCTTATAAATGACTTTATGTTTACTATCTTGCGTGCAAGCAGCCCATTGTGCAATGTACATCATCTACTTCTAGTCCACTTCTGCTCCTACTTCCTTCCTCCTCTTTTTCCGTTCCTTCTCTATCCGCAGGCTGGCTTTCTGCACCCGCAGCAGTTGAGGGTTGTATGTATGTATGTACAGTACCCCGGCGAAAGTATCCGCGCACCCCCCTGCATAATATGCAGTGCTTACAGCACGAGGTACGACATGTTGTTTAAGACATGCAGCGAGCACAGCTTATAACTTCGTGCGGGGTCAAGTGCGGTAGACAACACTCCTAAATAGCAAAATGTCTTCAGTAGCAGTCCCGCTCCCATCGGATTTAGAAGCAACTGTAGCTAACCCAGTGCTGGCAGAACCACCGGGCAAAAAGAAGAAGGCAGAACTGACTGAGTTTCAAAAAAGGTGGATTGTTGGTGCGCGAGCTTTTGGAGCTTCAAAACTCTGAGCGTTATGTGGAGATTTTGGAAGTCTATCTCCCACTTGTAAAGGAAGATATGGCAGCAGCCCGCATATCTACACTGGTATTCATGCAAGACAATTCCCCTATACATAACTCCTACTACAGTTTAGGTTGGTTACAAGATGAAGGATGGAAGGTTGCAGATCACCCAGCTTTGCTCACCAGATCTCAACCCTATTGAGCATGTTTGGCGATATCTTAAGCGGATTTTATGCCAAAGATTTCCAGATATTGCAACTTGTCGGGGAGGGCCAGCGACTGGCAAGAACAGGTTGGCAGATTGCTTGTTAGAGGCTTGGAAAGAGATTCCGTCTACGTTACTTGATTCTTTAACAAGATCTATGCCTCGCCGAGTGGCAGCTGTGATTAAGGCAGAGGGATGGTATACGAAATATTGAGATCGCTGGACCAGCAGGACCGGAGGTGGGCCTTATAATGTATATACTGTACGTATGTATGCTATGCTGTGCTATGTTATGTACTATGTACTGTGTGATATGGACCTATGTATACTATGGAGCTACGTTCTATGCTATAGTAGTAGTGGGAAAAAAGAAAAAAATTGTTATGTACAAATCCCCCTCCCCAACGGGGAAAAAAAAAAAACTTTAGTCAACTAGCATCTCCCCCCGCCCACACCTTTCCCTTTCCCCTCTCCGCGTCGCCCTCCCTTGCCCTTTCCCTCTCCGCCTCTTCCCCTCCGCGTCGCCCTCTTCCTCCCCAAACATCTTTGCCCACTCTGTCCTCCGCTTCCTCCGCGGCCCATACTCCGCCCGCAGATTCACCCACTCTACGTCCCAGCCGCGGCCGAGGCCCGTGGAGGGGATGTCCTCGCCCATGTACTCGCCCCAGCCGCGCATGACGCACTCGACTGCGCTAACGGTCGCGGGATCTGGTGGGGCCGGGACTGTGTCTGCAGCCGCATGGTCTGGTGGGGGCGGGAATGCGTCTGCAGCCGCATGGTCTGGCGGGGGCGGTGCTGCTGCGGTGGTGGTGGCTGTGGCTAACCTTTGTTGTATGAATAATATTCTTTCAACCAACCGTCTCTGAATTCGGACAAACAAGCCGTTTCTCAGGAGAGGCCTCTGCAAACACGCCGCGCTTCCAGAGCCCCAGGGTCGGGAAGCCGACGACTTGCCCGGCTGGCGCGCACGGCGAGTCCACGGCAGCTACAGCGACGGGGACCGTGAACCGCGCGTACCCGGGGACCTTCTTGATGGCGTTGCTGAGGACTCCCGGCCCCACCCCCGTCCAAACCACCGCGGACCAAAAACAGCCGCAGAATGCTCAGGCACCCCACCGCGCCCCGCACGCCGCGTGACTCTGGCGGCTTCACAATCGCCCTCATTCCGGCCATGCTGGCGTACCCCGTGCCATTGACCATGCGCATAACCACCATCTCGGCCTGGTCGTCGGCGTGGTGCGCGAGCAGCAGATGCGAGACACGGCGCAGGAGGCAGTGCCTGCTCAGGGCATGCCAGCGATACTGGCGATACTGGCGCACCGCCGTCTCGAAGGCGCTCCGCGGGCAGAGGTGCAGCGACGGCAGGCTCGGGTGCGGGGGGTCGAGTGGCAGGACGTGTACGGCGAAGCCGTACCTGGCGGAGAGGAAGGCGACGACGGCGTTTGCGTCGGCGGTGGAGCCCGGGCGCGCGCGGTGATCGACGATGAAGGCGTGGATCGCGGGCGGCGGGTCTGGCGCGGCGAACAGCGCAGAGGCCAAGTGCGCCAGCGCCATGGAGTCCACGCCGCCGGAGACGGCCAGGCCAAGCCGCGCGGGGAGGCGCCGGTCGGGGCAGATGCGGCGCAGGAGGCGGGTGAACTCGCCGGGGGCCACGGGGGCAGCTGGGCCAGTGGTGGTGAGGGGCGCACGGGGGGTGCGGAGACCGCGCAGGGCCGCGTGCCGTCATCGAGCAATGCGGAGCATCCTGCGTGCATGGCGTGCGCGGGGGTGCAGCCGCGGGGTATCGACACACAGTCCTGCCGCTGCGTTGTATGTTAGATGTAGTGTTAACTTGTGTATAAGACTACCGTATTAATTCACAACTAAGAAAGTACCACTCGGCAGGACAGTATTAGTGTATAAGACAGGTAAAACAGCCTAATTTTGGCCGAGATATCCGAATCGTGTTTAAGGCAGCAAATTTTTCTTATAGGACAGTAGTATAGGAATGTCAATGTTGACTGGCACTGCCGGTTTCTTTCACTCATCATCATCACTTGTTACAATGTCAATTCCGCAGGCACCTTGGGCTGGACCCAGTAATATGTCAATTCTACAGGCACCTCGTCCTGGACCCAGTGCGCAAACCACCAGTCTAAAACCTCGCGCAACCTCAGTATTGAAACTGCAGAATTCTAGCAGGTGGACAGCGATTCCAGCACTATCAAAGGTGGATTCCGAAGGACCTGATGTGGCACAAGACATTATACACTTCAATGCCTTATGTGAGGCTGGAAAGCAAGCAACCACTTTGAATACTCCAGTCCGAAGACATCAATACACCCGGGAATTCAAACTGGCAGTTATCACATATGCTAAAGAACATACCTCCCCCTCTATCGATCTGATTATAGAGGCAGTTATACCTCGGCGATTTTCAAAATACTATGTTGCACAGATTTTAGGTGTTGAATTCTTATGACCAAATGGGTAGCTGCAGTATAGAAGTCAGTATCTGCTAACCGTGACATGAATTGTAAGCTCAACCTTATAAATCCTCCCACATGTATACTTAGCTAACACCCCTTAAACTCGCTCATTTCGCAAATGTGGAATCACTGTCCCAATCAATTGTACAGCAGACTCCGAGATCCATATTGAAGGAATCTCAAGTCCCTGACTGGCAACTACCTCCTGAGTCTGAAGACCAACTCGACCTGCCAATAGACACGGAGGATGAAAGTTCTGACCTTGAGATTGTGGATAATGAGGAGCAAGTGGATGGAAGTGATAATGAGCAGGGAGATTACATTACTGAAGAAGAGGCCATGCAATATGCTACAATTACGCTTGGAGAGGAGATCGTGTAAAAAGATATCAATTATACTACTGTGTCGTTCCAAAAAAAAATTTTTCCCCGGAAATTCTTTTATAAGAAAGTATCTCGTGTTTAAGCTAGTATCGCATATAAGACAGTAAATTTAAGGCCCCTCCGACCGCCCGAATGTGAATAAGACAGCATTCTTAGTTGCGAATTAATACGGTATGTTTCTGCGAGTCCCTGCAGAGCCGCAGCCAGGCGACGGCAGTACTTGTACACAGCACTCAATCAGCGTGGGAGCGATCGCCTGTGTAAGAATACGAGGTTATGTGAGCGAGTAATGGTGGATGCGAGAGGAATGTATTTGGTAAGAGACTATGTATCGCTATAGGCTTGCTATGGTACTAGACTGCTCTGTCTCTCTCAATCATACTATTTCCTTCTCTTTTATCCTTTTTCCTTTTCGCACGACTTTCCCCATTAGGATGTTCCCTGTATCTCCATTGTTTCCCCATCTTCGATAGCTTCGTTTCAGTACCCTGTATCCTGCAGGGTTGAGAGTATTCCGACAGCCTGAGCCAGGGCAGAGCAGGGCAGAGCAGGGCAGAGCAGGGCAGATGGAGCGAGTGCCAGAACGGCGCAGTGGGTGTAGTGGAGAGCAGGGTCGTGGGGCGCACTTCAGCCGTTTGATTACATAAGCGCCCGGGACAGGACAGGACAGGACAGGACTCGGTGCGAGAGGCCGCCCTGCAGCCAGGCGACAGCAAAGGAGTATACGAGCGGACGCAATATTCTTATAAAAAACAATGTATTTACAAAAGAGCTATGAAGTTGTTCTCGTACCCTATGAAGTAGGTTGTAGCCAACTGCCAAGAGTATTTTGCTTCTTGAGATCTTGAGGAGCGGTGGTACCAGAAGGTGAAGAAGGATTGTGCAATATATCTTTATCACATATTAATCCCAGATCATTGTTCAAACCAGCCGATGAAGGAGTAAGCCCGGCATCTATATATATGAGGTGACATGATTGATGTTACCGGACTGCTTTTTGGTTGACTTGTTTACTTGCCCGCTTACCGCAGGTCACGTGATATCTGGCTGTAGCGAAGAAAATCTTGGCCTTCGTAATTCTTGACTACGGGTATGGGTACATGACTTCTTCCCATACAAGGCAGGTTGTTACTCTAATATGTAAGAAGATATAAGCTGCTTGATGGGAAATCTTTGAAGCTTGTACTGTGTAGAAAAAAAAACCATTATTGTAAGAAAAATTAATACAAACTGCGAGCGTGGGGGCTCCTAATCAATGGTCGTATGTACTGTACGTATTACATAAGTACGCTCCGGGGTTAGCCAGCAGGGCCTGTGTCTCCGCATTTGTATATTCTGGTGGCCCACTCTACGTACAATGCCCCTACGTTATCACTGTTAGCTTATTTTACACATTGTTTAAACACGATACCTGGCTCAAAGAAACAAAATATGAATATAAAAGTGCTATAGTCACATACTATCCATCTTCTTACTAGCAAGCAACCACCAGCCCCAGGTCTATCTGCCAGCAAACTAATAACTTCGACTTTAGATCTATAGTGGCGAAGAAGCTCATACTTATACACTGGCGTATATTGCTAGTGATGCAAACTGCTTAACCTTTCAAGTTGTCTAGGTACGGCTTAGTCTGGTTGGGGCTCTCATCATCTCCACTTTTCAGCCACGCTGATATTCGCTGAAGCTATACTGAGCTAGTGCTGTTGATTGGAGAGCGTCTAGATGGTTAAACTCTTTCTTTCATTATAAAAGGTTCTTTACCAGACTGCAAGGTTGCATTCTTGATTACTATATGAGTGGTATGTATCAACCAAACTACTCCAACCTTTCTGTGATCTTTAGTCGTCTCTTTTTCATCACCCTTGCCCCTTGCCCCTTAATGTAGTACCTTATAGCCGTACAACTTACTATGACTGTCTACACCTATTCTTCAATCGCTACATTTACATTCTCCTAGTAGCATTGCAGAAATGACTTTGTAGCATATCCAACAAACAGCAATTAAATACAGTCCTAGTGTTGAACTCTAGTATATAACAATTTCATTATACGTATTGCATGTGGTGCCGTAGTGGACCAGTCATGGATATGACATCCTACGGCTGAAAACAACTCTCCGTAATGCTGGGGTGATGACGGGCGTACTTCAGCGATTTTTTGTTTAAAAAAAATCATGCTACTTGATTGATCTGGAGTTGCCGGCAATCCAGCATCGAGAGAGATAACTACATACATTGCAACGCAATAAACTTCGTAGTAAAGACAGAGATACGATCACGCATGAAAATCACGCATTGGACCACTATCACTCCTACAGGGGCAGACGGGGACGGATGTATATCGCCGTTGTGGTTCGGCGCGCTGAAGGTGCATCTTGGTTTGTTGCGGGATTCTGGAAATATAGAAATATAATCTGCCGGCCCCGAGAGGAGAGGTGCAGTATACAGATGACTCTCGTTACAAGCATATCGTCGGGACGGGGGAAGGTATGCTTATAACTAGAGAAATTTATTACTAGGTAGGAAAGCCTCCGGAATGACACAATATGCATACAAAGAACACAGAGACATCAGGAAGAGGAGGAGGATGCTCCGGATTAAGGATTTTACTGATTTGAGATTGTGTAAGCTCCTTATTGGGGTTTTGTGCTTCAAACCAGCATTTAATATAGCGCCAGGTAGTCCCCGAATTTTCTGCAGCATACGTTCGGATGGCTTGTCGCTCACTCTCTGATCATGCTTGTCGTTGCGGAACATGTAGAGATCCATGAGAATTAGGCATTTGAGCTTGTCGGGTAATAGTAGTGTAGTAAGGCTTGTTGTTATGTTACTATAGATTCAACTTGTACGTTACTTTGTGAGATCGTGCGGGGTTATTTCTTATCGATAAACATCCCAATATGGCAAGGCGCTTCTCTTTTTACAAGCATATGTATGGTGACTAAGCAAAAAAAAAAAAAGAATATTCTAGTAACGAAAATATGCTTATTTACTGTGGGACTGTCGAAGTTATGCTTGTAACCAATATATGCTTGTATCTAGTATGCTTGTAACGAGAGACATCTGTAAGTGCAGCGCAGCGGGCTTGGCTCGGAAAAACTATCGCAGTGAACGAAGGTGCGATAACTGTACACACACACAGACGATACGCAAAACAGTCCCCTCCCCCCCCTCTGTCATGCCCCCCGCCGAGCACACACCTACCCTCCCGCCCGCCGCGCTCTCGCTCCTCGCCGGCGCGGTTGCCGGCACCACCGTCGACACCGCGCTCTTCCCGCTCGACACGCTGAAAACCCGGCTGCAGGCACGGCAGGGCTTCGCCGCGAGCGGCGGCCTACGGCACCTGTACCGCGGGCTGGGGCCCGTGGTGCTGTTCTCTGCGCCGTCCGCCGCGCTCTTCTTCGTGACGTACGACGCCACCAAGCGCGCGCGGCCGGCTGCTGCGTCCGCGGCCGGCACACACATGGCTGCCGCGACCCTGGGCGAGCTGGCCGCGTGCGCCGTGCGCGTGCCGACAGAGGTGCTCAAGCAGCGCGCGCAGGCCGCGCAGTGCCGCAGCGCGCGCGCGGCCTTCGCCGAGATCTGGCGCCTGCGCCACCGCGGCGGCGGCGGCGGCGGCTGGCCCGCCGTGCTCCGCGAGCTGTACCGCGGAGGCGCCGTCACCGTCATGCGCGAGATCCCGTTCACGGTCGTGCAGTTCCCGCTGTGGGAGGCGCTCAAGGCGCGCTGGGGCGCCGCAACCGCCACGCGCATCACGCCCCTCGAGTCCGCGCTGTTCGGCTCCGTCTCCGGCGCGCTCGCCGCGCTGCTGACCACGCCGCTTGACGTGCTCAAAACGCGCATCATGCTCTCCCGCCAACACCTCGTCTCCCCGCCCGCCGCCACCGCCACCGCCACCGCCACCGCGCCCTCTGCGGCATCCATCCTCCGCGAGCTTCTCCGCGACGAGGGCCCCCGTGCGCTCATGAAGGGCTGGGCGCCGCGCGTCATGTGGATCAGCATGGGCGGCGCGGTCTTCCTCGGCGCGTACGACGCCGCGCGCGAGGCGCTGGAGATGCTGTAATGGTAGGGGGGAGGAGCGCGGGGTGTGTGATATAGACTCCTTGCTTGCTTTTTTTTCTCGAGTTTTCTGGGAACATGTGCTACTGTACCTACTGGCTAGAAACAAACACCACCACCACCCAAACAATAAAATAAATAAATAAATAAGAGCAGATATACACAGCTCAGAATGCATCTACTTGGTTACTTTGCACCCAGATTTCCAGAAATAACACATACACACACACACCGGCACTTCATGTTTAAATCGCACGCCGCCCTGACTACAACAAAACACCAAAGCATGCGGCAAGTAACGCAAAGTGGTGATCGCGACTGAGTTTGCAAAAAAGTTTGCTATTACCACCGCTTCATGGCTACTAGTGTGATAAACAAGCAATTGGAAACTAGGGGAAAAAAAAAACGAAAAGAAAATAGCACAGCGATATCATAATATACACACAAAGAGTAGCTAGACCTCCCCCCCTGGAGCACACGCTTTCTTGCCAACAATACTACTCATCCTCAGCGAAACACGCAGTAGACATCAATCCTGAAAAGGCACAACATTCAACATCCAGGGCACAAATAACCTTGCCAGAACCCTCCTCCCCCTTGCCCTCTCACCTACTCCAACCCCCCGCGCGTCGAAATCATCTCCTACGACGACTCCGACGCCCCCGCAACCGTCGATTCCCCCGAAACCCCCGCCCCCTCCACGTCATCACCCGCCTCCTCCTTCTCCTTCACATCCTGTATCTTTTTCCAATCCTTCCTACGATAATACAGCACTACATCCCCCCCGCTCTTCCAGATATGGCTTCGTAGCGTCGTCAGCGTCTGATTCGGGTGAACCACCTGCCCCTGGCAAACCAACTCCAACCAGTCCTCAGGCTTGAGTGGTCCCACCGGCACCTGTCCTGTTGCTGTTGCCGCAGCCCCGCCTTCTGCAGCCGGAGGAGCCCCATCTGTTTTCGGCTGCTGTTCCTCCAATGGTGAGGTAAGGGCGTACTCGGGAGGTAGCCGCTCCGCGACATATCCAACCACCTTCCTACACCGCAACATTCGGTTCGCATTTAGCCTGTTCACTCCCGCCTCCGTCGTTGCTGCCGTACCTCCACCTGCCCCCGTGGTGCCCCCGCCTACAATCCCAATCTGCGGTAACAGCCCCTCCCATGGGACTAGCACAAAGCTAATCTTGAATGGCTCCTTCACAGGCACCTTGTTCAACAACAGTACCTCGCCCAGCCACGCTGGCGCATGCTCCTCTAGCAACTTGATATCCGCAGGCTCCGCCACCGAGCCCGCCGTTCCGCGGTATAGGTCCGAGACGCCGCCTGAATCCGGATGGTCTGATTGGATTATGATTGCCGTGTTTGGAGGGGGAGTGAGTAATGGTGCTTCAGTTGCGGGGCAGGGAGTGAGCTTTGAGGAGACATGATGTTGCTGTTTGTCCTTCTCGTCGGAGGCAGAGTACGATGCGCGCAGTTTTTTGATCATACCACCCAGTGTTTCCGAGTAAATACGGTCTGCAGTGGCTGTGGGGGTGGTGTTACTGGCGTTCGAGTTGCTGGGGTCGGATTCAGAAGACAGTTTCCTGTCATCGGCATTAGAGGTGGGTTTACTACTGGGGTCGTTTTTAGCCTTCTTCGAGCCGAGACGGAATTTTCCTAGACCGCCGAAGAAAATGCCCTGGCCTTGAGTACCTCCTTCGGAGGGGGGTTCGGTGGAAGGAGAGGCGGGGGTAGGGCTGGATTCAACTGGGGTAGGTGGAACCCCGGCGCTGGCGGTAGCGGAGGCGGTGGAAAAGTAGTCTGCTGTAGGGGATCTGGGCGTTTGCATAGATGTGCGGATAGGAGTTGCGGTTCCGTAGTCATCAGTTATAGGCTCGGCGGGTGGCAAGGCTCCTGGGGAAACTAGGGCAATAGAAAGCCCGGGGGTTTGGGGGAACGTTGCGGTGCGTGGTATAGCCACCCCTTCAGAAATTGGCGAGTCAATAGTTCCATGGTCGAGTGCAACATTTGGGATGGATAACTGCCGAAGTTTTGAGGGTCGCTTTTCGCTATTTTCTTTATCGATTGATTCCCTATACTCTACATCTCTGCGGAGTTCTTCTGTGATTAGCTTATCAAAAAGACACCTCAGTACCCATCTACCCAGGTTAATTCTCTGGTCTTCCTTGAATTCAGCTTCTGTCTCAAAATCAATCGTATCAGCATACATTTCAGCGTCGAAGCAATAATTCTCTTCAAGTACGCAGGTAAGTTGTCCTGTTCGGGTGTCGACTTGGCACCAGTTGGCTACGGCTTCAACAGTATTGACTTCCGCAGCTACATCTTCCAGGTCTCGTTTTCCATAAGAGTTGATTGGTGTACAGCGTATTAGATCCCACATAATAACATTACCCGCAGTGTCGAGGGTTAGAACCCGCCGGCGGTCGTTGAGAAGGAAATGCTTGATTAGCCCGTCTTGTCCTTTAATTGTTTCTTGTGGATGCTCGTTGATGGGTACCATGACGCCAGGGTCTGTGTCCAACATAGCCTCAGATATAGATGCTTGTTTCGCACTAGCAACGGAGTAGACGGTCACAGCATCAGGATCGCGGACGAGTGGTGATGTTGTGGATAGTCGCAAGATGGAAGAGATCGGAATGGTAGAGCCAGCCTTTGCCATTGGGGATTGCAGTGGAGATGCAACAGAGCTTTGGGATTCATCAGACACATGCTCATAAGGTCGAGATCGAGCGCTCGTAATCGAAGCAGCATGTGGGCGACTAATGACAGGGCTCTTTGCAACCTCCGCATCCGTATCCACATCTAGCCAGCGCTTGATACTCGATGACGAGGTCGTTGTCCAAATATAGTCACCACAGGAAACAACTTTCCGAACACCTTCCCTCTCTTGTGCCACAGCTACGCATAGTCCCTCGTCAATCTCCTTAACATTCCTGATATCTGTTTTAGCGACTAATCCAGTTCGATCACTAGAGTAGAATATGTCCAGGCGGGGGTGAGACGAAAATAGTGACCAGACACTGTCATTGTGCATGCTGAGGGTATGAAGACACCGTCCTCCAGTCAGACTCCACATCTTGATTGTTGTATCCGAAGATGCACTGAGAACATAATCACCCTGCTCACTAACCAACAGCGCACGGATATTGTCTTTATGTCCAACGAATTTTGTCACTGACTTCCCAAACCGTGGATCCCATAGCCGGACAATGCTCTCTGGACCTCCGCTCGCTAACACCCCACTACCATGGGCAAGTGCATATACACTACCCTTGGGATTCGTTTCCGCCTTCCCTTCATCTTTAATGTCAATCTCCATCGTTTGCCCCTTGCCAGCTAGATCCCATATCCTGATTTTCCGGTCCAAACCCCCAGATGCTACCCATCCACCAGATCCATCTCGGGGAGATACCAGACATTTGACATAATCTGTATGATGTCCAATGGTCCCAGGGCCCTCAGCGGTCGAGCTCTGAGGTCGCCATAGCTTGACTGTGAGGTCTGAGGAGCAGGATATCACGGCCTCGTCGGTATGGGTGAGGATGATGTCGTTTACCCAGTGAGTATGCGCCTGGACTTGGGTTTTGAGTGTGGTCGCGGAATTTTCGTTGGTGGAAGAATCCGATGATTTGCGCTGCAGGCTCACACCAAGGTCCCAGGCACAAATGACACCATCGCGACCGGCGGAGTAGCTGAGAGTATATCAGCGAATTTGCTCAGACATCCGGGCGGGGGAATGTGCACAGTGTTCCCTCAGCGGCCACAGCCAAACTGTTTACACCGAGCCGGTGGCCATCGGAATTGGCGAATGGTAAAACTGTAGGCCATGGAAAAATGGAATATAGTCGTTAGTCCTTGAATGCAGTTCATATGCGAATGGTATGGATGTTGTATATAGACGAGGGTGGGTCTGCAACGGCATTCTAATTACATACCATAGCTGATGCGCTGCCTGGCCTTTCGTGCCATTGCAGCACGGGAATTGACGCACGCGGAGCTTCCGGAGGAGATCCTCGGGAGCTGTGATCCTGCAGGTAAGGAGGCGCAGAGCGAAGGAAATAATAGGAGAGCACAGCTCACGGGGCGAGCCTCTCTGACCTAATTAGCATGAATGTAAGTAAACATGAGGGAGTTGCATTCCCACAGCGGTGACCATGAGCAACGACGTGCACGTGCATGAGTGACGCCAAGACCTTCATGACCGGGCAATATGACGGGCCTTGGCGCATTAACCAATGAAATACGGAGGTCCGACACAAAAGTCTTTTCCTCCTTCCTATTTGGGAATAATGGCTTGGCGGTATATATGCATGCATATGGAGCCGTATTTGCATAGTAACTTGCATATGCAAATGTTCCTGCATCACCAGCAAACCGGTCAGGCCAGCTCACCTCCATGGAGGGGTCCTGCCAACCAGCTCCATACATCTGCGCAAGCGCCTAAGAATGTTTGACATTATAACTCATGCTCAGGCGGTAATTTTGCGATCGCTTGGAGAAACTCTTGCTGTTATTCAGCAGCAAACCGGAATTACTCAAAGACACATTCGGAATATTCACAATGAAGCACAGAAGAGGGGGTGGGAACGTGGAACTCCCTTAACCTTGGAGCATGTTAAGTATAAGGATCGCTCTGGAAGGAAAAAACCAACAACGGGGGTGTGAATTGGGTGGAATTTGTTTATAGTTAAAATATACATATATACCCATATTGTGCATATGCCAAGAAACTATGCATATTTATTTTAGGATATGCATGCATATAGTGCCAATCCACTATTCCCAAATAGGAAGGAGGAAAAGACTTTTGTGTCGGACCTCCGTAGTTATTTAGAAATGCATAAAATGCTGGTCCTGTGAGAAGTAAGGGCGTGCGCTGTGAGAGTGCGCCTATACTAGAAGACCCTTCACGTTGGAACCATTCATAAGGAAGATGATATTTTGAGTGCGCACACGAAGCAGCTATGTGCAATTAAGTACTCTGTACGGAGTATTGCGTTGTGGAGTATGAGGTTAGTGAATGTACCTGTAGGTTTATGCAATATTGTAGTTTGGGCTCGATAACAGTGTTTGATACTACTCTACCTAGTTATACAGAAGTATTCCATCACAGTGGTTTGGTTTGATTGCCATTATTATGAGATTACTGATTCTAACTTGTAACTAATCACTATAGTACAAGAAAAGTGAGTAACAGAACATTCACTTTCTAGTTCACTATTTTATGTACACGTTATGTGAATGTTATAAGTGAATACAAAAGTGTGCACTGCATGTGAGTAGCCCAATATTCACACGTTCTGTATGGTTTTGCTCACTCAACTTTCACACAGTGTGAAAAACGGCTCACATAGTGTGAGCACTTTTCCGAGGCGTATTTGTGAACCTAGATGTGAGCAACTAGATGTGAGTAACCGTGCTTCACATCTTGCTTCACATCTTGCACATCTTTGCTCACTCAACTTTCTCACAGTGTGAAAAACGGCTCACATAGTGTGAGCACTTTTCCGAGGCATATTTGTGAACCTAGATGTGAGCAACTAGATGAGTAACCGTGACTCAAATATTGCTTCACGTTGCACACATATCTTACTTCACATCGTTGCACACATATTGCTTCACATCATTGCACACATACCTATATGAGTATATGAGACGTTCGAGTATTCCCCTTGTTCTTCCTATCTAGAGTCGCAACATGAAGCTATTATATACATGAAGGGACAATGCGAATAGCTATTGCTATAAGCAGATACTGTATGAATCCACATCTATATGATGCACCTCATGTTGAGATACCCCAGATCAGTTGATCCACATATCACAGAAAGCGGATCGATGGCAAGACGCCAGCGAAGTGAAGCCACCCGGTCTGATGTTTAAGCACTGGCATGCGCCACTATGTTTGAAAGAATACCCCTTCCTTCTGAACCACCCAATAGGTGGGTATTACACCCAAGAGATACGCAACGTTGAGGCGCCTATCATCCGTGTCGGAGAAGGTATCGGCCAATATACGTGAGCAATGGCGGGTATTACACCCAAGAGATACGCAACGTTGAGGCGCCTATCATCCGTGTCGGAGAAGGTATCGGCCAATATACGTGAGCAATAGCGGGTATTACACCCAAGAGATACGCAACGTTGAGGTGCCTATCATCCCGTGTTGGAGAAGGTATCGGCCAATATACGTGAGCAATGGCGGGTCATGCACGCAAAACACATGTGAGGGTTGGTGAAGATTGTCGGTCGGGACGCCCTCTGGCAGAGGGGGAGTACTGTTACGGCTGAGATTATGCAGACCGGGCCGGCGCCACCCGATGGTGGGTGGTTTAGAGGTATTTCTCTCCTAGCGGAGGAACATACACTGCGTGACTGGGTATCGAGAGCCACAATAAGCAAAGCGAGGCCACAATGGTAGGAAAAAGAGACACAAAAGATAGTGCGCATAGGGCGCATAGGAAAACCCTGGGAGAAGGTGCTTTTTTCCCTACAAAAATGAACGTCTTGATTCTCCTAGATCTCTCCCTTCTTTTTTACACCAAAAAACGAACATCTATGCACTCCCAAAATGAATGTCGATCCTCTAAATCACTTCCAACAATGAATGTCATTCTGACCTCAGCTCCACACACATCCCTCGCTAAGACGTCATCCCAAGCACTCATACGAAACTAACCTTGCCAACCCGACTACCTCACATACCCGTTAAGCGAACGAAAGCACAAGCTAACAAGCGCGCACTCTTCATCACCACCATAGTGGCCTGACCGCTTTCTTATATATATGCCCACTTCTTGTATCTAGTTTTTGCTCTCTAAGACTCGAGCGAAGTCTTGTATTGCTGTACAATCAATATGACTAGTCTGGTTGGCACAACACCCTCCCATGGAGGGTCTGGTATAAAACTTCTTTTTCCATTTTCGCTAATAGAGCTAGTCTACCTACCTTGGTGCTGTCAAATAGCCACCGTTTTGTCGGAAGCCCCCATACTAAAAACTACAGTACCGTAACTTATTTCTCTAGACCCTCCTGTGGAGTAGTCTGGTTGACTACCTGTGGAGGGTGTTGTGCCAACTAGACTAAGGTTGGCAATGCCAGGTTGGTTGACGCCAGGCATAAAATTTACATGTTGGTTGACGCCAGGAATAAAATTTACGTGTGGGCTCAACTCTTCTCAAGCAAATACGAACGACTAGAGTTCTAGTGGAATGTAATTTTTCACGTACTGACCAACCCCCAATGTTATCTTCTAAAGCATCGACAACATATGTAACTGCCCTAGTTCTGGTATGGGTAAGAGTCTGAATTTGTCTGAACTATCCTCTGTAATTTTACAATACAGTGACATTTTACGATATACGCTACCGGATATAAGAAACCCAAAACTTCGAGCGTGAGACTAAAAGTCAAGGTTATGTCCACAAAAGGCCAATATACTAGTAGCGGCGTGCGTCTATATGGACAAAAGAGATAACAACCGGAATTTGCATGGGAAAAGAAGTAGCTCTTGTCTATAGGAAACTCTCTTAATATTTTGCTTATTAACATAAAAGTCCAAGTTTGCTTCTATAAAGAAAACTGTTTTTGCACCTACGTTTAGACAAGTACCTCTCTCCATGTGACCTCGTAACTTCACGTTGTTATCTATTCTCATACCCAAGCCTATTATTTTTTTGTGTGGCAGTAAATCCTATATCGGAGGCTTGCTCAATAATTGAATTAATACTAGTGGGATGATTTCCTTAGTTCAGGGTAATGCATTCCTGACCCCACAAATATGCCGGAGTAAATACACATGCTCCCTCCTCATACTAATAATATATAAAAGAGTAATATGCGAAGGCATGAAAAGTATGTAAAAGAGCAATGTGCGAAGGCATGAAAAGCATATAAAAGAGCAAGTAGCCAAGGCATGAAACGCATGTAAAAGAGCAATGTGCAAAGGCAGGAAAAGCATGTAAAAGAGCAAGTAGCGAAGGTATGAAAAGCATGTAAAAGAGCAAGTAGTGAAGGCATGAAAAGCACGTAAAAGAGCAATATACGAAGGCATGAAAAGTATGTAAAAGAGTAATGTGCGAAGGCATGAAAAGCATATAAAAGAGCAAGTAGCCAAGGCATGAAACGCATGTAATAGAGCAATGTGCGAAGGCATGAAAAGCATGTAAAAGAGCAATGTGCGAAGGCAGGAAAAGTATGTAAAAGAGCAATGTGCGAAGGCAGGAAAAGCATGTAAAAGAGCAAGTAGCGAAGGTATGAGAAGCATGTAAAAGAGCAAGTAGTGAAGGCATGAAAAGTAAAAGAGCAATGTGCGAAGGCATGAAAAGCATGTAAAAGAGGAATATGCGAAGGCATGTAAAGCGTGTAAAAGAGCAAGGAGCGAAGGCATAAAAAGAATAGGCCTCGCCAATTGGTCCTCTCGATTTCCCAATGTAGTAATTTTATTGCTACTTAAGTAATGTTTTATTGATATTAAATCATTATTGTAATAATTATGTAGTGTAGTGGGTTGCGTTTGAGCTTGAACAATTGTTTTTTGGTCGCGGTCACAGGTTCGATTCCTTTTTTAGATTTTTGTTTTTGCCGAAGCCTGTCTATTGACATTCTGGGAAGTAACAAAGCTAGACGCAGATCGTCCGGTGACGCAGCGGGGGTGTCGGTGGCGTCCTGATTGTGTTGCGATGGAGCAGGGCGTCCGGACGCTTGGTGCTGCGTCCTGACGCCAGGTTTTCTTGCTGATGGACTGGGCGTAATGATGGCGTGCAAAATAGATCCTTGTTAGAGCTCTGAGGTTCGGTAGCTGATAGAGTTTCTGCAATGTTTCCAGATTATATATATCTGTTCTGGTTAGTGGTCCTTGCAACTTACGTCTTGTCAGCTCAGGAGTATCGTCTCTAGAGAGATGTAAACCCTAGCACGTCGGACGAATAATGCTCCTTTTTTCGTCGGGTATGTGGGGAAGATCAGGGATCCATTGCTCAAGATTTCTTTCCCGCATAGCAAAATTGTGTGCCTGCATGTAAGTCCGAAGGATTTGTGGCAATGCATTGATGTGGTTAGTCTGACAGTATGCATCCTTCAGAGGCTTATGTGAAGCCTCATATATCTCTGTTGAACATTGTGATAGGGATTCGTATTTGACTATTTGATCCATGAAATACGAAATCAAATGCATCTTTGGAAAATTGCAGTATGCGCCATTAGTAACGGTGTCATGCACCAATTCCTTAGTCCTTTGTTGCAACTCCTGCTGGAGCTTGCATCGTTTGGAGGGGGTCTCCAGATGTAATTCATCCGACGCTAGCAGTTGATATTCTGCACGGAGGTCTTTCGATGCTAGCTTTGCCGCAGCCTTGGAGGACTTCGTGGCTCGAAAGTGAAGAAATACTTTCTTGTATTTACGGAAGTCCTCCAGGTAATCCTTCATTGATTGAATGGTTCCCGGGGTGTGGACCTTGTATTGTGCAATTAGGATAAAGTCTATAATATACCGAACGCATAATATTGCCTTGTGGCAAGATGCTTAGTGTCGGGTTTCAATTGCCAGAGTGTCGGATCTCCTACTGAGTGCAGCAGTAAACACTGCCAGAAGTACCCGTAGTAAATTGCACATTTCCTTACCCTGCCATTGGGAGACGGAACAGTAGGCTTTGTTTGGCCTAGTAAAACCCAGGAAGGGGGGTAATCTGGACTATATGTGATTGAATACCGTAAGCCGTCCAACATGATCTAGGAATTCCTGGATCCATTTCATTAAGTGGGTAAGCATCCTCAGGAGAAGTGTGTGCAAGGTATCCTCGCGAACAAGAGTATGAGGTTCACAGTTGAGGATATGCTAAAGGGCATTGTTGATCCTCTTGACACCATTACATTGAAGCACTTGCAGGTTGGATTTGTGGTATGGAGTGGCATACCGGGAGTGTTGCTGTATATCGTATGGTGTGTCCGGAAGGTCCCCAAATTTATTGGGAGGGGCAATGCAGACCAAGCATCGATTTGAAAGATTACCATGGATCATGACATTCTCCATGTGGTCTGCCAACTAGGCAGATAGCCTAGGCACGCAATTGCGTACCTTTTCATCGCAACACACCATCTCAATCCCTTGCTGACTTCTTGCGTCGGCTAGGGGACTGAGTATGGAACTCAGGATCTCATGCGTAACCTGGAGGGCATCTAATTCCTGGGCTTCGGTCGGGTTCCCAGGAACTTTATCAAGGCACTTGGGGAGGATGGGTAATAAGGCAATCGGTATCCAAGCATTCATCGTGGGTTTATTGCGTACAATGGAGTTTATGTTGCCCAGACTCATATATAGTGGCCATAACTTCTTATCCCTAAAGAAATTGGTGAGATAGGTTTGATCTGATGCCAAAAGGACTGGAACCACCGTACACCCGACGGGAAATTGTTTCTGGAAGGCGTAAGCAAGCGGCCATAGTAGGGTGATTAGGGTACATACCTGCTGATCCCACCACTATGATACTGTATTCATCTCCGAATATATTCGCTCATTATTCTTATTGAATAACTTGACCGGTTCCCAGAGCATATGTTTCAGATATGCTCAGTGCCGCAATAGATATTTGATACAATCTATTATGTTGCGATAGTAGAAATGAACCTTAGGATGCTCCGCATATTGAACTGATCCGGTTTCTTATCCAGGATCGGCAACCATTTTGTCGGTTTGGTTGGTGAATGTGTACCCCGATTTGAAGGAGACACCAGACGTCGGGGGGTCGGTGGGTGACCTCGGCAAGATGTTGTCCCGAAAGAAATCTTTCAATCTTAGTTAGGGACACCTTGCTGAAAGTGAAAAACCAGGCGAGCTTGTAATCTCGTGCATTAAGGAACGGATAGAGATGATTGTATCCCGGTGTTCGCTGTGTCGAAAATGGAAAGTCTCGGAGTGGTTGGCCAGCTTAATATCTGGCTAGCAAGTGCCGAATCACGTCAGTCTTAAATGCATTGGCATCGGAGGGGGAATCAGGGGTTTCGGGGATGGGTTCTGCGTCGGAGTCATTGGCAGGATCTTCGAAGTCATCATGGTGCACCGGCTGATAATATACATGCGCACGTGGAGGGAGTAGGGTGAGTGATGGTCGGTCGGGACGCCCTTTCCGAGTACTGTTACGGCGCAAGGCTGTCGGGGGTGGGGGACATCCGGTTGGATAACGTCAGGTGTTATGTTGCGATTTGATGCATGGATTGGAGGCATGGCGAACCCCACTTCCTATATATTCACACACATCCTGTATCTAGTTGTTGGCTCTTCGAGCAATGTTTTAAGTTCAACCCGCACCCGTACGTGCAGTTAGTTTGGCCCGAGTCTGTGATCATGATATCGCTCGCTCCCCAATTCCCCATGTTCCGACAACATTGCCATGGTCACCGGCTTGCCCCTAACAAGAACCCTGTGAGATAGGTTAGTTACACGTCCACATATCGGAGGTCTGGCAATGCTCTCACCTATATGAACTGAACTTGCTCGGTCATATATCGGAGGCCTGGCAGTGTCGATATTGGAGGTATCGCAGTGTTGACATTGCTGAAGAACTCTGTAAGATAGGTTAGTTACGCATGCAACTGTCGTAGGCGTGACAATTCTCTCACCTAGATTGCAGTTCATGAGTTTTGTTGACTTGTGTTGTGATTGAAAATTCTATGTCCTTCAGCTTGAAGTGTGCATCGTGTGCTAGCGGCAGCTACCGCATAGCCTATTGGCGGTGGAGGGAAATTAGGGTTGTGCTGTCCACCCAACTGGGTATAATCAACCCTAGTGCCAACCAGACTAAATCAACCCAGACCGCCTGCGGGTGGACTGGAAGCAGAGTGTTATAGGGAGTCCTCCTGGAGCATATCGTCGGAGAAGTGTCTCCCAGATGCAGTAGGCGGATGTGAGTCTCCCGGAGACTAGAGTGGGGAGCGGTGTCTCCCGTAGACAGAGAACGGGAGGGGGGCATCCAGGACACTAAGGTGGTGTGGGTCTCCCGGCCAGAGGCCGTTCTCGCGGAGGCACGTCAGCGCAGGAGTGGAATCAGACGCGACTTCGGGAGGGGTCGTCCCCAAGTGGCAGAATGGCTCCGGTGGCGTCCGTGGCGTCTGACGCCCTCTATTTTCTTTCGTGATGCCTCACCGCAGCACGTATTTTTTTTATTTTTTTTATTTTTTTTTTATTTCAATACTCGCATAAGGCATAACCACGGCGAGGTACCGCAGCACGTATGGATGTCAGGGTAAACAGAACTTTATTTTCGTATAAGCAACTTCGCTTGAATCTCAACCACCTTCTTCGTTCCTCTAACCCCAGGTACCAGCTCATACCCCACCATCTCAATTATTCCAGTTCTCTGCCACAAATATTACACCCATTCCCAACCTTTTGCACTTTTGCAAGAACGTATATGTACTGAGTAAAAAGAAATAAGAAAATAAAAAAGGTATCCCACCCGTAGCCTACCATGCATCCAGGGGGGTTCCACTATCACCCGTGACCAATCGTCACATCTGGCAACACCATTGATTCCTCAGTCACTGGTGATTGTTCGTATAACACATTCATTGTCATAAACACAAACCACGAATTCATTCATCTGATCATTATATCGTATGTTGACAACTACCACACCATTCGCTGTTGGAGGATTCATCGCTATTTGCTGTGTTGCCGCAGAAAAATTTACCAGGTAAATGACTGTTTGATGTTCGTTTGCATATCCCTCACACTGTTTGAGTGGCGCATCGAAATCAGCGGCCGTTACTTTGTTAACCTTAAGTTCAATCCCTGCCCAGTTGGTCATTCCTTTGTGAATCAGCAGGTCCAAACGTTTTGCTTGACCAGGCATTCGTGCTTCACTTGAGCAAAGCCATTGCTCCGGTAGGATGTGTCGCAGTATTGCATACAGTTCGACATGAAATGCATTCTCTGACGGTCCCGCTTTGTTATACATCTGTTTGTTTCGAAGTTGTTTCGGGGACAGATGTTGGACCGCAGTTGTTATTAGTTCAATTGGACCTTCTACGGTTGCTAAAGGAGTACAGCACGGAAAAACAGCTTCCACACAAACACGAAAAATCAACGGACTGGTAAACCGCACCAGATTGCTATTGCTATTGCCTGCTGGTGTAATTATCCCCATATTAAGTAGGATTTTATCCAGTGTCCCAAGACAATCCAGCTCTAACTTCCAGGTTTCTTCGGCATGAACTGTTAGATTCCGGACATGATCGCACAGCTCCCCGTTGCTTCTGAGATTCCTCATGATCATTTTTCGTACCCCATTCAGGTAGTCCTGGTACTCCGTTTGTAGTACAATTCTCCAGGTTTGGGTGGTTGGTCTGCGCTCATGGTATAACTTCAACAGGGCCATCAAAGAGGCTGCATGGCCTCCAGGTTCTGCCATGATTGCAAGCTGCAAAGGGTCCGGTATCGAGATACCCCATGCCTCTGTGAACTCTGTAAAAATGGCTGACATTTCTCTGATGGTGAAAGGTTGCATTTTATAGAATATCGCCTTATTAAAAGGTGAGCAGAGGCTTTTTTCAGGTTCGGTCCCCCAGTTCAACTCGCTGAGTTGAAAAGTCCCGACCCCAATGTAGGGGATCAGCATAGTTGTTAGAGACTCAAAGAATCGTTTTGCTTCGCTTAATAGACCAGGTGATACAGTGCGTGGGGGAAAGTGTTCACTCACCCCTTATTTATGGTCCAAGCGCAACTGCATATGCAGCAATGTGAAACCTGCTAATCAGTTGAGTAAGACAGTGCAATCGCGAGCCCAGATATAAATCTATAGATATATACAAGACGTCTAGTATCAATATTTAGTATACCACCCCTCCGCCTTAATAACAGCAGCAACACGGCGTGGCATGGATCTAGTTAGTGAATCTAATAGAGATGAAGGTACTTCTTTCCATGCCTCCTGCAAACATTCAGCTATTCGCTTTTTAACAGTTGCTGGTCCCCCAGGATATGAAGCGAGATCTGGAAATTTTTGATGAAGTATCTTTTTCAGATATCGCCAGACATGTTCAATGGGGTTCAGGTCCGGAGAACAAGCTGGATGATCTGCCACTTCCCACCCTTCATCTTCTAGCCAACCTCGAGTAAGGTATGAGGTATGAATAGATGAATTATCTTGCATGAACACTGGGTTAGAAATACCAGCAGCTTCCATATCATCCTTAACTAGAGGTAAGAAGGCCTCAAGAATCTCAATATATCGTTCAGAATTATTCCGGCCCACTAGCATAGGATAAATGTATCCTAATGTAGACCCCCAAAAGCATCCCCATATCATCAAACTAACTTGTTGCCCAGTTCTATTATTTGTATTAGTTTGAATACTCTAAATCTAAAAGTAAAGGATTATATATACCTGCTTCCATCTGCAATCCCAACCTTATTAGGATCTTCTCCTTCTTTGCGCCATACCCACTTCACAGTACCATGTTTATTTTTTTCCACGGTGCATTCATCACTCCAGATATAATTAAGCCACTGCTCTTCTGTCCAATCTTCACGCTCTAGTGCCCACTTTAAACGAGCAGTAGCATGTGCAGCTGTTAACTTAGGTCGCTTTCGAGCTATCCATTTCCGATATCCTTTGCCTTTCAGGTATCGGCTTAAGGTGCGTGGGTGAACTTTAACAAGGTTGGTATCAACATTTTGCTGAGGAGATAGCTTAGATATTGAGCGATCTCCTTCAATAATATCAATTATTTGAGCACCAATTGTATCGGTTATTTTCGGAGGTCGACCTTTTCGAGCTGCATTTTTGTGATCTTGATCTCGCTTAGCATACCTATCTATTAAATTAGTAGCTTTCCTTTATGCTTGTTCAAGCAAAACTAAGATATACCGCTTAAGAAAAGACCGGACAGTAGCTTCATTCCGCTCCACCTGCTTCCCAATTTGTCTATTTGATGCACCACATATATTCATGCCCACAATAACCCCCTTTGTGAAATCATCAAGCTCTCCCTTTGACCGCCCTTGCGGTCTAGGTGCAGTTGGCACTGGAGTTGTATCGGCTGGGTCTAGAGCTGGGTCTGGAGCGGACATCGATGCCATGTTGATTGATGTTGAAGCACAGGAAGAGTCATGTAATCTTGACCCCACTTTATGCCTTTATTCAGGCCACCTGTTTCACCGCTGCACCGCGTACTACTGCATGTCTTACCACGTCGCTGCATATTATGCAGGGGGGGGTGCGTGAACACTTTCCCCCACGCACTGTAAGTATATCATCTGCATTTCGTCTATCAGCAGACATAGGCACTTCCGTTTTGTTTTTTCGCCGTGGCCAGTGCGCTGATTATATGCCTTCGAGATTTGGCTTCGGAGATCCTTCCCATCCAGGTATTGACCAAAAATTCTGAACGAGAATAGCGCATATAAAGATTCGATATGATCTCTACAGTGAAAATCCCCCTCAGTCATTGATATGTAAACAGGATACATATCTGAAGCCCTCAAATATTCCTCCATTGCCCATAGAAACGTGGTTTTTCCACTATGATATGGGCCATGGAGAATTACGGGCCTTTTTGCCTGCAAAAGCTCTGCCGTTTCCTGGAATGGCTTCCTCTTCGACGGTTGGAGCTTTAAAGCCTGGTCCCCAGAGTGTAGGGGTCCATTCACAGTAATAATCTTATGGTGCCTAAACATTTGCGGGTTTTGGTGTCTAGTACTAGTACCTATATACCGGATCCCACAAATACATCAGATAACCACCTAATTGAGGGATAGTAGGAAAAACTTATAGCGAAGCTCGGAGGAACTTACCCACAGATGACTGACCTTGAGGCTCTATATAACACAATAGCATTAGTACTATTAGGACGAAAGACACAGAGGGGTGAGAAAGGAAATATGAGAATCGACATACCAAGACAAAAAGCGACAATAATATCCTTCTTTGAGCCACTTGAAAAAGGCCAAGAAGCGCTGAGTTCGATCTCAGGTTTCAAGACATCGGTGTCCTGGGGCTCATATTCACAGGCTCGCTCGAAATCCCCGTTAAAGTGGTATAACATGATCTGAGATTTAGGAATAGAAAGATTTTCTTGTGCAATGATCTTCTCCTTGACGTCCTCGATGCACAAGCCCTTCTCACCGGGGTAGGGGGTTAAGGTTACCAGTGACCATCGGTATTGGCCCCAGCCGCGAACAGTGAACCAGTACTTAAACTCCTGAGGTTTATCCATAGTACCATGAGAGTAAAGTGTAGGACCGAGAACAGAGGAAGAAGGATGATGGTTATTTGGAGAGGTTGGGTATGAAAGAAAGGGAGGAGGAGGAGAAGGAGGAGAAGGAGGAGGAAGAGGAGGTGGAGCAGCAGTCTTCCAGAACCAGGTGAACGGATTCAAGTTCGGCGGAGCCATGCCAATTCCTACCTTGAACTGTGCAAGCAAACGGTGGTAAAGACCGTTCCTTTGTAAAATGTGGGAATCGCCTGTTACAGTAGTATGTAATGCTGGTCCGAGAGTAACGGAAAGGCCGACGTAGACTATAAGTCACCAGACCTTTTTGCTTGCTGAATAAAAAGTGTATACTGGTAGTCCTTCGTGCCAAGAAAGCGGCTGGATTTATACTCAGCCATGGGAGAAAGATTCTCACGTATGGATGTGAACTTGAATATTTGCTTGATTCGACTTTTTAAGGTGCCAACAGGAACATGGTTCTCCGCAAATTACTCGCATATACGTGATACTCACGTACACTCCCACACATACTTTACGTACATATCTCAGGTGAAGTGGACCTTCGTTGGCCATTCATCTATCCACCGTTGCTAGTGTTGCTACCCATAACCTTGTTACTTCAACAGGTTATGAGCCCGGAGCAGGCTCGCGATAGATATTCACCTTTCGATTAAACCAATCCACAAAAATGCAGAACACCGAAGCAGAGTCCAGCAATGCTGCTACTTCCAGCAATGCCGCTACTTCCAATGCTGCTACTACTAGTACAGCTTCGCAACCTTCCAAATCCTCCTTCCTGTTGTCCAAAGACTTCTGTTCGGCTGAGGTAAAACTCAGCAACATTGAACCTCTCGCAGGGCAACACAATTATGAAGACTGGTCGTCGCAGATGGTGTTGATTTTCGATGCCATGAATGTATTCAATATTGTCGTTAATGGTGCTTCACCCACTTCCGATTCTTCTGCTGAAGAGCATGAAGGTTTTCAGACCTTATCAAAACATGCTCTCCTTATACTTATCCAGGTAATTAGCAAGCCGATTCTTAAGAAAGTTTCTAAGTATAGGTCACCCCATGCTATATGGAAATACCTGAAAGAAACTTACTATAGGGACACGGCTATCTCTTTCGTCCATCAAATAGCTGGTTTATGTCTCCTCACAAGTAGAGAAAGTTAAATCAGTGGCGGAATTTATGGATAAGTTTGAAGATCATTGGGTAAGAGTACTTGAGATGTCTGCCGGCACTGATACATATAGACAAAAGTTTAAGGCATTTCTAGAAGAGGACTTTGCCAAAAGGGACTTCCTTCTAGCTGCCTTAAGCCCCGTCTATCCAAATCCAGTGGATAATCTTACAACAAAACCCGAGTTGAGTTTCGCAGAAGTAAGATACCGGTTGTTGGGCCTTACTTCTAATAATCACTCTCTCCTACAAGGAGATTCAGCTCTAACTACGACTAACAAAAAGCGCAAGTTTAGTAAGGATCGCAAGCGATCCGAGTCCACTAAGACTTGTAGCTATTGTCAAAAGCACGGAGGTAACTCCTCTGCCCATACATGGCAGGAATGCCGCAAGCTCAAGCAATATCAGAAGCAGAAGCAGGAGAAAGCTGAGAAGAACTCTCAGTCCACAACCTTTAACCAGCAGCAACCTTCTAATCAAGGCTATGTTGCTGCCGCTTTTGTTTCTACTGATCTACCCAAAGAAATGGATATAGATCAGTCTAATGTCAGTATTTCTTCTTATACCTGGAAATTTGACACATGCGCAACCACTCACATGACATCTGATATAGGACAGCTTGAGCATGTTAAGCCAAATAACGGAGTTGTAAAAGTAGGAGGGGATAACATCCTTTCCGTGGAAGGAATCGGTTCTGTTTTCTTGAATTGCATTCTTCCTAACAACCTCCATAAAGTTATTCGTCTTACCTCTGTTCTATATGTTCCTTCTTTGGGTCACTCATTAGTGTCATGGAATGTGTTGAATCTAAGGGATATTTGATGGAAGCATCTGGCAATAGGATTATTGTATTTTCTGAGCTTTCTAAACATCCTGTACTTATGGCTGAATTTAAGGGTAATCTTCCGTTTATTGCTGAACGAACTGATCTCTCCCTTTTTGCCACGAGCTTCGCCGAACCAGCTCCAAATAAGAGCTTCGAACTTGCTCCTAATCAGAGCTTCGAACTCGCTCAACTCGCTTCTTCTTCCAAACGAGCCTCTGAACCTCTGAATAATGGCGTCTTTAATTTCTACTGTCTGCTATTGCCTTAGAGTATATGTATATCGGCGAATAGATTCAAATCAATAGAGTCTACATACTTATTTTGTTATATCTTAATTGAGGGCGAAGCCTATTATATAATCTCCATTGCTTATCTACGCTGTATTTCAATACCGATTTTCTTTTTCTGGATCGTGAGGACCAGGCGCTCGAGGTTGAAGGTCTTGTAGAGTAGGGGAAAACTATAGAGAAACTAAAGGGAATTTTGCTCGATTTAGCGTATGCTTGAGAAAGAGCATTTTAGGTCGGCATCCTGATTAGGTAGTCCAACATTATTGCCAAGCCTTGAGGGTAGCCGACCCTATCTTACGAGCTCACGCCGAAACAAAGAAGATATATAATTGTTAAGGGCCAACATGGGTCGATCTAAATATATCAAACCCTCATGAAAGCCAAGACACAGAAAAAGAAAGGAAAGCTGGCAAAACTTTTGTAAACACCCAACCAACAAAAAAAAAAAAAAATTCACTTCCGCATTGACAATTACTAGCCCAGAGTCTACATCTCTCTCCTCTTCGCCCTGTGTTCCGCCGCCTTCTCCTTCCTCACCACCTTCTTTCTCTCATGCTTCTTCATTTTCTTTACTGCAGCTCTCTCAGGGTCCGCTATCTGCTGAATAGACCTTTTATGTTTCCGCTCCTTTCTCTTCTCCTGTACAGCTTCCTTTACACCAATATATGCCTGCCCGTACGTAGTGACTCCCATGCGGCTCTGTAACATCCCCAACGCTTCTTGTGCTAGAACCTTGAGGTCTTTAATAAGATCGTTCTCTGGGGAATCGATGAGGTTATATAGAGGCATGATCATGGTTGGCGCTAGTGGGACGAGTTCTTCTCCGGGGATTACCTGGGTCATGGCAGCGAGCCATTTGATAGCGGAGCTTTTACCAAGAACAATCTGGTTTTCGCCAATGTTAGCAGTGTCAGTGGAAAGTACAACGTGAATCAGAATCGTACCTTTCGCATATTACTCTCATTTCGGATGACGGCAGAGATCCTGCCAAAGAGCCATAGGAGCGCAGATTTCTGTGAGTTATCAACTTGGACCTCAAGAACAATCTCTTCATCACCCAAGTCTTCCTCCTCGCTACTCTTCCCTTCCACAGACAGCTTATTTGCGTGGAAGCATCGCCCAAGGAAGAGCAAATTCTTGACAACCTGCAATGCAAGCTCTTCAGTTAATTCTAGACTGTTTAGCTGTGCTGTAGTTCTCCTCGCTGTTATCACCATCGCCTCGCTGTCGAATGTTAAGCCTTTTCCATTGACTAAAGGCAGGCAATCCAGCGGCGACTTTGCGAAACCAGCGAAGAACAGTCCTGTGAGCTTCGCGCTGGATAATCGGATCCAAGAATGTGGGTATGAGAGACAGTTGCGAACAGCTTGCCATATTGACAGCTTTTCTCCCGAGAATGCAATTTGAGGGAAGAGCTGAGCAATCTTGGCCCAAAGCTGTAGCGAGAAGTACACCAACTCCCAACCAGTGGACTCATCTTTAGACTCGCCATCGTAGCTGGTGTTCTCCAGGAATCCTAATAGTCTGTCTGTAACGGCACTGACCTCCTTGAGGCCACGAGACTCGAAGACTTCGAAATAGAGCCCATAGAGCTGAAGTGCAAGACGGATTAAACCTGATTGATCATTTTGATCTAGCCATTGCCGAGCAAGGTTCATGAAAGTTGCCATCTGTACATTGTCTGCCCGCTCCATTATCTTCTTAATCAAGGCACCGGCCATCTCTCTACAATCCGAGGAATCGTCGTTGACCAGAACCATGACCAATGGCACGAAAAACGTCCCGATTACGTCTTGAATGAGGCTCTCTCCGATTTTCATGATAAGCAAATAGATAGCTTCCAAGACCGAAGATCGTCCAGTTTGATGAGGGTAGTCCAGGTTCTTCATCAAGAAAGCAAATTGTTTCTTCAGTCTATCCTTCCCTTGTGGATACTCCATGATGAACTGCACATACGTCCCCCTTGCGAGGTCTCTGACAGAGCGAGTCTGGTTTGTTACCATGACCTGTGCAATGTCATCCAAAACTTCGTAAACCTCAGGGATGTTGATTTTCCGATTCAGGACTGCCTTGATAAAGTTGAACGTTATACCTTGGCGATCTGGTTCCTTGATGTCAGGTTTGATCCTTGTAAGTATATACGCAATGGCACTCTCCTTCACGGTCACATCATTTCTCTCGTGTAAAATAGCAGCTGTAAGCTTCAAACTAGCTTGAGCGATCTCTGCGTTTGTCGAAGGACAAGACTTGACGAAGCTCATACACTGTTTTATGAAAACAGGAACGCCATAATCGATAGAGGGAAGCTGGACACGAATAATTGTTGTCAAGAGACGTAGGGCTGAAACGCGGACCTCCTCGTGGTTCGACAGGACCGCATCTCCAATAACGCGAACCCAACCAGCGAGATTCTCTGGAGTCATTAAGTTATCATACTTGGTAAGGACTACCCTCATAATATCAAGAGAAAACCGTATCAACTTATAAACGTAGGAGCTTGTGATGGCCTGTGATGGTGTTTTGCTTGGAGCTTTCAAGTTAACAAGATATCTCTGTACTTGTTCATTTACTGGTTTCTCAGACGATTTTTCAGCAGCCGTGGCAGCTATATAACCTTCCTGAACGACCTCGTAACAGAAGACAAGGAGGTCCCGACTATTAACAGCTTCATTCTTTAATAGCCCAAGTCCAATCCTCCTCAGAAGCTCGTCAATTTTCTTGACTAACTTCAGCGTAACGTTTTCTTGCAAAAGTGCTTGTATGGGACGCACAATCTTGTTCAAGCTGCTGAGAGCCGCTGTTGACGCCAAAAGCTCGACTGTGTCATAACTTTTGCTGCTCTTCACCTCCTTCATCTTGGAGATATAGCCTTCAGCATCCTTCTCCATACCAGTTACCCCAAAGATATCATCCATGACGACGTCCATCATCTCAGATAAGCAGTAGTCGAGAGCACCTGGCTTATATGTTGGTACGACGGTAACTAATATAGAATGCATTGTGAATGAGAGAACGTGTAATTGATATCCGCGTAAAAGTGCGCCACGAAGTTCCCTGATGATAAATGAAAAATACTGTGGACCTAGTAGAGCGGTAATCTCTGTCAATGTCTTTCGTGTCATGTCTCTTGAATCTTGAGCCCGCGATCTCAGAATATGGCAGACATCAGTGAGGACACCCGGGAGTTTCTGCTGGAGAAGTTTCTCAGGAAGCAATCTCAGTAACTTCACAAGGGAGACTGCAACTGGCACTCGTAAAGAGACAGTCGTCTCGTCCTTATGATTAAGATAGGCCGATAATGTTGGAATAAAGCTGTTCAACAATTCATTCACTAAAGTATCTTGGGATGGTAGATTTTCTGCGAGATGTCCAATCACACTCTTCATTTCCGTATCACCCTCTTCATCAATAATCGACAGTGTGCAATTTCTAGCCTCGATAATGAAGTTATTTGGCGATTCGACCCATGCTCTTGACAGGGAGTCTACCGTAATTCCAACCAACCTGATAACAGTTTTTTCGATTTCCTGTTTGGATTTAATGTAGCCAATATAACGCTTGAAGAGAGCCTTGAACTGAGACCATGTCAGCTGCTCAGCCAGGCTAGAAACTGCCATGATAGATTCTGCGGCCAGTTGATGTGAATCACCGCCCTCTTGGTCGAAAATGAAGTGCTCAATTAAGGGTAGGAAGAAGTGAGCAATATTTGAACTCTGCAGATGGTTCTTCTGCGCAGATGAGGCTAGTCGCCGTAGCGCTCGAGCTCTTCGGTGTTGCTGAATGTGAAGGATGTTGTTAAAAAAGTTCGCTTCCTCATCATCACCTACAAGGAGAGCTTGCATATCTAATACTTCTTCCCAGTCGCTACATGATTTGACGAGGTGTGACATGACATTAACGTACTCCATTCTGACCAGCTCCGAAGGCTCTCTTGCTCCAGCCCTCAGCGCAGGGAGTAAAACAGTGTTTAGAATTTGAAGATAGTCATCCTTCTCGCCCGACATCCATTTCTGTCCAGCTACTTCCACGAACCGACGAAGGGCATACGAAGCGTTGGTACGTATGGCTAACTCCTCGTTGTCTTTGACAAAATACAACATGTTATACACCAATGGTAGCCATTGGCGTGAATTGAAGCCTTGATATTTCTTCTCATTGATAGCCGCGTATGCTTGTAGACGTTGTTCAAAGTCTGGTTCATCGATTCGTCGCTTTGAAAACGAATTGAGCTGTTGACACAAGGATCCAACTTCTTCCAAGGTGTGATCATGGCCAGAGAATACATTGAAAACAATCCCAAGAGCCTCACGAGACTCCCTGTCCTTGAAATACCCAAATAAGGATGAGACGCTCTGGAAAGTATCCTCAAACAACTCATCACCCTTCTTCATTTCGCATAGAGGGAGGAAATGGCGCAGAATCTTCAAAATACCACTCTTGGTCCTAGGATTCACTCGTTTGGATGGTTGATTGAGCAGGAAGACGCAAATTCTCACCAGCTGAGTAGTTTCAAATCCTACAACAAATGGTGCCAATTGTGATACTGTCTCAATACCAGACTCTAAGACCTCCTTCGAGGGGCTCCTTTGTAGTACCTCCCCAATCTTGGTAAGTATGGTACCGATATATGGGCGCAAAATCTCGGCCTGTACAGCCTCCGCAATTTTCATATTTTCCATTTGCTCATCGTCTATAGAATTCGCAATTCCCACGATCTTCTGCAGCATCTTAAAGATGAACTGGAGCACCTCGTCTTTGGCAGATGGAGAGGTTAAGCACTCTGCAACTCGGGGTATTACATCGTCGTAATTGGTAAGGAATAAAACTGTATGATGAGAACCTGCCCAGGTATAGAGTAGCTGGAGAATGCATGATGGGCTTTGTGAGGTTTCACACGGAAGCTTCTTTAGCCTTGGGATGACTAAATACTCAAAAATTATGGATATATATGGAGTCCAAGCGAAAGTCGGGCAGCTGATGAATAGGTTATTAAGAGCGCGTAATCCTCTTTGTCGGACAGCTTTGGCGAATCTAGCAGATGAATGTCCTGATTCTGATTCCGATTCCGATTCTGACTCCGATTCTGACTCCGATTCTGACTCCGGCTCCGGCTCTTCCTCTACTTCCTCCTCCCCCTCCCTCTCCTCTCCCTCCACGTCCATCCCCGCCATCTCCGCCATCTGCATCTCTACCTCAGCCTTCTTTCTCACCTTTTCCACCTCTTGTACTACCATTTCATCCGCTTCTGCCGTCTTTCCAATGTGCCCAGAGGAGATCAGGCAGTATAATAGTGCATCAAGTAACTTAGAGGCAAGGGGTAGGAGGTTCGAGCCCAGCTGTTTAAGCATATCTTGCATCATCCGAATAAAACCAAGCTGCTTCCTGAATGAGACATTCACTTTGCCTGGAGCTCTAGGCTGAATCCTATATTCGCCTTGTATTCCAAGGTCCGCCTTTTCAATGAATTGAAGTCCTGCAAGGTCCCCTAGAGTTATATCAATGAACATTGCCTGCTCTTCCGACCGGAAATTGGCAAGTGCTGCAAGAATAACGGTCCTTCTTGACGCCATTCCCTTCGTCCCGGAACTAGCGTTCTTTCGTGAAAGCGTGCGGCCGTATAGTATCCGCAACAGCACGGGCATAAGAGCTTCCCTGTGATTACTTTGAATAATTGACTCCTCCTCATCAACTTGGATGAACTTTGTGAGCTCATCCCGAAACAAGGTTTCATTGAGGAGGTTTTCTAGATTCGAAGCGTAGGCAAGGATTGCAGGTGTTTTCCAGGTGAGGATGCATCTCAAAGCACTCAGCTGTACCCTTGGATCTCCGGACTTGAGAAGGTACAGGAGTGCTTCATAGACAGTGTCACTTTTGTACAGGACTTTAGGGTTAATAAACTTGGAGAATAGGACTAGCATTGTAGCACGATCCTTTTTAGACCAAGTTGCGAGAATCTCTTCCTCAGCCCCTTCGATATCCTCATCGAGGCTATCCGCCCGGGCCCATTCTAGGAATAGCGGAACAAGTTGTCTACTTCTCTTCTCAGCAAGGTGAGGAAGTTCGCATAAGACCTTCAACGCTTGTGATCTCGCGATGTGTACCGGTAAAGTCAGCACCTGGAGTGCTTTATTTAAAGACTCCTTCAATGCACCTGCTATATTATCAAGGTCAATTTTGCATTGATCAGACACTTTGTCAATGATGCACAAATTAGAGCATTCGAATGATGTCATAGGTGCTGAAGGTTGTGCAGTTTTTGCTTTCTGCGCCTCTGAATCATTCGTAGAGTTACTTTGCAGCCAGTCAAAGGTGAGGGTTGAGACAATTTCGGAATTCACATCTGCCACCTTCCCCAAAGCCTCAATAGCATCGTTCCATATAGGGGAGAATTGCATAGTTAGAAGTCCTGGCTATAGTTAGTGTATTAGAAATTCTAGTACTATGAGGTAGACATACCAAATAAGTGATACGGTATGAGTTTTGATACCCAACTATCTTGGGGAATTGCGGTATAAGATGAACCAAGTCGACGAATATACATTGCCATGGACTTTGCAGATTCCAAGCTTGGTTTGCTTTCCTCAATTGTGAGGGATAGATCAATAACATCAGAGTTAGAACTAGTGCCGTAGCTCAGTTTATACAAGATACCCAAGCATTCGAGAGACAATTTGCGGGCGTCTGAATTAGAACCCTTCAGGATAGCAAGGAGTGCATCGATCATCTTTTGGTTCGGCGCATATGAACCATGTGATGGTTTTCTATGTTTCAGGTTAGCAATAGCCTGGTTTATTCAGATCGCGCTGTACACACCCTTCATAGGCCTTCAAGAAGTGATTTGCGCCTCGAAGAAGTGGAATCAACTGCCCGGAAACGGGAAGTGCGTTTTGTAGGAAGTTCCACGCTTTTGGCTCACTCACATCGAGTCCCAAGGCCCAACAAACACTCAAAAGTTTACCATATAAAGCAACATAGGTCCGCTGATACCCCATTGAATCACAGTATGGCAGCAATGTGCGTGCCAGGGTTACCAGTGCGCCTTCCAATTGTTTGGGAGCTTTACCGCTTAATACCAAGGCTGGCAGCACTTCTAGCTTCGCCCAAATTGGTGAGATATCCCCTGATTCGCCGCTGCTTGTATCCATGGCATCCAAGTTTGAGCGCTCATCCAGTTCATCCTGGAGAGCTTGATTAAACTCTGTGATGGATGTAGCAATGGCGTCTACCCACTTCGAAGTGTCAGGCAATTCCGGCACATCTTTAGAGTATGGTATCCGCATCAGGTATCCGCCCGATGAGAGCTTGGGCACAAGGCCCAGAAGTATATGCTCATGGACTGCCCAATGTTCGGAGACAAAACACTGGAAATATCGCAATAAGTATCGCTGAAACCTCTCAGATCCTAGTCGGGCGTAGAAATCACAAAAGAACCAAAAGAGTGAACCGCCCTATCAAATAATTAGTTTGATTTCAGAACTTGGAGAAAGAATCTCTAACCTGACACTTTTGGATACCCTCAATAATCTTTGCACCCTTTGAAATTACAACATCCATGTCTGCTGTCTGCAACAACACTGCACTAGCTTTTGCAATTTCCCTAACTATTTTATCGTTTTTCATTGAGATGGCATAGTCAAGTAGATCTAGCAGCAGTGTGGCACCCGTTACCCAATCTGTTATTCTGCTCCCCTTCCGTACGGTAAAGATGACATAGAGCAGCCGCGCCCTCATCTCGAGGTTTCCTGCAGTGCTCTCAGTGGTCGATTTATTCATGAATTCATAGATAGTGTTCTGAATATCAGTGAAAGTTTGGCCTTGTGTATGGTGAATCACCCCAATGATAACACCCTGGACCACATCAAAGGCCGGACCAAACGAGCCAAGCGCTTCAGCAACCTCGCACAATACTTTGACCAATGTTGGCCCTTTTGAGTGGATTGTATTTTCAACACTCTAGATATGGGTCAGCCTCAGCTTGCATTCAACGGGACAGTGAAACTTACAACACAAGACTCTAGGAACAGCGATGATAAACCTTGAACATACTGCCTACTGTTTCTGTTATCTTGTAAATCCTGGAACACATGTCGTATGAATACCCTGAGAGGCTCATCCTTCGATTTGCGAATGAGAAATGAGAGAGCTTCAGCCACAAATCGAACGGCAAATGGTTTCTGTTTTTCTTTCCCAAGCTGTGGGGACAGGATGCTATGACGTGTTAGCATTGGGCCACAGGTAGACCAATAGTGGGCAACAAACCTGAAAAGCGGCCTTAGATCTGGGACAAGCAAGCGGGAAAGATATTTAAGTAGAAATGCGAGGCAATTAAATGTCCACTAGCTTAGTTAGCACCCCGTTTGTGTCGAGCTGAAGTTGGAAGAACCCACCTCTATGACAGACACATCGCTGTGTTTCACTACTATGGAAGACAGAAGCGTCACTGCCCGTGCAAAGTGGCTTTCGAATACTTCTCCGAGGTCCCTTGCAAATTGTGCGAGCAGACTGTATCCAAGGTCAGTTACCCTGAACTCCCACCGAGAGGCTTTATGATCCTTACTCTAGTAAAGGCTCCAGAGAATGTATATCCTCCAATTTAATGTATTTCACCAGAAGATCCATAATCAGGTTTTGATAGTGTAAGATATGTGGCAGCGAGTCTGTCAAGGGAAGGACTTCTTTGCTGAATTGGGTAAAGTTTGAAGATAGGTTCATCTCGATCCATGACTCCAGGGCCGGACGGAAGAAAGATTTCTGCAGCAGAATGTAAACTTCTCCACGCCGACTGAGCTGGATAGAGGGAGTTTCAAATACTCACCTGAGCTTCTTCATCATCCACGTACCGTCGCACTCGTCGGACCGGATCTATCTTACTGAGTTTTTGATATCAGCAATGGTTCTCCACGCATTATCGGCACGGGGCTTTGTATCGACCCAAGGAGACCTACAGGTTTGCGATCTTCTGGGAGAAAGATTGGTACTAAGCCGATAATCGCGAACGTTAGCAAACTATTGACGGCCAGCCTACGCTCCCACTCACCGAGAACCGCCTTGTTGAAGCGGTACCGCCCTTCTTGGTGTTTGTGGGCTTCACCGACTTCCCCTTTGGGACCAGCATGTTGCAGGTGTATCTTCTGCTGCTTGGAGAATTGGCGGTTGACGTCCAGCAGAACAGCTCAGAGGCGTAGAGAAGTATGAAGCTTCAGACCGAGACTGTCTCTATCCTTCTTAACCATTGGCAACTTTACGACTATAGATCTTGTGCCAAGATTTCACGCTAGTGGTGATGCCAAGGCTCGTACCTCTAACGTGCACAACTAGACTACTCCAAAGGAGGCCCCCAGACTAAACCAGACTATCTCTACGAGAGGCTTGTGCCACCAGACAACCAGACTAGAGTACAGGTTGTAACCGATTTAAGTACCATTGAGTTGAACTCACCTTACCACCAGCTTTCCATCCGGTGCATCGTTTCATAAATCGAGATCCTCCAAGGAATGCCCTCGTCCCTGATGCCAACAGGGAGATTGAATAGGCGCATTTCTACACGTTTCCGAGTAAAGTTCAAGCTTATTTGGACGGTGGTGTTTTGATATTCGACATGTCTGCTATGTCTGCTACTGCATGTGCCCAGTAGTGGTACAGTCAAGCAACCAAGTAGGTTGGCATCACCGAATTAGACTACACCGAATAATGTAAGAAAAGCCGTATCGTTATACTCCGTACTGGTACTGCATTATTTATTATATACTTTCGCTACTATTTCTTTCATTGTTGGAAGACCTTATACAGCTAGGTGGCAAAAAGAATTGAACGGCCTTATGCAAGCCGTATGCAAGTCTTACATTTAGCGCGCATATTTTAGGCTTAGCCGCGCACAGATACGGTTGTAGTATTGGAGCTATATACGGATAGATCCAGCGTAATAATATACATACATAAATGCCACGGATCTAGTACCGGTACTTTGTATACCAACCCTCTGCCTTAATAACAGCCGCTACACGCCGAGGCATTTCTCAAAGTCAGAAAGCTGTTTTTGCTTGCTCGGTGCTTGCGGAGTAGGTGGAACATCTGTAGAGGAGGCATCTGTAGAGGGTTCCGGGGAATTTTAGGGACAAGGTTGGGCCACATCAGCGTGACTTAACACTAACAAGGTAGAGGATATAGATATTCGTAACGGACGGCCAGGAGATCATAAGTAACAGAACATACCTGCCGTGATGTTGTAAGACATTCACCTAAGACGTGATAGGCGCGATTTGATGCATTGAATCTGAATCAAGCGCGCTGCATGCTCAGGCCTTTTTATGCAGCGTTCAATTCTTTTTGCCACCTAGCTGTAGTACAATAAAATATTTTATCAAACGTATGCTAGACAGGAGGTCTATAGACAATGCCTCATGAAGTTGGACCCACCAAACTTTCTAAGCGAGATTTTTTGGTATTTTTTTGTATGTATATCAAGCGTCATCGGGACAGTCACATGAGGCCCGCCAGACTACAAATTACCAGTCAGTTCTCTTACTACTAAAAGGGCGAAACCAGACTAGAGAAGAAGTAGTAGTAGTGTAGTCTGTCTGGCGCAAGCCGCTCGTACACCTCGCCGTGGTCATGCCGTATGCGAGTATTGAATTTAAAAAAAAAAAAAAAAACCGCTCGTACGAAGTTGATTTACATTTTGGCTGCCGTTACACGGGCTTGTTGGTTAAATGAATATTGTACACACAGCTCGTAAGGAGCTGCGGCTTTTATAGCTTAATTGGTGCCGGGCTTTTGGTTTCGACAGGTGTGGTCAGTGAAACCCTCTCGAGGACCAGGGTTCGAATCCCGACACAGTCGTGGGTAATGGAATACCTAGCGGTGTCGTTAGGCTCTTCAAAACTGGTGGGAGATCTGTGACCAAGTTACGGGCCTTTAGGATATAATGGCTGCACTTCCTTTTTAATTATTTTTTGGCCTAGAAAAATAGGTCTTATAATACTTTTTTAGTTAACTAATAAGAGGGTAAACTTTCTCAATCCTATTTCAAAATACATATACATATATATGTAGTAGTCTGGTTGGCACACTACGAGAACCAGACTATTAATGTATGTAGCACGTAAGATTATATATGCTCGAGGTATAGAAGGCCAGACTACACTAGATTATCTTCACGTAGTAGTACTATCCGCTCCCAAACTCGGATCGATCCCCACGGGCCGATATGGCGATATGGATGTATAAGCACTTTCGTCGTAGTCTGTTCATTAGTGGGGCGGTTGTGCCAACCAGACTACTTTCGTCGGATTCTTTCGTACACTAAATAGACACTTGATACTGATATTCATGAGCATGTCTTTGCGATAGTGCAGTCGTTTCGAGTACCATTTGTATATTAGTTTGTCACGTCTATGATCTTCAATAGAGGTGGCTCTCAAGAGGAATCTGAGCGAGAGTGGGATGCGAACATATTACTAATGATATATGGCTACAGACAAAATGAAGTGAGTTGCGTTAATCAGCTAAGAGAAACTAAGAAACATTCCCCTCCTGGCACTGAGAAATGATTCAACTACAAGTATTGATCCGATTGCTAAGATTTTTTCCAATCTCCTCATCTCATTTTAGACCTTGATCAGTAAAAAGACCATTAATTGTCACCGCCAGCGTCACATCCATAGCCTGTGTACCCTCCAGATCTAAAATCGGTTGCCCTGTTAACAAGGATCATTCGGCCGTCAATCCTGTCTTAAAGATCAGCTTCTGGTAAAAGGCAGATAGAGTATTACTTTTGGGCGTTCATGTATCCATTGCGGCAGTAGCATCATCCTTATTAGAGAATGTGACGAAGCCAAATCCCCTGGACCTTCCAGTGTCACGGTCCTTGACGACTATCTAAGTAGGTAGAGGTCAGTACATCGATAGAGGGGTGTCATGCTCCAAAGAGATTATTCTTACGGCTTCTACAACAGTACCGAATTCCGCAAACGCATCTTTGAGCCTGTTATATAGACCATTGAAGACCCTTGAAGTTTGACCAGAGAACCTTTAGCAAGCATTCCAAAGTGAAGGGGTTGGAGATAGTAACAGTGACCAACAACGAGAACATAGAGAAGAATATCCCCACTTATAGGATGTGAACACACCTAATGAAAAGTTTCAACATTCTCAATTATTCTTGTTTGAATTTGATTCTAACGCAGGTGGACCAATGTTTAGCACCAAGGGACCATCAGGCAAGGCCGGGGCCGCCCAAAATATTGAGACACAAGAAGAAGATAATGCATGCCTGACTAGTCCAGGCAAACCCATGGCTTATTTTTTTTAGTTGTGGTCGTGGATGGATGTACTTATCTATGTTTGAGGAGGGGACATCAGAGATATGCATATACATGTACTACGGGACAGGGGAACCAGTGAATGATCTGACTTACCTTATCGACATTACCTGGACCAAAAAAACCGCTTCAGCCTGTCGAATAAGTTAACCAGGCTGCCAATGAATGTTTTCTGCGTGGTTGGATGTCATATCGAACCAGTTGTCCACCACAGGAAAACGAGTGCTGCGCCGCTTTAAGGCGCGCCTTTCCCAGAAGCTGCAATAGCTCCCAGCGCTTCTTGTACGAGTACCTCCTGTGCGAAGTATACCTAGATAGTAGTGGGCTCCAGGGTACAGGCCACAGAGCTGCTCCAACTGCGAATTTCAAAATCTTCCTCCTTGATGCCTCCTCGCATAGACAAACCACAGTCCACATCGTACTTTTTTCCCGCTTAAGTACCCCTCAATTCCGTGTTCAAGATGGATCCCCCCCCAATACCGCGGCCGCCGGGGACCCCAATTCCTCCTACACCTTTACCGGACGGCTCCTCCGCGCCTTCATCGTTCTATCCCCCAACTGACATGGCCCATCTAACACCAACCGATTCTGGCCGTAGGGCGTTTGTGGACCCGTACGGGACACCGCCAGCGTCGCCGAGGTTCGCGCCTGGTCCGCCTGGAACCTGGTCGCCTCCAGTTGGGAGCTCGAGCGGCAGCGGGGGTGGAAGTGGAGGGGCACAAGGAGGAGGAGGTTCCCCGGGGATGAATTCTATGCGGAAAACACCGTTTAATTTCCAACAATCATTTGCGTCCAAAGGGCCCGTATTATCAAAACCCGTACGTTTACGTCACATTCACCTCCGTGCTCAAAAAGGCTAATTGATGAAATTGTTGCTAGGCCCAGCGACGCGGCCACCGCTACAAACACTCTTCAATCTCTCTCTCTCACTCATTCATCCAAGAACCCCCTCCCCGCGCACCCCTCTCCCTCCCTGCATCCCTCCCTCTCCCAACTTTCTTCGAGTGCTTAGCAAGCGTCACCCCGCAGCAACGCCTCCGCTCCCTCTGGTGCCTAACACACATCTTCATCGGCACCTTCGTCCTTTGGTCCGCCGCCGGATCGCTAGCCCTCACCGCCCTCTCACACATAATCCTCTTCGACGCATTCTCCTCCACCGTCTGCGTCGCCGTCGACGTGATTTCAAACTTTGAAGTATGGAAACGTAGTACAATCCGTCATCCTTTTGGGCTAGAGAGAGCCGAGGTCCTGGCTGGGTTTGCTATGTCGGTGTTTTTAGTCTTTATGGGACTAGATATTATATCCCATACGGCGGAGCATTTACTCGAGGGATTCCAATCTTTCGCCGAGGTCGAAGGCGACGCAGGAGAGAAACCCCACGACCACCATTCCCACCACGCCCGTGTCCCACCAGGTTCAATCGACCTAGCCTCCTTGCTTGCAATAATCTCAACCCTAACCTCCGCACTCGTACTCCAGAATCATGCACGCATAGGAAAAGCTATGCGCATCCAAACCCCTTCATTCATCCCCTTCGTACCTAAAAACTCGCTTCTGGCAAATAATCCCTCCCACCTTCTCACTCTGATCTTCGCCACCTTCCTCCTCATCCTTCCACTCTTAAATGTCACGTACTACTCGTACCTCGACCGCTTCCTTGCACTAGCGATTTCATGTTGCATGATCCTTATGGGGACGCGCCTGATTAAGTCGTTAGGGAGTATGTTACTTATGAGTTACTATACTACTGAGCCGGGGGTGGTGGAGGGGTTGGTGAGGGAGGTGGAGAGTGGTGCGGTGGGGGTGAGCGGGGTGAAGAGAGTGGTGGAGTGTAAAATCTGGCAGGTTCATTATGGACTCGGTATGGCGGGATTTAAAGTTGTAGTTGAGGCAGGGGCGGAGGAGGGGAGGGTGAGGGAGAGAATCGGGAGAGTGGTAAAAGACAGGCTGGGGGGGGTTGGGGGGGGTTCGGGGGGGCAAGGAGGTGTGAGATGGGAGGTTAGTGTGGCAATTGTGGCAGATTGAGCAGAGACGGGAAGGGTGGGGAGAGAGTACGGGATGCGAGATGGTAATATAATGTTAAGGTAATATAATGTTAATGTAATGTAATGTATCTGTGAAGGCTGCGTGTATGTTTGTGTTTGGTTGTCGGTATGTAGTATAAATTAGTACTGCGATATGGAATACAAGGAGCAGTGGTGGCCTCTTTTTTTGTGAAGGAGTAGTTAGAGTTACTACAATATGTTGTAAAAAGGCGAATATCATTAAGGTTAAAGTAAAAACCATTTCCGGAGTGGTTTCTCTTTCCTGGTAAAAGGTGTTGAAGATTACGGGCTCTTTTTGGCGGCGACTATGGCAACGATTCGCTGGAGGACAGTATGGTGGCTGGTCATGGTCTTGAGGCCCTGGGGCGTCTGCTTGCCTTTTCACTTCCTTGAGCTCGTTTCCCTGCATAGAGCCCACAAGTTCCAGTTGATTGGTGGAATGATATGCTCAGTTCCCTCCCCATGCCGCCTCTTTTCCTGAATCTCCTCAATGTTTTTGCTGACTTCGTGTCACAGTAATTCTACCTTCTAATCGACCCTGTTGAGTAGTTTATCCCGGAGAGCTTAAACCCTCTCGTATAGCTTTTCGTCAACCTTTATGTTCAATTCATTGTTGCCCATCGCCAATTTCTCACCAAACCCTCACTCGTCTCTACTCTCAGCACCTCCATCATCCCCCTCGCCCTTTCAACATTCCTTCTTCCTCAACGCCATCCCCCTCCACTAACTTTGTTAGCGGCTTTGGGGTCGCCGCTTCCGCTACAAGCACTCCTTTGCTTGTAACTTCCTTAGCTGTCTTTCTCGTGCGTTTTTCTCGTTTAGCTAGTTTATAGCTCAATTCACCGGGTTTCGAATTCAATTTTGCCTTGATATTTTTGTTCCTTTCGTTAGTCTGCTAGCTCACAGCAATAATAGTATAGCCGAAAAACTAGGACCATAATGCTTCAAATATAGCCGAACGTGTGTGATTGCTGGATTGCTAAGATGGCAGGCCTATATGGATAACTTTCTGAGGGTAATTAATACCTCTGTTGGCCAGGGGGTAGAATATTTGATGCAATCCGGGGGATATGAAGGATGTAGTTGGTTGTAGAGCTACCATCAAACCCGTTGCAGAGCAGGTTGGTGGGGATTCAGTAGGGGCCACCCTTTTAAAGATCAGATAAGATAAGATCATACCAAAAATCGAACCGAATTATTCCTCCGAATATCCCCCAAGCTGCAGGCCACATTTACTATTCTAAAAAAACAATGCTCCCCCGACTGCCGCTCATCTCCTCCGGGCTACGCCTCCTTGCCTCTCCCATCTGCCCTGCTTCCTCCGCCCCAATAATAGCGAAATGCGCCTTCTCCACGCAACCTCCACGGGCAGCAAACATTCTCGGCTCCCTCCACGACTTCAAAGACGCCTACAAGAAACTCATCCGGCGAGGTCGAGGCCCTAGTTCGGGTAAGGGTAAGACTTCGGGAAGAGGTCATAAAGGACAGGGTCAGCATGGTGGTGTACCGGCGGGGGTGAATGGAGGGCAGACGAAAGATGAGGTTGTGGCGGGGCCGTATGGGTTTAAGAATCAGTGAGTAGAAACAGTAGATGATAGGTGAGGACAGTGTCAGGGTGAGGTTTGGGAGCTTATCACTGTACGTAGGTTCTCGGTGAATATGTCCCCCCTTAACCTGAACCGTCTCCAGCAATGGATAGAAGCCAAGCGCATCGATCCCACCAAGCCTATCACCTTCAAAGAGCTCTGCGAGTCCCGCTGCCTGCACGGTATCAAGGACGGCGTCAAGCTTCTCGGCAAAGTACCCACCCCTCCTCACAACCAATCTCCACCTATCTTAGCCCCCTCCCCCAACTAACTTGGCCAACAGGGCGCATCCACCTTCAACATCCCCATCAACATTACCGTATCCCGCGCCTCTGCTTCCGCTATAACTGCCGTCGAAGCTGCCGGCGGCACCATCACAACCCGCTTCTTCAACCGCAAAGGCATACTCCAAACAGCATACCCACACCATTTCCCCGAGCAGCCCCGCCTAGCAGATGCCACGAGCAGAAAGGACCTAGAGTACTACAGGAATCCGGAGCATAGGGGTTATCTCGCTGGTACGCTGAAGCCGAGTGATAACCCGGAGAGTTTGTTCTTCAAGAAGCCGGAGGAGGCGGAGAAGGCGAGGAATTTGAAGAGGAGGGGCCAGGTTAAGAAACAGAAGGCAACGGACAGGCTGTGGTAGTTTGGTGGGAATTACAAGCGGAAGTTTATATATGTACATTATTGAGTATGGAGCAAAACAAATCATGCATAAATACTTCAGGGTAACTCTGGCGCTTCATCTCAGTACTGTCCTACCTAAGTACGTTCCGTCGTCGTACTCGTAATTTGTTGGGACACCACAGCAACAGGACCCTGTCTTGGCAGCGACCTGCGAGACATAAATAATTACAACAGAATTTCAATTCTTCACAGGTACACCCTCAATCCCACGGGGCGGCAACTCTTTCAACCAGAAAAGCAGAATCACAGGAAAGAAGGAAGGGAGGAAAGAAGCCACCATGTCCGCCGCCACCAAAACCTACCTAACCGCCTACAACGCCCTCAACGCCCTCCTCTGGGCGGTCGCCCTCTCTCGCACCCTCCGCACACTCCTCTCCACCTCCTTCGACCCCTCCGCCGTATACCCCGCCGTCGGCGAATTCACCCGATGGACGCAGACCCTCATCGTCCTTGACTCTGCGCACGTTCTCTTTGGTTCCGCACCCCCCCCAAACGGGGCTCCGTGCTGTATAGTCCATAACTAACTCTGCCTTCCCCCAATTAGGCCTCGTCCGCACCTCCCTGCTCACGACGCTGCTTCAGTCCTTCTCCCGCCTCTTCCTCGTGCACGTCATCGTGCCCCTCTCGCCCGCAGTGCAATCGTCGGCGTTCTACTCAACTATGCTCGTGTCCTGGTCGATAGCGGAGATTACGAGATATACGTTCTATGTATACTCTGCGGCGGGCGGGGCGCCGCAGTGGTTGACCTGGGCGAGGTATAACTTCTTCTATGTGCTGTATGTGACAGGAGCGGGCAGCGAGTGGGCGTGTATGTGGCTGGGCGTGAGGTCGGGCGGGGTGGAGGAGATGGCGGGGAAGGTGGTCGGGGGGGTTGTGGTAGCGATGTTGGTGGCTTGGCCGATTTGTAAGTGGGATTATTGTTCTTATTCTGAGGGGAGGGTGACGAGGGAGGAGGAAGTAAGGAAAAGATGGAAAGGTGGAGGCAGAGGATGACGACGAGGAGGTTGAAATATTCAAGAACCCAAGCTAACGGTGCATTCGATGTAGTCTTCCCGAACCAATACCTCCACATGATCGCCCTTCGCAGGAAGATGATGAGGGGAAAGAAGAAGGCATAAAATCACACAATTTTTGCCTTTCTTCACACAAACAATATTAGACCTCTAGAAAGACAAGCGAAGCTTTTCGATAATAGATATTTTATTTCTTTTCCTCTACCAGCAATACAGCTGTTCACAATTTGAACAAGAAAGAGAAGAAGAAGAACCAAAGTAGTAAAAAGGTCGCCTCAAATTACGCCTCACCAAACCCAGGATATATCTATCGTAAATGCATAGCCCATGAATGAATATGCAAAAGAGAAGAAAAGAAAATCTCAAATGTATGCCAACGGGAAAGTTAGAAAATCTTTCCCTATATCTATAGACCAGGCCATAAAAACGGTAGGTGGCACCGTACTCTCAAGTGCAGTAGCAGGCTAGAAGCCACACCACTTATGTTGTTTTACCCTCCTTCTCCCCTTTCTCTCCTTCCAACACCTCTCCTTCCATCATGATCTCCCTCAGCAACTCCTGCGCCAACTTCCTCCTTTCCCTTTTAATCTGCTCCTCATCCTCGCCACCTAAATCCCTCAACATCGCCATCCTCATCATCACCCTCTCCATATCCTCAACTTGCTTCCTTTCATCTTCTTCATTTCCTTCCTCTCCATCCTCAGGATCACCATCTTCATCCAGGTCACCGAACAATCCATCCAATCCCCCACCACTACTAACCCCCCGTTCAATCGCCTGCCGTAACCCAAACATCTCCTGCTCAAACTCCCCCGCTACGGAGCCAAGTACGCCTCTTTCATCCCCATCTGCAGCTCCTTCATCCTCGTCATCATAAAAATCTAAATCACCGTCATTACCAGAATTGTCCCAGTCATTTGCTTCTAAAGCTTCTCTAACCCTCTCCAGCCCCTGCCTCTCTCCATAATCATTCCGCCCCTTCTTCTCATAATCAACATACTCAAACCCCGATTGCTGGCATAGATCACTTAGAAGATCCTCTTCCTCCTCTCCACTCACACTACCACCCCAAACCCCAACCCCCCCAATCTCTCCAATTCCAGTGGGAGAGCCGACGATTACCCCATCACTCGGCATCCCCACTGCCAGCGCAACCCCATCCCAAGATGATCCACACGCGCGGATAATGCCCCCTACAGCACGGATTGCATCTACAGGAGTTGGTGGAATAGAGGCGGGAGAGGTAAATGTCCCTGGGGGAGGTTTGCGGAAACAGAGAATGAAGCCGCCGATGACAGAGAGGACGGGTTTAGATTCTACGGTGTGGTAATTTTGGGCCCAAGGGGCGGGGCCGGAGATGGTCTCGGAGGTTGTAAGGGCTGTTGTTGTTGTTGTTGTTGTTGCTGCTGTTGCTGTTGTTATTGTTCCAGTGGCGCTTAAGGTGGATTCCGTTATTGAGGTCCTGGTTGAGATTGGTTGACCCGCTGCGGGGCCTTCTTCTATCCACTCATCAACCCAAACCGGTACATCGACTTCATAGTAATTTGTCTTGAGGGACAACGTATGCGATAGCCCAGCATGTGAAAGCTGCGATTGTGTTGTTGGGGGAAGGGAGCCGGTTAGCTCTACATGATATTATAGATCCATATTAGCAACTGTTCTCCCATGGTGGGGTAGCTCTAGGGTTAACCTTTGAGGAATGTGAGTTTCCCGGAATTAGGCGCACCGACGAGGAGGATGCGGCGGGGGTTGGTAATTGTGGGGGAAGGCATATTGTGGTGATATTCGCTGGGTTTTTTTATGTTCGGGCAGAACCTTGGAAAGTTGTAGGGTTGTAGAGCTGATTTCCCCTTTGGGAACCGGGAATCACGGGAACTTGGCTTTGGAGGGTGTTGTGCCAACCAGACTAGGAACTTGGATGCCTTTGGCGCCAAGTCTTGAGTTGAGGGTAACCTGGAGAATAACCGAATGATATTATAAATTTACTTACTTATACCTCATCATGGTTCAAAATCTCTACGAATTTGTCCCCCTTCACTCATGAAGAATACTGCACCTCCACCCCCACCCCTTTGACCACGCCTTCCCTCCTCCTAAAATCTATATTCGCGCCCAAACTAAACAACAGATGCTTCACCTTCCCCTCCCACAACACACCCAACCCCGCTGACTGCGTCCAGCGCGCTTTCAAGACGCCTGTGAACGCAGTTTTCTCCTTCTCCCCATCCCCACCCCCCGTTTCATCACTATTTACACTATTGTCCTCCCCAACGTCTATAGACGGTATTGCCGTTGCAGACCTTCTCATCTGTGTTGTAGCAGATGTGATTGATTTCCGTTGCCATAATTCACAACCTACGACAAGATCACTTTCGTAACTATACATATTGAAGTCGAACCTAGAACAAAACGCGGCGTTCGGGCCGGCTTTGATTGCGTAGGCTGTAGAGAGGTGGCCCATGAGAGGAGAGAGAGTTAGGGTCATTGTTAGTGGTGGGCCGGGGTGGTGAGGGAGTGTGGTGTATCGTAGGGCAGTGGACACTGATTGTATGGATTAGTGCAAATTCAGGGTAACAGGAAATAAATGACGAACTTCCACCAGACTTATTTAATACGCCATAGTAGACCTCAGCACCCATTGACAGTCTTCCCGTGGGTAGCTTTTCCACCTCCACCGCCACCTCTTCTTCCCTCATCGGCAGCACAGCAGGTGCATCCTCTAAAACCGATGGGTCCGGATACTCTATTTCCTCATCCACCTTCTTCGATTTTTGACGGGGGTCATAGCCGAAGTTGTATAACCCACGAGCGCCAATCAATCCTTCCGAAGTGGAGTACAAGTATTCGGTACTATACTTTCCCACATCCTGCTGCAGAACCGCCAAGACCGTTCCCCCATTTTTCAGCTTTGCGTCTGAGACGGCGGCGATTCGGAGTTGGGATTTTGGGGACCGGCGGCGGAGGTAGAGCATTTCGAGGGTAGAGGTGGGGAGGTACATCCGCCCGTAGAGGAGGCTATCTTCCTTGTCATATCATTGCCCCCGTCAGAGCCCACACTAAGCCTTTTGGTTGGGTGGTTCAATCTATATATATACCTCTCTTGTCAACCCTGACACCCCCTTGCCATACCTCCCAAAACCGAGCTTCAGAGGGAGCCGTCAGGTGCCGAAGTTGCCGATATCCCTGGACGGCGTCATGTAGGTCCACATTTTTCGATTTATGGACATTGGTAAGCGGGAGGGAAGAGTATAGGTAGCTAATTGAGCCGTCAACGACGCCGAGATTGGTGAGGGAGTATGAGGTGGCGAAGTTTGGGGAGGAGAGGGAGGAGAGGTGGAGGTTCAAGCCGCGAGGGGTGTGGAAATCTAAGAGGGCTATGGAGGTTCGAAGTCAGCTTGGGGTCATGGACACAAAATTACGATTGGGGAGTGAAGGGGGGTACCTCGGGCAGTAGCAGTGAGGTTTGCATAAGAGTTGTCTTCGTTCCAGTTAGTAGCTTTGTAGAAGGCCTGCTGGACGTAGTCCATATATGTGAGCATGGTAATAGGTATATCCGCATCCGCGGCTCGCGTTAATTAAGCCTGCCACCAGAGTCCTGTTTCCTGCCGCTCTAACTTCGTTCCAATTGTTAAGTATGTATATCAGATGTGATTGCGTAAGGGACAACGCCAAGAATTTCATAAACCTTAGCATAACCACTCTACCCCAACTCAGACATCCACTCCTCCTTACCATATACCTCACTCATTCTGCTCCGAATTGACGAGGAAGAATCAGATTTCTGCCGGAGCAAAGGCCCAAAATTATTGAAGCCCGAGAAGAGATCTCCAGGAGAGAGCTCCATCTCCGGCTCGTTTTTGATCATTTCGGAGATAAATATAGTTGATATGATGAGAACTTCTAGTACTTCATTCAGACTTACAAGCAATAATTCATTAGGTTCTTCTGGGTAATCATGGAAGCTTATATGTACCAAAGAGGGCACAAGAACATCACCGAACATTCATTTGAGCAATTAATTCGTCATTCCAGCTATCTAACAACCTGATCCCATGCCCCTCTGACCTTGTCATTTCCCTCTATACATTAAACCCCCCCACCTAACCCCCCACCCCCGCCCCCCTGGCCTCTATAACTATCCCCTGGCAGTTAAAACCAGAGCTATTGTGCTGGGATGAGATCATCATCCTCTACGGTATCATTATTCCAACTTGGAGCTAGTCTCTTAGCATGCCCTACCGACTTCTTCTTGGAGTCTGCCTTTTGCTCCAGCTTCCCATTGCCTTCTCCCCCACCCTTCGAATTAATCCCAACATTTGGATCAGTCCCAACTTTGTCCGCCGTGTTAACCCCCACACCAGACGATGACTCCTTCACTGCCTCACCATCCCCTTCCTTAACCAGCTCTACATTCCCAATAGCCTGCTCCTGATTTTGTTCTACTACCTAAGCCAATGCGTCCACTTCAGTCATCACCATATCTTTTACTCCTGCAACTTTCGTCACACTTTTGGCGTTGGCTGCCTCCAGGATCGGTGATACACCCACTGGTCCTGGTCTCATCGTCCCAGACTCCACACTTTCAGCCCTACTCACAGCACCCACTTCAGCTCTCTCCTTGGCCGTATTCACATACTTCACATTCCCTATTCTCAGAAGGCTAGGGCTCTCCGAATCACCCCAAGCTCGAAAGCCAGCTGGAATTTGAAAACCACCCACTGGGATCTCGTACATAGGGCTTTGCCTACTTCCGGCATAATACCCTATACTGACAGGATTAACTGAACCACTTGGACCACCATGACTAAAACCCTCGTAAGGACCCATCCCTGGACCACCCATTCCCAGACCACCCATCCCCGGACCACCCATCCCCGGACCACCCATTCCCGGACCACCCATCCCCGAACCACCCATCCCATCCCCGAACCACCCATCCCATCCCCGAACCACCCATCCCATCCCCGAACCACCCATCCCTGGACCACCCATCCCCGGACCACCCATCTCTGGACCACCCATTCCTGGACCACCCATTCCCGGACCACCCATCCCTGGACCACCCATTCCTGAACCACCCATTCCCAGACCACCCATCCCTTCCCACTCACCACCTTCACCATACCACCCATAAGGCATCCAAGAACTCCACCCCCAATGCATTGGCATTGCGTACTGATGCTGATATCCTCCCCAGGAGCGCCTCTTCCAAATCCTTGACCCATGGATCCAGCTGCTTGTGCATTCCCCTTAATCGCATCATTGCCCATGATATTTTCTGAAAAGTCTGGCTCCTCCACTTTTATCCTAGGCACTTCAGGTGAAACCCCTTAATTACCAGGCATATTCTTTTTCGGCATTGTCAAAGACGGCTGTTTCCTACCGACTACCTGACCTCGCGGAGTTACCTGATCCCGACACGGAGTAACCTGATCCCTTCCTCCTTTCTGTGGAGTCATTTTCTGTGGTGTACTTGGTACTGATTTTTTAGATGAGGTCTCCAAGGTGATTCCCTTTTTCAGTATCACCAGCTTCTTATTCTATATTCCATATTCAATTGACCTTGTGTTTGTAAAGCTCCTTGCTTTTGTTTCTCACTCCTTCTTATCTCCCTCCTCTCCTGTTTTTTCTCCTTGTAATTCATTGCTAGTAGAGCCTGTTCGGACCCACCGTCGAGGAACTTATATACTAGTGTTGAATGTAGCAAGGATAGAAACAAGAGAAGAGGATAGGTGTGATGGTGTTGAAGGTTGTTTTTTGAGAAAAAAGAATGGACGTGATGGTGTTGAAGGACTCTCTTATTTTTTTCCTTGTTATTCTTTACTAGTAGAGCCTGTTCGGACCCACCGTCGAGGAACTTATATACTAGTATTGAATATAGCAAGGATAGAAACAAGAGCCGGAGTGATGTTTTGTTCTCGTGTTTAGGCGTGCTTGTGTTCAGGCGTGCTCGTGTTCAGGCGTGCTCGTGTTCAGGCGTGCTCGTGTTCAGGCGTGCTCGTGTTCAGGCGTGCTCGTGTTCAGGTGTTCTCGTGTTCAGGTGTTCTCGTGTTCAGGTGTTCTCGTGTTTAGGCGTGCTCATGTTCAGGTGTGCTCCTGTTCAGGCGTGCTCGTGTTCAGGTGTTCTTATGAAAATCTTGGCTTTTTTTTTTTTTTTTTTTTTTTTTTTTTTTTTTTTTTTATTCAGTACTCGCATATAGGTGTTCCCATGGCGAGGTTCAGGTGGGCCTAGGGCCCTATGCTCCCTGTCCCCTGAGCAGTATATGACACTATCTAACCCAACAACAACTCATTCCGAACTCTAAACACCCGGCTCCTGCACACCGTCCCAGTCAACACGACCGTAGACGGCCAAAGAAGCTCTCCGCCAGATCGAGTGGAACCTCCTTCCCATCGATCATCCCCTTCCCCTTGACCCTTCCCATATCATCAATCTCCTCCCACGACCCAAATCTCCGTCCAATCCACTCCCCTTGACTGCAAACCAGTGCGACGTGATAGCCACTCTCATCGTACCTACCACAACTTCTGCACGAGGTATCCCCATCTCCCGTGCCAATAGCCTGCTTCCACACCGCGAAGTCGCCCTTGCCCGAGCGGCACCTGGTGTAGTTCACCACTGCCTTCCTTCCCCACTTCACTACCCTCCCATTCCCGAATCCTACGACCGCCCTCTCCCTTCTGCACTTCTCCCGGTACCACTGTCTCACGCCTCCCTCGGTGATTATTTGCACCGCGTTATTCTCCGAACCTTGCTTGGCCAGCGCATCAGCCCTCTCGTTCCCTCTTATACCCACGTGGGCCTTGACCCAGGCGAAATGGACCTTCCTGCCCTTCTTGCCCAGTTCTACCATGACCCTCTGCATGTGGTATGTCCTCGCACGACACCTCTTGCCTGCCTTCCGGATGCTCAGGATGGCCGCCTGGGAATCGGATAGTATCAGTACCTCCTTGTCCCCGACTGCCCTCTCCAGGGCTCCCTTGACACCCGCCACCTCGCCATCCCACACCGTCGCGACCTTTCCCATCCCGACACTGCCCTCCACAGAGCCACCACAAAAGCCCCCTCCGACACCTCCCCCCTCCCCTTTGCTGCCGTCCGTAAACCACGTCTCCCTCCCAACCCCATGAAAGTCTATCTCCCTTTCCCATTTCAAAGCAACCCCTCCTTTCCCAACGCCGAGATCCAGGATGGATACGTCACATGGAGGACACGGGCCCCCGTACGAAAGGGCCCATTCCTCGGCTTCCGTAGTTGCCGCCGCACGGCTAACCAACAGTTCCGCCAGGGTGTCCCCGTCTCCGCGTCCCTCGTCTGGCATAAGGTACCCCAGGGTTTCCGGGTCCCCCATGATGCGGGACATGAACCGTCCCTGGGCTGCTTCCATGGCCGTAACCGGCGACTCGACTCCCGCAATCTTGAAAATCGTCTCCCTCCTAGCGCCCCTCACCGCCCTAGTACACTTCCGTAGGGCCTGATACTGCAATCTGTTGAATTCCCTCTCCCAGTCCTTTTGCCCCCTCCACCCAAGTTCCGCGCCCCACATAGCTATCGCTCTAATGGACCCAGTGTATAGCTGTTTCCAGCTGGCCGCCGAGATCCCCCACTGTGAATTGCCGATTCCGTTACACTTGGCGAGGAGGCTCCTAGCCTTTGCAATCCGTGCCTTCCAATGAGGTTCAAAAGATAGATTTTCGTCCAGGATTATCCCCAACCACTTGACCCACTTCACTTCGCTCCTCTTTCTCCTCTTCTTCTCCCGCAGTATTAGTTCCTCCTGCTTGGATGCCTCTAACGCAGTCCGGCCTCCCTCGCGACCTCCTCCACAATCCTCTGAATATCCAATGTTCTCCCTCTTGGCCTCTCCTTCGTCATCAACGTACACTCCCCCGTTTATGTCGTCCACGAACGACGGGAACTCACAGGATGGGTGTACCTCGTCCTTCGCCCTCTGTTCCATTCGCGCGATGATTGGGGCCATCCAGATCAGAAACACCACGGGTGACAGAGGTGATCCCTGGGGGCACCCCACATTGGTTCTCCCTCCTCCCCGCGCCCTCCAAAATCTTGGCTTCGGAGCAAAAAAAAACAGGGTTTTCGGAGGTAGACTCTCTTCCGATTAAATCGCAGCGAATGCCAAGATCAGGTTAGAGTCTGGGTTCTAGTATTGTACCTGACACATGTTCCACTAAGCGAAGGGATTTCACAGGAGTCTCAGTTAAGCGAAGGGCATTTCAAAGGTTTTCTCGTTCAGAAAGTGACCCGTTTATTGATGATTTTACTCGGATGGGCTGGATCTTCTTCTTAAAGAACAAATCGGACGCTGTCAAAGTGATCCAAGAATATATCAGTTATACAGAAAGGCAGTTCCAGACCACTGTCCTATGTCTTATAACTGATAATGGTGGGGAATATGTGGAAGCTGATAAATTTCTCAGAATGAAGGGCATTAAGCACATATATACACCACCATATTCCCACCAATCGAATGGAGTCCCTGAGCGATATAATCGAACTATACAAACAATGGTCAGAAGCATGCTTATAGACCTTACTCCTACTGACCCTAGGTTGTGGGCTGAAGCATGCTCTGCAGCTGTGTATATTCGCAATCGCTTACCCCATTCACAGCTACCTCAAAGGGTGTTTTGCTTTGAGGTAGCTGTGAGTGGGGTAAGCGATTCAAAGGATGTTTTGCTTTGAGGTAGCTGTGAATGGGGTAAGCAATTGCGAATATACACCGCTGCAGAGCATGCTTCAGCCCACAACCTAGGGTCAGTAGGAGTAAGATCTATAAGCATGCTTCTGACCATTGTTTGTATAGTTCGATTATATCGCTCAGGGACTCCATTCGATTGGTGGGAATATGGTGGTGTATATATGTGCTTAATGCCCTTCATTCTGAGAAATTTATCAGCTTCCACATATTCCCCACCATTATCAGTTATAAGACATAGGACAGTGGTCTGGAACTGCCTTTCTGTATAACTGATATATTCTTGGATCACTTTGACAGCGTCCGATTTGTTCTTTAAGAAGATCCAGCCCATCCGAGTAAAATCATCAATAAACGTTATATAATATTGAGAGTTACCGTAGGAGGGTAAGGATTGCTTTCCACTTAGATCACTGTAGATCAGCTCGAATGGCCGACTGGATCTAGATTCAGTAAGACTTTGTGGAACTGCATTCACGGATTTTGCCATTATGCATGCTTTATATGCGAATTCAGTAGGCATGGGAGGTATTAAAGAGCCATCCACATATGCCATACGTGCTACCTTACTCGAATGCCCTAATGAACAGTGCCAGAAGGCAAACGATGAGGGTATATGGGCCTGTGTTTTAGCCCGTTTGGTGGCTTGATCCGTATGTTCAAAAGCTCGTTTTGATGTGGATCCGGAGACCTCGTTAGAGGAGCTTCCAAAGACCTGATTAGAGGCCATATTGGAGATGCTTCCGGAGACCTGGTTAGTGGTGAATCAATTGTCTTCGGTCGGATCAATTGTATTCGGTGAATATCTATCAATGTGCCTTATCCGGGCTCATAACCTCTTGGAATGAGGAGGTCATGCATAGCAACACTGACAGCGAATAGATAGATGAATGGCCAGTAAAGGGACACTTCACCTGATATGCGTGTATGGGTATGCGAGTGACTGATATGCGTGTATATGTAGGTATGCGAGTGACTGATGTGTGTATGTGTATGAGTAGAATATAAGTATATGAGACGTTCAAGTATTCCGCCTTGTTCACTCTATCTAGAGTCGCAACATGAGAGCTATTATATACATGAAAGGACAATGCGAATAGCTTTTACTAACAGGTATGTGCTGGAGATACGTGAGATTGACATCATATGCTAGTCTGTTTGGCGGGGGGCTTGTGCCAACCAGACTAATCATATGCGTGGGTGGTATATCGCCACAACGTCATATGCTAGATTAGCTCACGTACTTTTCAACACCTGACAAATGTTCCACTAAGCGAAGGGATTTCACAGGAGTCTCAGTTAAGCGAAGGGCATTTCAAAGATTTTCTCGTTCAGAAAGTGACTGGGACGCATAAAACTAGACTGGGCTGTATGCAGGCTTGGCAAGGTAATTCTGCGTATGGACGGCGGACTTGGCCAATCAGGCCCCCATCGTGCCTGCTCAGTGGCCGGCTATATTGTCCATATGCGCAATTGCGGCGCCTGGCCTGCATGCAGCCAAGTCTGGTTTTATGCGCCCCGGTCACTTTCTGAACCAGACTGTATCCAAGCATGACATGACGCTTTGTCTTGCTCTCAAACTTAGTAGTCCGCTTCTCATCAGGTACATGTACCCAAACATTACATCCAAAAGGCCTAATATGACCTAACGTTGGACGGGATCCATAAAAACACTCATATGGTTTACAGTATCGGTGCTTTCCATTTAATCAGAATAGAGGATATGTGGGGATATTAGCCAGCTCTCCCCCTCTTCCCCTCTCTCTTTCTCATCCAACGTCTTGTCTCCCCCCCGTGTATCTTTGCTACATTCAATACTAGTATATAAGTTCCTCGACGGTGGGTCCGAACAGGCTCTACTAGTAAAGAATAGCAAGGAGAGCGAAAGGTCATCTATAACAAAGAAAGACTCGATCCCTCTTCAACAACCTCAACAAGCGACAACACAGCAATATTTCAACACAATGGCTTCCAGCATCTTTGCTACATTCAATACTAGTATATAAGTTCCTCGACGGTGGGTCCGAACAGGCTCTACTAGTAAAGAATAGTAAGGAGAGCGAAAGGTCATCTACAACAAAGAAAGACTCGATCCCGCTTCAACAACCTCACCAGACATGTAAGGTTATCACTTGCCATGAATCATATAAATTCAAAGGATAATACTATGTATTATCTAATCATAAATAGTATTCCATGTTTCCAAATCTATCCTATTATTTACTAACCAGCTTTCCCCGGCTCCAATGGTATTAAATGTGCAATGCCCTCAATTTTGGCAATTGGCACAACTACCCCTGGCGCGCATGTCGGCAATCCGACGCGTACCATCCCCTCCGTAGCTCGAGCCGCTGCCCCTCCGATACATTGAAGCAAAGTTATATGTGCTAGTCGATATACCTTTCCCTCCTTACTTTTGAGTTTGAAAAGCACATTCAACCTCCCAGGTATTCGTCCATTTAATGAGTTTGACTGTACCATACCCGACGCAGCGTGTCTTCTGACCCAAACCCAATCATTCCTCCTTTGCCCTCGAAATCCCTTTTCCTCAGTACACCGTGCGATATGCATAACAAACCCCTGTCCACTAAAGTTTGGTACAGAAGAGCACAATATGCCCGAATATCCCGATCTAACAGCCTTACAGCGTCGGAATCTGCGCCCTTGAGTTCACGTGTTAAAAACCCTCTCATAGCTAACTTCAAATTGGACAAGCTAGCCATACGCTCCAGGTCTTCGAGATTTGATACTGTTTCCAAATCAATTTTGCCTTGCAATTTTAAGTAAACTTGGCCCTCCGCAGGGTTTATGCTGATGCCTTGTGTCGGTTCTTTCAATTCCCGAATGCGGCTCCAAGTGCGAATCGCGAAATCTTTCATAGCGAATGTATGATCTCTTGTATAGGTGGTAATGATTTGGGTTGTCGCATCGACCTTATTACTCCGACGATATGCATCCTTGAATCCCTTATGCATGGCTTCACTAATGTCCGTCGAATATTGACCTAGAGCACCAAACTTTGGTATCTGCTCAGCATAATGGGAGATCAGATGTATTTTAGTGAAATTGTAGTGCGCTCCTTCTTTCAACATCTCATTTACCAACTCCTGTCGTTCCAAAGCATTCTCCTGGCGGGCCTTGACCCTTTCTGATGCCGTAAGGTCAGCAACCGACGCTTGTGACTGTTCCCTTACCAGATTCTTGTGCGCTTCTGTGGCGGCCTTCTTTGCTTTCTTCCCTGCACGGAATCGTAAGAATACATTTTTGGTTTCATGAAACTCCCGCAGGTATTGTCGTAAATAAGAGACCGTCTGATCTGTATGGCTGGGATACTGAGTCATCAGACAGAAGTCAGTGATGCTACGAACGCAGAGGATTGCTTTGTTAAACTCCTGTATCTGACTCCCAGTTGGGCGTGGTTGGTTGTTATTCCGACGTAGCGTAGCGGCAAATGTTCCAAGGATAACTTTGGCAAAATTCCACATTTCTTTCCCTGACCATTGGGTAACCGCTCTTTGGAACAGAGAATCCCGGGTAAGGTGGCAATCGACGCCACACATAGTCAAATGCATTTATTCGCTCGTGATATTCCAAAAAGCCTTGAATCCACTCCATCAAATGATTCAAAACCCCAAGGAGGACATTGTGCAGAATATCGGCTCGAATAAGGTCAGGAGGGTTCAGATTAGGGATTGACCACAGGGCATTATTGATGTTCTTTATCCCGTGTGCATTGAGACTCCTCACGTTGGATTTCCTATAGGCTGTTGCATAATCTGTATGAGAGCGACTGGGATAACCAGTCTCCGAATACTCACCCAGCTTCTCCGTTGGAATTGTGCAAGTCGGACAGCGGTTGCTAGCAATAGCATAGATTGTAGCATTTTCCATATGATTGGGTGATCTGCAACCATCCTTCATCTTGTAACCAATCTAAACTGTAGTAGGAGTTATGTATAGGGGAATTGTCTTGCATGAATACTGGTGTAGATATGCTGGCTGCTGCCATATCTTCCTTTACAAGTGGGGGATAGGCTTCCAAAATCTTTATATAATGCTCAGAGTTGTTATGCCCAACAAGTAATGGATGAAGATATTCAGTCAGTTCTGCCTTCTTCCTTTTGCCCGGTGGTCCTGCCAGCACTGGATTAGCTACAGTTGCTTCTAAATCCGATGGGAGCGGGACTGCTACTGATGACATTTGCTATATAGGAGTGTTGTCTACCGCACAGGACCCCGCTCAAAGTTATAAGCTGTACTCGCTGTATGTCATAAGCAACATGTCTTACCTTGAGCTGCAAGAGCTGCATATTACGCAGGGGGGTCGCAAATACTTTCGCCACTGTACCTCCGTAGATTGTTTGTGTGTTTTTGGTTCAGAGAGTCCAAAAACCATAATATGTTGTGTTTTGGTGGAAGTAAAATTATCAAGGTCCGTTATGGATCATGCTCTATGAATGGCTTCTCAAGATTAACGGGGTTTAATTCTTTCGTTTTTTCGAGTCAATAGTCACATAAGGCTTTCGCCATAGCGAGCCATGATGAGTGGATTCTCGCACCCAGAATCTTTTGGCACATTACGGGCCCTAGAGGGCTGTACGTATGAAGCCAAATGAGACATTATGAAGGCCACAGCCTCGACTGTGTACAGTGACTCCTTGTATATACTTACTCTTGTTTGTCTTTTAATCGGAGGTATATACTGTAGACTTTTAGCATAATTTCCATCACGAGGGCTACTATAATTGGACGGGGAAGCGACAGAAATGAATCCCTGCATACTTGGCAACTCTCCCGCATCCTCGCGATCACTTCTCTGCCAATTTTATAGAACTTGGGGTCGTACCCGACTCTATCGAACCTGCTCTACATCATACGCATAGTAAATAAGTGAATAGAAAAGCCCATGGACCGGTATGTATTGGTCAGAGCAATAAAGTACTCAATACACCCCCCCTTGACATATATCAACCCACAACTACCCAGTACAGGAATTAACCCACTCTGATAGTGACCGAAGATCACTGAAGGCCATATTTATCTGGTAGCATGTCATATAATCCAAGTTCCCTAGCCTCCAACTAGTGGCGAGTATCTACTCTACCTTAAAAAGAGCCTAATTTGTAGAAATCGGTCCCTACTCATCAATCTCCACCTTATCCGACTCTTCAGAGTCCTTATAGGCCTCTACATTAATGTCAATTCCTACTTGTGAGTCTGAGCTATGATTGATGATAGTTGCTGGTATTAGTAGGCTTGGGATTGGTCCAAAACTTCCCATTTCAGCAACCTCCTACCCTACCTTCTACTTCCTATAACGTCTTCCCCCTCTGGTGCATTAGGCTTCCATATTACTAGAGATAATTTGGGCTTAGGAAGTCCGCGAGCCAATATAGTATCATAAGCCGGTAGATGTCTTGTATTAAAGATTGCTTTCTATCATCCATAATCAACCCTCCACAGTACGCTCCGCATTATATCCTTCTCCACTGTATCAACTTCTCAATATCTAGTCAACTTCTTTCAATATCAGCACCCTGGCCTTACCTAGATATAAGCTTTACTGGGTTTTTTTTGCCACTTATATATAGTTTACATATCTCAATAGCATTATTCGTATATCTGCTTGATTTTCGGCTTTGATTTCTACCGTGTTGATTTCAGCAGCAATCTGATTCATCCTACTAGTGTATCGGCAATATTTGTAGTGTAGTAAGTAAGCTCAATTGCAGTTGCTGCTAGAGTAGCTTTGAATTCATGAGTACTACTCAGCCTAGTGAGGGGGGGGCTACTAAAACGATTGCGGATGATATGAAAGCAATCTTTAATACAACACATCTACTGGCTTATGATACTGTATTGGCTCTCGGACTTCCTAAGCCCAAATTACCTCGAGTAATATGGAAGCCTAATGCACTAGAGGGGGTAGACGTTGTAGGAAGGGAGTAAATTCATTACTCGCATATAGAATCATCCATGGCGAGGTCACCACCCTCCACTACCAAGGCCCATTTGGGGCTAGTCTCAGGAATCCTTCACTGACTAACTAAGCATGGGGAAACCTCCCTTGAGGACCAAACCCGTGCTCCTTGGCTGTTAGGAAATCCTTGGGGCGAGGCAGATTCGAACCTACTAACGCCTAATACGTTCACCAAGGTGGCTCCCAACTACACCACCTACTCCCCTTGAAACCAAGGTGACAAGTGATATAGAGAGTATATTTCGGATTGTAAGCTTTTCCTACAAATACATGCCTATAACATCCAAACACCACAAAAAATAGTGAACTAGTCGTTCTTAGGATCCCTAATAAACAATTTACCCCCACCAAAGCATACGTTAATGAAAACTCCCATAGGCTGAACCGCAGACATAGGTCGACTTACCAAATGTTTCTAATCCCACATATACTAATATACACCCTTAGCTTCCTTAAACTCAAACCACAGGCTTGAGCTTATTGACCCCAATAACCCGCTCTCATAAGACACAAACTGTACATATATTGTCCAGAATCCCCATGAAGCCCACGGTCTTTTCATGTTTATCCCCAACAATGAAGCCGATTATGGATAATGCCTTCATATTTGATACAGTTAATGGCAGGTGAGGAGTGTGATCGAAACCCAGCCCTCCAAAAGTAAGAGCGCGTGCACTCATAGACCAAAGCGGTAGTGCAAAAACTGAGACACCTACAGAGCCTCTGCATCAAAACAGGCTCTTCCTGTTAAACGCTTTAAGTCTATCAAAATTAGCAGCCTGCTCCCTTTGGCCGAGGAAAATCTCATACCCGCTTTATATGCCATCTACCGCGCCAACAAGCTCAGCATACATGGCTCGAATGTCAATAGGATCCTTTGGGTGCCCTGATTGAGAGTGATAACCTTGCCACCTAGCCTACATCCCTCGATCAGTTCACCAGCAGTAATATCACACCGGCACCATCGCTAGCAGGGATAGCATGGGGCTTTGGGGCTGTGAAATTATTAGAGTTGATAATTTGAATTTATAGGCTCTTAGAAACAAAGCATTCATAAAATGGCTGCATTCACCTGAAGATAATCAAAAATCCCTATAGTTCAAGTTCACAACCGTGATTTTGACCAAAATCGCCATTTGGTGCAAGCGGCTTCTTTATGCTCAACCATCTGAAGACCTTCAAATTCTTGGATTCCTCCAAGCTCCATTGTCTGGCCTTGATCTTGTATCCCGGCATTATGGGTAATTCTGGTTCACCTGTTGTCAGTGTTACTGAATTGTCCATTCTTAACTTTAGAACTCTCTGACTCTGCAAATATTCCTCTAAGAACCGTCTTATCCCACTCTCCAACTCCTAATGTCGCCAACATTAGACCAGAACATTACCAATTATAAGTCCATCCAGCAGCTTTAGACTACCTTGATATTTTCCCTGGCTTCCTATAACCCATACTCGATACGATTTTGCGATTCGGTTTTGGTGCTCACCCCTGGTTCATCAAGGTAGACTATTCCCGATTCAGTAGTCACTGCCCAATAAAGTTGCAGTTTGCCTCATATAGCGTAGCGCATATACACCGCAGGACTTAAGTACGTATATGAGTTGTGTTAATTGAGATACATGATTGGAAGACTTTCTACCTTGGCTACGGGACTTTAAGATGTTTTGTAGTTAGGTACTTGTTACTCAGTATATCTTAAACTTTGCCTATATTGAGTCAGTGGAGATCAGTGAAAACAAATCTTTATACCTACCCATTATATTGGGCTAAACCTTCCACCCTCTAGCTCCATGATGAAAGGAGTCAATCCCTTTCAGGGTATTCCGGGTAGCAAACCATCCAAAGTTGTCTCCATAGAAAAGGACTGACAGTGTTCGGTTTGTTTCAGCCTTCTATTTGCGAAGAGAAGTCTATCAAACTTATAATGAAAGAATATTTCACTGGCTAATGTTAACTGTATTTATTCTCAATATCATGTACTACTAAGCTCATGGTGCTGAATAATCACCGTATCCGGAACTATGCATATCGGCTAAACGGAGCCTGTATATGATACCGAGATACTATACCAATAGTTTCTTCACTGGAGGTTGATTCGAAAAGACAAATACTGGGAGATGTCAAAGATACTTTCCCTATTCACGCCAACCTCATGGGTGTCCAGCTTTCTTTAATACTCTTCAGCTCTATTGCAAGATGATGGGGAGGATCAACACAATTACCTCTACAAAGTAGGGGCCGAGGACTGGAATACGTATCCGAAAACATACTAAGCGTCCGGGCTTAGCATGTTGGAGACCTTCGCAACGTGCATGTGGTTGATACTAGGAATTGAAATTCGGTGTAGGGTGATAATAAACTATATATATTATCAGGAAGAGGCTTCAATGGTTATTTCTAGCATGTCACAATATGTACTTAGCTGACAGGAGCTCAATGTTTCATACTTGGCATAGCGTGAGTGCTCGTGAACTTATCGATATCTCCAAAAAGATCCCCTATAGCTAGCTATAAATTTGTAACACTGCAGCAAGCCTGGCGACAGTACTAGTCCTAGGAACTTTCAATCCGAGCAATTAAAGTATGCGCATCTAACTCATACATAGAACTTACTGTCTATAGTGTACTCTCTCTTCCACGTATCTTTTAGCATCAAAATTCCTCATATCAAAACACGAGGATAACCCACCCTGCCACTATCCTACTCTTCGTTGCAACCCGTTGCAATAATTGTGAGTCTGGCGCCCCCGGTTTCACATAGAGGTGAAGAATAGATTAAGTTCCCAAAATACCGCCTACCTAGGAAGCAACTATATATACCTATGCTGTAAAGGATGGAGATGGTACCTACAAGCAAACCTTCAATAAGAGGATGAGTACGGTTGAGACAACCTAGTTTGAGCGATACTTAATTTGAATAATTTTGGTGCGATCTCCACCTCAGGCTGGAGATAAAATATAGTAGCTACCTGAACCTAGCTGCTGTACTGTAACGGTTCTTAAGAAACATTTATCCTCAATTTCACCTAGGCTACCTCTTCTAAGAATTCAAGTACTTACCTTAGCTAATATTTGTGCAGTCGTCCTGAAAGGTGATCGGGCAAGACATTCTTGCAATGCAACTAAAATCGCCCAAATTGAGGTCATTTTTCAGCATGACTGTACTGACGGGAGATGTGATGTGACATTTCTACAAATTATACAGCTGCAAATTGCACAGTTCTATATTTACAAATAGATACGCCATTACTATATGCGCCTCTTCTTTTCCTGTGATTGTATATCCCGGAAACACTCGAATCAAATCAACCTCCAAATCTCCGCCTGACTAGTGAGCTTCGCTCTCTTGACTTCTTCACATGACCTTACTGTATTTGAAACTCCGCCTCTGGTGTCACCACAGCTTGATCATATCTCTTCATTCTTCCCACAATCCTCCCATCTACAAAAATGGATCCCGCCCACTCTTTAGCATCCCTCTTCACATTCAACTGATATCTCTGTTGCTCACTAAGATCCTCCACTTGCTCTTCAATCTTTTCTCCATTGGGCCCTTCCTTCATAACAGTCTTGGTAGGTGGAACGAGTTCGTCGTCACTAGGCGCCACCCGGTACTTCTTATCCCAATCTAGTTCTTCTTCCGAGTAGCAGTCAACATCAATATCCCCTCCATGTCTACCATCGCCACCATTCGCTTTCCCATCTACGGAGCGAATGGCGTATGGAACGATAATAGCTTGACCGTCCTCCGCTAATGGTGTGGGGATAAATGCATGAAACGGGTGGGAGAAGCCGACGCAGAGGGCGGCAGTCTCCCTACCTACGCGATCTGCAAGGCGTCGCTGGGTGAGGTATCTATATATCCTAATCGGTGTGTTCAAAAACCCCAAAAGATGTGGAAACGGAACCACGGCAACTGGCGAAACAATCGGTAATGAATCCCTCTCATAAGGGAATGTTGGCGGAAGCGGCTTTTCATGATACTCCTCTGGCTTTACTGTGGAAGGCGGGATCGGTGCCCTGAGAGCAGCCTTCGCTGCTTTCCCTTCTTCCGTGGGAGGGGGAGGTAGGGGTGGTTGAACTTGAGAGTCTGGAGGACCAAGCCAGCCTTCATGGGTACCTCGAATAAATTCCTTCCATGTGTGTCGACCAACGACCATGACCCCACCGTCGTCCTCCGGGACCTCTCTCGTGATGCCATACATTTCCCGTAACTTTTTCGGCGTCATTCCACTCTCCCCAGCACCAACCTCCTCTTCCTCTTCTCCTGGTGCAGGTCGTCCAGATTCACCTTTTGTCCGCCTCCATCTCCTCACTTTCTCCCCAACCGCATTGCGTATCTCTCCTCCTCGGCGGCCCTCAACGACTTCATAATCAACCGCAGCAGCGATCAGGACGGGTTTGACATACTCCCGAAAGTAGTCCTTTGCAGCACTAATTCCATCTCCAGGTGGAGCAGCTAGGTAGATTGTGATTTTTCTAGGAAGAGTTTTAGTTGACATTGGAAGTTCGGCGAGGTGAGAGACACGAGAACACCAGTGTGTCTGGACTCGTTTCTTCTCGCGGCGGTCGTAGACTATGAGGCCCGTCCAAGTGGAGACGACACCGAGGAAGATGAGCCAATTGCGAGAAGGAAGTTTGGCGCAAAATTTCCCGAGGCCTGTGTGAGGATGTTAGGTCAAAAGATAAGGTATGGATGCTCTATAAGAGCTCACCAAGGTATTGCAATGCTGGGTTGACTTTTGGCGGGAGAGAAGGCGGTGGTGTTGGGGCAGCAGCTGGTGGGGCCTCTCCGGAAGGGGGTAGAGTGGCCATGATTAGAGAGGGACTGATTCTAAGGAAAAACAGGTGCAGATCAAGTTTCTATAAGCTCAATCAGCCGGCCGTCGTGGTGTCGGGGTTGCAATTGTGTAAATGTTTCCTCACAAATTTTCGAATCATGAGAATCCTTGGCGATATGTTTCATGGTTGATGTCAACGGGCATATGGCCAAGACTTCATTGCCAGGCACATTTACACCAGTGCAATGTAGAATGTTGTAGGGATATTATGAGATTATGTAGGTAAAAGTAGGAGATCTGATGTTCCAATTTTTGACGAAACAAAGAAACGTTAATCGGATGTAAAAATAAAAAGAATTTACAAATTTGTAAAAATTTTTACTTTACATAAAAAGCCAGACTATATTATTGTATGCAAGTATGAGAATAACCAGACTAATATGTAGTAGAACCATTTCCATCGCCAGAGGCCATTTCGGCCTTCACCAAGTCTGCGATTTCCCAAAACCAGACAATCCACAATCTAAATAATTCTAGAAATAAAACTTGAGAATAGCCTTTCAAACACAATACTCCAGAAAAGACCCCAAAACCGAGAACGCATTTTCAAATAAAAAGATCCCAATTAGTACTCAAATCTGACCAACCCACACCGTACTCCATCGAAGAAATCCTCCTCCCCAATTTCTGTCCAGCGGTTACCCATATCTTCCCACACACCAGAACTTCCCCATGGACCCCTCCTGCTCTCCTTCTCCCCTTCTGGCTCCCACATGCCCTCGGCCAGCTTCTTTGACTCCCTGAAATCACCCGAGACGGAGAAAGTCGCTGGGTTGAATGTATAATTCCCAATGACCAACTCGATCGACAAGCTCTTTTGTTGTAACTTTCTGGCTGCACCGAAGATTGACTGCAACACGATCCGATTATCGGGGTGCTCAAGAGACAGTTCTGGATGGACGCAGGTATGGCCGCCGTAAGGAAGGCGGATTGTTGCATTTCCGTGCCACTTCAGCACCCACTGGGGCGTGTCAAGTGCCATTATGTCCTCTGAATATTGTGGAGGAGGGCACAGGATGTGTTCGCAAATATGGGGAACAGTGACGTTGACATCAGTGAGGTTGGGGCAAAAGGTGATAATATCGCAAAAATGGATCTTTGGCATGCCCGGAGAGGGATTTAGGTGGGTGAACCCAGCGGTCTCCCGGTCGAGAGGAGCGTAGTTGAGTACTTTAACGGATTTGTGGGATGAAGAAACAAGTGCAGTGACTCCTTCGATAGTGACACTGCTTGTTCCTGTGATGTGAATCTCCTCCAAGCTTGTAGCAGTGCGGGCAATCTCCCAGAGATCTGCATCCATGATAGGCTGTACATTCGAGGAGCCATGGATCTTCAATCTTCTGAGCTTGGAGAAATTCACCCTAACATCTTCCAAGGCCTTATAATTGACCTCAATATTTACATCTCCTGAAATTTGACTTTTCTTCAGGTCTGCGCCCAAGAACTCTAAACTAGTCAACCGCGGAAGGTTATTGGCAATGTAAACCCAATCCTCCACGGTTCCGTAGCGAAGCGCAGACCAGGGAAGGGTCAGACTGCGGACGTTGTCGCAACGACTAATTATTTCGAATATGCGAGTGACATTAGTGAATTGATAGATTCCAGAGAACCACAACCGGCGGACATGAGAGTTCAATTCCGGGCATTCTTGCAGTAGAGCAACGGTTGATCTAAGAATTCGGTACGGATCTTGATAGACAACGGGGAAAATATCTGAAGTCAATAGTCCACCTGAAGGTGAGGGCAAAGCAAGGAATTTTGGATCCCAACTACAGCGACTTGTTAGCCCTAAATTATATGAACATACTTGAAAAATGGAAATACATGCCTTTCACCACCTCTCCACCGCCGTACATACAGCTCTTTCAAATTGTATCCCATAGCCCACTCGTGCCATGTTGAGCATGTCCTTCTAATTGCATCTGTTGCGTTCCATCGCAGAGTGTCTGATGGTACTCGTCCCGTGATGTGCTTTTGAACTTGTAATTTGTGATGCAATTGTAACGTGCGTGTTACTTGAGAAAGACCATACGTATAGCTTCGAGTGTAGCCCTCAGTTATATTGGTATCAGCAGCTATAGTGAGGATACTTGTTATTATTTCCCATGGTAGGGATTGGATGGTTGCTCGCCGTTCACAACGGTCGGTCATGATTAAAGAGCAGGTACCAAGTCGTTGATAACGGATAGCGATAACGATAAGATCTAAGGCTTGTGTGCCCCAAAAAGCAATGACGCTTTATGAGATGTAAAATATAAAGTACGGGAAAGCTTCTTGATGCTTACAGAGCAGTCCAGGAGTAACGTTTATGATATGCTTCTAGTGATCAAGCTGGTACTCTGGAGTGTGCCTTCTGCTTAAGTAGTTCCAGGTTCGCGGATTAATTACCTACTCCCCTAATAAATGTTCTATCTACGCAAGTAAGAGCTCTCGATTTCTAAAGCTATAACTCGAGCCTCTGCCCGGCCAACAGCCGGGACTAACCACCCCCAGAACATCGCCATGGCAGCTATGAAAAAAATTGTAGCCATCAAATACCTTCAGATGATGCCATGTGGGCACCTCTCTCGGCTGTTGATTCATCGATCCTTGCCCCGACCTCTTTACGGAGCGCTCATAACATGCACAGAGGAGGCGTTGGGCTGAGGATGGGACCAAGGCATCCCTGAACTGAAACTGGGACAAGCTACCATATTCAGAATATGCTGCTATTTTTTGCTGCCTTAGTGTCCGTGCATCATATTGGCATCATATGAGCTCTCAACTTACATTTACAAGCAGGCGTATTAGAGAACTAGATGTCGTAAGAATTAGGCATCTTGGAATTATAAAGTATTTTTGTGTTGGTACTTGTAGTTCACTCGGCATAGCCACAACTGGGATTGACATTAATGTAGAGGCCTATAAGGACTCTGAAGAGTCAGATAAGGTGGAGATTGAAGAGTAGGGACCGATTTCTACAAATTAGGCTCTTTTGAGGTAGAGTAGATACTCGCTACTAGTTGGAGGCTAGGGAACTTGGATTATATGACATGCTACCAGATAAATATGGCCTTCAGTGATCTTCGGTCACTATCAGAGTGGGTTAATTCCTGTACTGGGTAGTTGTGAGTTGATATATGTCAAGGGGGGGTGTATTGAGTACTTTATTGCTCTGACTAATATATACCGGTCCATGGGCTTTTCTATTCACTTATTTACTATGCGTATGATGTAGAGCAGGTTCGATAGAGTCGGGTACGAACCCAAGTTCTATAAAAGAAGTGATCGCGAGGCATGTGGGAGAGTGCCAAGTATGCAGGAGTTCATTTCTGTCGCTTCCCCATCCCCTGTCGCTTCCCCACCAATAATAGTAATCTCGTGATGAAATACCACTCATCCCAATGAGGTTCGTCAGCCTTGAGTGGCTCTCCCATATAATCTAGGATTCAAGTAGCCCATCAGCTACCTGAGAGCTTCGATTCATTCTCGATTGGAGCTGCATGGCCAGCGACAGCAATGCATAACAAAGCGTCGCTGGTTCGGGTGCAAGTTTCATATTTTTGCTCATTCTACAACAGCCCTGCCCAGGAAGAGACTACCGTAAGAGTGGAAACAAAAGGCCCATCGACGTTGAGTACCATTGGACAGTAAACGACTTGCTCTCAACGCTTCCACTCAAAAGAATTGGACTATGGCTCGCTGTAGTCTGGTTGGCACAACACCCTCCGTAGGAGGGTCTGGAGAAATAAGTTAGTTTTTACTATGGGCGCTACCCGCATAATGGTGGCTTGGCTGATGACACCGAAAATAAATAAATATTGTACTGTAATTAATTCATGTAACAACATATTGTGACAATATACCAAACAACATGAATTTGAGTATTCCTAAAAGACCCCCCGGGAGACCCCCCAAGCCCATAATAGCTGCGGCACATTGGCGAACCCAGCAGCGATTGGTCAAAGATGCAGAGAAGCTCAACACAATATGCGCGGGTTCCTGAGTGCATGGAATGAGAACGATGCGACCTCAGTCGCTAGACATGGGTTTTTGATCTCTGGGGCTCGTGAAAATATTGACCTGTGGATACCTCAACTTGCGGAAATACCAATAACAGTGGTTGAGGTGTATAAAAGCCAGTGTAATGTAGAAGTCTGCGCACTGTTGGTACCAAAAGACTCAATACTCCGCAATTCTTGCAGGCCGAATAATACTAACAGTACCTCAGAGCAGGATGATGACTGCAGTCCTTTGCCTTCTAGGATAGGGGATATGCAGGAATTAGTCCGAAAAGAAGCTCCTCTAGTCTGGCAAATATTATCCTCCATTGCCATTGGACCTAGCCTGGCCATTAAGTCCAAGAAAAATAAGGACATGATGATATTCTCTGCATTCATGGTTTTGTTATATGTCAAAAATCAACAGATCAATTCCTATCAGACCCAGATTGGGGTCTTCATGAAGGCATGCCATATGTCAAATAGTGGGATAGATATGTTACAAGGTACCGGCATCTGTTGTAATAAGAAACATATTCATAATACTATGCAGAAGGTTAGGATCTATTCTATTAGATTCATATTAAAAACTAACAGTTTCAGGTGGCAAATCTCAATAAAAAGGAAATACGCAATCTGGCGAAAAGGATTGCCTTTAAAAGTGATATAGACAATATTAACAAGAAAGTTAGTTTTTGAGATGGTCCTAGTATAAGAGAAGCAACAATGGATAATAGTACTGAGGGTTTTGTGTGTTCTCTAGTCAGCTTTCTAGATAGCATAATATGTATTCTGTGTGAGTAGTTAAGGTCTATATGGAGATATTTTCTCAATCCACAAGATTTGGGACTTAATGTTGAATCCTTTCATATAATCTCAAAACTTCACTAATACTATATAGAAGAGGGAATTTTATACCTGCTCAAGAGTTAGAAATTATATCCTACTATCTAAAAGTTTCTATTTATATTCTATATCCTACTACAATACTAATTTTTCTATTATTATTAATGCCATATAACCAAGGGTCCGTGGATGGCAATCTCGAGGTTATAAAGACTGTATTATGTGATGATCTTGGATACTCAAATTAAGACTTGATAGAGGGTCTATATTTGGTTAGTAGAAACTAGTTACTGGTGGGTCGTGTATATACGATACAAATGTTATGGGAAGCTGATATCCCTAGGGAAAATTTCTCATTTATATTGCCTGGTTTAGAGCTACTGCACACTTTAATGAATTTCACTAAAGCCATAATGAAACTTTTTCTAGAGGAGCATAAAGATGGCCATGTCCCTAGTTCATTATATATGATGAATAAAAAGCTTCGAAGACAAAACATTGATAAAGAAGCTACCAACTTATGGGCGTGTCTGGACTTCATATATAATGCTTGTATGGGTTGTGTTTTAGGTTTGATGTACTCCCTTGTAGGTTACAATTTATATAGTGCATTGAGAAGATCTTTGGAGGTGCATAACGACCGAAGCATTGCATCAGGGTATCCAAATTGTTTAGGAGTTTCGTATGCTATTGGATAACTCGTTCAACATGACTATCATCAATACCCATCCTCTAGGCAGATATAGCCACCAAGATATGAGCTTTACCTGATCGAAGTCCCAGTAATTCTTAAGCCTTAGCCGATTGTGAGTGACTGCCGGAAGTAGACCCTGCAAAAAATAGCAAATCTTGTGTGCAGTCTGCTTATGATCAACATATATAATTGTCGGGGGGATTTCTACCTGGTTATACCTGTGTCCTTGATCTAGGTAAGGTGGAATCAACCATTCTAGATCCCCTCGCCCATAATTTTCGATACCTCCTGTGATTCTTTTGGCCACAAAAAACAGATTGCTTCTGTTGATTGGTTCTACAATACTGATTGCGTTTTCTGCGATGCCTAAGCCATTGCGTATCCTGAGTAACTTTTCTGGTGTCGCGGTAGCTGTCACAGCTGCAAAAGGTACACCAGGTATTGTATATTGGAAGGTATCCAGCTTGGAAAAATCTGTCCGGAAACCATTGCCTCTATTGTATACCTCTTAGTTTGAGCCTATATTCTGATTTGCTTGCTCCTTATGCATCCCACAGAGTCCATATTTTGGAGTTTTCATTGTTAAAGCAACTCAAGCACCCGGATGAAGGCACTGTAAAGTAAACGAAAGTGAACGAAGCAACTGTAAAGTGAATGTAGAAACCTTAAAATTGACTGCAAAGTGAACGAAGCAACCGTAAAGTGAACGTAGAAACCTTAAAATTGACTGCAAAGTGAAGGAAGCAACCGTAAAGTGAACGTAGAAACCTTAAAATTGACTGCAAAGTGAACGAAGCAACCGTAAAGTGAACATAGAAACCTTAAAATTGACTGCAAAGTGAACGAAGCAACCGTAAAGTGAACGTAGAAACCTTAAAATTGACTGCAAAGTGAACGAAGCAACCGTAAAGTGAACGTAGAAACCTTAAAATTGAACGAAAGTGAACGAAGCAACCGTAAAGTGAATGTAGAAACCTTAAAATTGAACGAAGCAACCTTACAAAGTGAACGAAGCAACCGCAACCCACAGCCAGAACTTAAAATTGAACGAACCAACCGCAACCCACAGTCAGAATGTTGAAGGGTGTGAACATACGAATCTTCGACTAGATGAGCTTCATCTATGACCAGAAAGGCAATTTGTTTTCACTTATTCTTATTGCAGACTTTCAGTAGCTTTTAAAAAAAGCTGCTTAATTCCATTAACTTTTCTGAAGACAAGTATACTAACTATGTTTATACATTTTCAAACTCTTGAAAATTTATTACTATCACCTAATAGAGTATTGCTACTGAGTTTACCAATATAGCACTATAGATGTTACTACCATAGGGGTATGTCACTGCCATAGGGGTATGTCGCTACCATAGGGGTATGTCACTGCCATAAGGATATATTGCTCCCAAAATCGCTGCGACTCAAAATATCTGAATTAATACATATGTCGACTACGCGATATGTCTGAATTAATACTTATGTCGACTACTCGATATGTCTGAATTAGCACATATATCCACCGCTCGAGTTGTCTGATTAGCACATGTATCCACTGGTCGACATGTCTGAATTAGCACACATATCCACCACTCGAGTTGTCTGAATTAGCACATATATCCACCGCTCGAGTTGTCTGAATTAGCACATATATCCACTGGTCGATATGCCTTAATTAGCGCCTAGATCTACCACTTGAGTTGTCTGAATTAGCACATATATCCACCGCTCGAGTTGTCTGAATTAGCACATGTATCCACTGGTCGATATGCCTTAATTAGCGCCTAGATCCACCACTTAAGTTGTCTGAATTAGCATATGTATCTACCGCTTGATATGTCTGAATTAGTGCATATATCTACTGTTCGAGTTGTCTAAATTAGCGCATGTATCTACTGGTCGAGTTGTCTGAATTAGCATATGTATCCAACACATATGTCGACCACTCGAGTTGTCTAAATTAGCGCATGTATCCACTGGTCAATATGTCTGAATTAGCATATGTATCCACTACTCGAGCTGTCTGAATTAATACGCTCGAATTGTCTGAATTAGCATATATGTCGAACACTCAATATGCCTGAATTAGTATATATATCCACTGATTGATATGTCTGAATTAGTGCCCGCTCAATACATGGATACGTTCTTTGATACCGAGCTCAGTGTAGTTGAAACAATTCTTGGAGGGGAGGAGAGAAGAACAGGCCTAGCCCAAACATTCGATACAACCCGTAAGGAGTGGGAGGGGCAAGTGTATAAGAGTGATACTGATGAGACTAGGCTAGTTGAGGAAGAGAAAATAATTGGAGGCCTCAAGGATGAAATTCTATGCTTGTCTAAGGAACGGGATGTATTAGACACAGTACTTTCTCACTTGAAGCAGACCTTGGTAGCTTTTGCGGACCAAGGGGTAGCCCATGTGGAAACGATCGAGAGGTTGGAGAAAGAGATTTTTAAGTTGAGGTGGGAGAAGGAGAAGTGAGTTGAGCGAGAGGAGATGGTGGGAAACCAACTACAGATATGTGAGAGAAACTGGAAGGAGTGGGCGGAGGAAGAGGTGGGAAAGAGGTCAAAGAAGATTTTGGTTTCTGAGCGGAAGAAATGGCAGGCAGAGTGTAAGGCACTACCGGTTGAGACGGTATCAGTCGGAACCCAGTCGGACCATATTGAGGAGGGGGTAGTGAAGGTACAGGCGGAAGTGGGGGTTCAGACGGAGATGGGTGTTGAGAAGGAAGGGGCAGGAGATAGTGACGATATTGTGATGGCAGATGGGTCAAGTATGTATGAAGACCTATCTGCGTATGAGGATGAGGACGAGGCCCCGGTAGCAGTAGCACCCCCAATTACCAAAAAACAGGCTACACCTCGTCTGGCAGCAAAGGCTGGAAAGAAATCCCGACCAGCCAAAACACCCCCGCAGAATACACCGCCCAGCGACATCAGCTGAGAGAAGGCAATTGTGATTCACGAGGTCCCCTGCCAGAGACCCATGGCAGATATTATACAGGATGTGGGAGTGAGAGGGATTTTGGGAGCACGTTGGCTCCGACGGGGTAACCGGAGATTTGGTAAAGCCACCAGCTCCGTGGTAGTGTTTTTTGAACGGAAGTTGGCTGTTGGGAGTCACCTGAAGATGAGGGAACACTGGCTCCCAATTGAGGCGTATGACTTTCAGAGAGGAAGGAAGAGGGTGGACTTGTGCGAAGACCGGTAATGGATTTGTCTGTGATGGCTTTTATCATGCGTCTTTTTACCTTGTTTGGCATTTCGCACCCCCATACAGATTGTACAGAAGGCGAGTCTTTCACAGTTGTATTAGGATAGTTGATAGTTGGCTCGTTGTTCCGTGAGCGTACCGAGTCTTTTAAGATGAGGGAACGGGGCCGTCTCATAGCCTAAGGCTCCATAGACGTACAGACTTCAAAAAAAAAAAAAAATACATGGTATATTGCTGTCAATGTCTGCTGGCATAGATGTAAGTCGCTGCAATAGGAGTTTGACATAGTAGTAACGTCGAAATTAGGAGATGTAACGAGGAGCGGTGTTATCAGCCAAGCCACCATTATGCGGGTAGCGCCCATAGTAAAAACTAACTTATTTCTCCAGACCCTCCTACGGAGGGTGTTGTGCCAACCAGACTAGGCTCGCTGCACCGAAAAAGCTGCCAATTCTCAACAGGCCCGAGCACACAACCACAAAGCCAAAAGTCAAGTATTCAGGATTTTAGAAGTACGTACCAAATAATTACTCCAACTGCTGTACACTCTCAAAGCAATGATGTGGTGTTGGGCGGCCAGCAGCTAAAGCCCCTAGTCCATAAGGTATAAGGTGCACACATCGCGACATTAAGTCCAGGGGCTCCGCCACCAGGCGGCGTATCTGCCAAAAGATGCCTACTGAGGTTCAAAGTCAGATCCTCGGCGGGGTAATGCTGCTTTCAGGAGGGCCAAATCTTTACCAATGAGATTGACTTCTCCTTCAAGGCAGCATTTATTATGTACATCAAACATGATTCAGTAACCCTCAGATTCATATATTGCTCTGTGTTTTCTAATCCGCTTTTATGCACATTTGCATTAGGCTTCATCCTGTCCCCGTTCCTGGTTTTCAGAATGTATACATACATAGCATATTTATGTATTACACCAGTGATCACAAGTCGGGTATGTGGATGGTAGAGTCTTGATTCCAAGTTTGTATGGTCTTAGACCCTAGTCACGCGATATGGTTGACATACCGGTTGAGGACCTAGGCTTGACTAGAGAAGATAAGCCAGACCGGTGGACGAAGAAGATCGAGGAGGTAAAAGAAGATGCGGGGGTAATATATACGGATGGCAGTATGAGTGAGGAGGGCGGAGTAGGGGGTGCTCAGAGAGGGGGGACAAAGAAAGGGAGCGTCGGATTAGGGAGATTGTGCACGGTATGGGACGGCGAAGTAGCAGGCATCAGAAAGGCGTTAGAGAAGACACCGATGGATTGGAAGCCTCTGATCCTGACGGACTCGAAGGCGGCGGTTGCAGCGCTCAGAAAGGCAGGAAGGAGAGGCAAGGCAAGAACGAGGGATTTGAGGAAAGCAGTGGCTAGTATCAAGGAGAGGCAAGAGAGGCTCGGGGCAGGAGCTGTAAGGATAGGCTGGGTGAAAGCCCATGTAGGCATCCCCGGTTATGAGCGAGCAGACGTGCTGGCAAAAGAGGGGGCGGAGGAATTATTTCCCGAAGCACCGCAAATTACGGAAGGGGGGCTCAGACAGGAATGGAAGAGGCGGAGAGAGGCGGAGAGAAAGGTAGCTGGGACGGGAGGGGGTAGGGTGGCTAGGTGGGGAAGGAAGGCAAGAGTCAACTACGTCCACTGCTTAAAACAAATATCTTAAGGTTACTTCAAAGCTATGGGGGAACCCTAAGCCGAAACGCCTACATTATACTCCAGGATCAAAGATACATGTCATGCATTAATGTATAGATAACTGGAAAGGTATATCGAAGAACCTTCAGAGAGTGTATTCTGACCGTATATCAGTACACTTTTTAAGCTCATTGAGGGCCGATCTATGGAAGAATGTTGCTACAAATGATCGGTGAACGGAATTAACCACAGAAGCAACCTATTCTGCACAATTGCTTGACTTGTGAGAAGCGCAGATATATGGAGCTCCATGGGAGGTATATCGTCATCATCACTGTCATCGGAAGATTCTGTAAGTATGTACTGCCCCATCCACATAGTTATGGTATGTCGCACGAAGGCAATAGGTTAGCATACGTCTGTAGCGTTGAAAATTAAAATCATTGTGCACTACTGGGCGTAGGAGTTTATAACCTCCCTAAATCAGATGAGAGCAAGGAGGAGAATGTTTTTTGGGGAAGGATTTATAAGTATAGTTTCGTGCCATTAATCTTCGCCCTTCGTCGTTTTTACACCAAAACATGCCAACTTTGCGAAAATATAAAAAAACTATCAACACCATGAACTAAGCTCGCTCGAAGCTCTAAAATTTAATATCTATCAAGAACTTAGAGATCATGCTTCTTAAACGTACTGTGAATGGAAAATACCTTTGGTTAAAAATCTAAGAATGGTTGCTTAGTACCTTTCCCATACAAATTTGTATATGGCAACGCGATGTATCTATGCTTCTCGGGCTTCCAGCTGATGAAATACCAGTTTAAAAGCTATCTTTTCGAGCTTGATTAGTAGCCTTTCATAGTCTATATCTTTTACTGGACATCAGCAGAATTTATAGCGTTATTGGTTTTTCATCACTCCACCGAAAAGTAGCACTTTTGGTGTAAAAGCAACAAAGAGCGAAGATTAATGTCCTAGAACTATACCTATTTATAAAGAGCAAAATAAATACTTTCATACTCAGTATCTGGGGAACATTTTCCAGAGATTAACTGTAATCTTGTGACCAGACGCTTTGGCGAGAATAAGAGTTTGCTGTATATACTTATTCAATCGCCAAGTTGTAAGTATCGATCGCTTCGAGCTGGTAAATACAAGCAGCCATCAGAACCAACAGACACAATGAAATACTCCTATTCGCAGAGTTGAAATTTGAGGCAGGCCTAGGTCGTCTACTTGGAATCATAAGCAATGGAAAGCGAGCGGGAATTGTGAAGATCTGGTAAGACGGTACACTATTATAGCCAGGTTGAATTTGAGTTATGGCTCAAGCTCTATGATAAAAATTTCCCATCCATATACTAAGAGTATTTGCTAAGGGGGCGCGGCAATATGACGATTGCAAGATCGTAGATGACATTTACTCTTATACACTTATACAATGGGAGCAGGCCCTGGCTGATAATTTCTTGAATTTTTTTTTTCCGATTTTTTGTCTGATTGTAGCTGTAGAGTGTAGTTGCTCCAATGATTGTGATGGCAGCTCATTGGACTGCAACGAGCCTAGTAGAGTTGACCATCAAGAAGGCCACCCAACTAGAGTTGTCCCCTTAGGAGCCCCGCTCGCAGAATTGACCATTAGGTAGGCCACGCTGCAAGGCAACTAACTATACATCCAAGAAGAATGTGCGAATTGAATTCTGGTCGACTGGGGAATGGGTTTTGTTTTTGAGAAACTTAAAGAGGAGGGATTATATGAGGATAATTTGGCTGGTAAAATAGCTTTGCTATATATCTATTTGCCAATGATTCGGAAATATGTGCACAATTATGTGGTTATGTGGAATTATCATTCTATTCGAAGGCAGAATAACTATATCTGATTCATGTAAGCCATACTTGTTATTAAGGTCAGCTGCCTGATTCAAGCATCTGCTTTAGCACTAGATATAGAGTTAGATTATAGTTCAGATCACACTACTTTAACTGATCTATTAGATATGGCCAAGGATTATAATTTGAATTTATATTTAATTCCCGAATTTGAAATAGTTTGTATTAATTTCTTAAGAGCAATAGTTTTGCTATAGAGTATAGGTTTTAAGATTCCTATCAAGCAGTTTATATATTCTTATGGCAAAACCTTTGGTAACATATTCAAAGCAATAACCTGTCCTATATTCATCTATTAGAGACTCCTATTGGGAACTTATATTTGGACTGGATTGTATAGAAGAAGTATATGATAGCGCTGAATATACTATTGGCAGTGAGTCTCTGTAACTACATTATTACCCTCTATATCAGGTGGTGGTCAACTTACGACCAGAGGGTCTTGGCATGAGACTAGTTAACCCTAGTTGCGTTGCAACCGCGAGACTCCTTCAATGTCAACTCTAGTACGGAGGTACTGTACATAGGTAAGTACAGTTTTTGACCTAGTTCTGATCCATGTCAATCACCCTGCTCACCAACACCCTATTACCTTTCTCAGAGCATATCTCGAGACCAACTACCTTGTAGCCTCCCCTACTTATACCATTCATTTCACCAGCGCTAAATTAATCAAACTCGCTTATTCAATCCCTGAAATGTCTAGATATACGGACGCAGCTATGCAGAAGGCAATGCAATATGCTCGTAGCGAGCCGGATATACCCATTCTTCGATTAGCACAGCTATATAGTATAGATAAAACTACATTGGGTCGCAGAGTTAAGGGGAAGCAAGTCAGTTGGTCTAATTCACACTGTAATGAGCAGCTATTCGCTCTGGGTGAAGAGAATGCCATTATTGACCACTGCGATACGATAGGAAGGCTGGGATTTCCGGTCTCTAAGAGTGCATACTCATGATGCAATATTTGCAGTCTCACCCAGTGGATATATGGATAATGAGCTTGGATTAGAGTATATAAAGCACTTCAATACTCATACGCGACATGCCAGTTACAAACAGCAGGTACGAGTTTTGATTGTTGATAAACATGTATCACATATTGCCTACCCGGTTGTTGATTATACTCTTAAGCAGATTATTCATGTCATATGCTTGCCTTCCAAAAGCACACACCTACTTCAACCTCTCGATGTTGGATATTTTGGCATCTTATAGAAGGCCTACCAGTATAACCTCTATGAATGGATTCATTTGAATCCGCTTGCTGTTCTACGGAAGCCCAACTTTCTTGAATTGTTATTTCCGGCATGAGATAAGGTATATAGCCTAGCTATCCCAATATATTACATACAATGAACTGACTTAATTATTAGGTATATACGATCGTAACAATTACGGCTGCATTCAGAGCTTCTGGCTATTGGCCTATTGATATTCTTGCAGCTCATGGAGGTCTCCCCCTACCTTTGCCCCCAAGTGAGACTAGTACGATTATGATAGCACAATCTAAGACAACTACCTTGAATATCCGTGCATTGGATACTCCTATTCGACTACGTACAATGGCAAGTAATATAGAGGTAGTAATTCCTGAGCTGACCATCTCTAGCAAGCTATTACTGCATATATTTGTTGATGCAGTGACGCAAGTTGTTGCTGAATATCGAGATATTAACCCTCATGCAATAACACTAAATAAGCTGCGAAATGGGAAGGTACACAAGAGGACTGGCAAAAGGCACCTTGGTATGGCAAGAGTTATGGATCGTAAAACAGTAGATGTAGAGCTTAAGGAGATTGCTCAAAAGAAGGTTGAAGCTGCAGCCGCAGAGAAGGCCAAACTAGCACGCAAGAAAGAGGCTACAGCTAAGAAGATCATTAAAGAGCAAGCTATACAGCAGAAAAAGGCTATTTGTGAGGCACAGGCTGTTTTGGAGGCTCAATGGAATGCGGAATATACTGCAGCTGAGGCTTCCTGGCGCCTTGAGCGGGACCAAGCTCATACAGAATACTATCAGAAGCCTCCAAGAAAGCCCGTAAAGCTACCAAGGCCTAAGGCAGTAGGTATGGGAAGCGCAGATAGTGCAGAAGAAGGTGCGGAGGATCTAGAGCAAGCTAGCAATGCAATTATAGAGGCTGTACAAGATATAGAGGCTATAGATGATCAGGATACTGAAGAATTGGCAGATAGAGTACGGGAGCTGGAAATTACCGAATTTTCCAATGTAAGTGCCTGCATATATCAACTCCCAGCATTATTTTATACCTATATCATATATACTAATGTGAATATAGATGGTAAATTGAGGTACTGGCACTGTATAGGCTTGTTCATTTATAATATTCCTGCTCAAGGGGGTTATATAGTGGGGGGGGGGTATTTTCTAGTTTTCGAGGTGGATTGGTAGATACCGTGATTTCATCTAAGTTTTATCCCTAGCTAGTATACACATATTGTAGAGCATATTCGATTGGAATCCAATTTATCCAGTGTATAGAGGAAGTCTACCAAACGCAGCACTCTGAAATGTTCATTGCGACCGGGGTAGTTGACATGGATCCATTACACCATCACGGATCAGAACTAGGTCAAAAACTGTACCTACACCACAAAAGTCTTTTCCACATTCCTATTTGGGAATAATGGGCTTGGCATAATAAGCGCATAATTCACTGCATATATGCATATGCACAACGTTCCTGAGCTCCAGCTATGTCTCCTGTTTATTGTCCAGCTATCTCCTCTTTACTGTCCAGCTATCATTCTCTAGTCTGGTTGAATCATTCAATCCTCTCACGCTATGGCGTTGTGTATAGGATAGATAGCCAATATCATTTCCATGCATATGCCAAGTAGTTACATATGTACGCTATCCATGCATATCCATGCATATGCAGGAATATGCGGACTTTCCCAAATAGGAAGGTGGAAAAGACTTTTCCGTACTCTACTGTACACTACTAGTTGGCCAAGCCGGCTGCTGTGTGCATAGCGTTGTGGCTTGCATTGAATCATCCGATGAAACTTTAAGAGTGACTGAGTAGTCTAGCACTGAGTTGAGTTATTTTTTATCAATAGGGTAGTTGGTAGTCTGGTGGGGTAGTGGGCACTTGCCATTCCACGGTGGAACCAGGCCTCACTACTTGTACATAAACCCTTTGCTCTCATAGGCACAATTGTTGTCAGTTCATCGACTCATCATTAATAATATATATTTCATATACATGGGAATACTTCTACACGGTGGCGTAAGCGCCAGACTCATAACACATCGCTACCAGCTTCAGGCCCTCTATTCAAAGTTGGCAATAAAAGCACCCAAGATTCCTCGGCCTTGCCACACAGCAACGCCAGCATCATCAGTCCCATTGGCTATACAATCTATTACACGAGAAGCTGCATATTTACGATACCATACCAGATCGTCTGAATTTCACAGCTATTCTGAAGGAAACCGTCCTTGCCTAACAACACCTCATCCAGCCTCCAAAACACCAACATCCTTCGCCTCACCCTCTCCCTGTTTTTCCTCAATCTCTATCACAATTATGTCGGAACACACACTCACGGGCACTCTTAGCGAGCCCCGTCTCCAGAGACCGAAGGAGGTCAATAACCTAATTAAGCAAATGGAAGTTGGGCTCAAGAAGGGAGCAGGCTACACTTGCCGTCGAACTACCTTCAAACTGGTGAGCAGGGACATGGAAGTTCACAGCTGGAAATTCAACGACTTTGATTACAAGAAAAACAAACTTCCCACCTTCGCTCGGGGGCTTTTCACCTATCGGAAACCATCGAGTGGAGACCATGAGATTGTCATCCGAGGGTACGATAAATTCTTCAATATCAATGAGGTAAGCAAAACGAAGTGGGGTTGGATCAAAGAGAATACCAAGGGGCCGTATGAGTTGACGGTAAAGGAGAATGGATGTATCATTTTCATTTCGGGCTTGTCGGATGACAGTTTGTTGGTATGCAGTAAGCACTCGACAGGGGCGAGGGAGGATGTGGATCTATCGCATGCAATGGCGGGGGAACGGTGGGTTGATAAACATCTTGCTTCAGTGGGGAAGACTAGAGCAGAGTTGTCGAGGCACTTGAGGGAATTGAATGCTACGGCTGTGTTTGAGTTGTGTGACGATTCGTTTGAGGAGCACATTCTAGCTTATGCCGAGGACCGAGCAGGCCTTTACCTGCATGGAATCAACTTCAATGTTCCAAAGTTTGCTACTTGTTCTCAAAGGGAGGTGCAGAAGTTTGCTGAGACTTATGGAATGAGAAAGACAGATTACTTTGAGATGCAGGATGTTGATTCTCTAAAGAAGTTTCTGGAGGAAGCAGCTGAGACTGGGAGCTGGGATGGGAAGGATGTGGAAGGGTTTGTCATCCGATGTAATGCACGAGAAGGGCCGACGGACCCGAGCTGGCATGATTGGTTCTTCAAGTACAAGTTTGAGGAGCCTTATCTCATGTACCGACAGTGGAGAGAGGTTACTAAGGCTATGCTTTCTGGCAAGCAGCCCAAGTACAAGAAACACGAAGAAGTCACCAAAGAGTACCTTAATTTTGCGAGATTGTATTTCCAGCAAGATCCCAAGCTGGTAAAGGAGTACCAGGCAAACCACGGCATCATCAAACTTCGAGATGCTTTCTTGGAGAAGAGAGGAATGAAGGGAAGTGATCTTGTCAAAATTGAAAACGAGGGTGGGGTGTCTAAGGATGAAATTGGAGGAGCCAGAGAGGCCGGAGAGTCTGGAGATATCAAACTTGTGCTTGTCCCGATTGCTAGCATTGGATGCGGGAAGACTACGCTCGCTATCGCCTTGTCGAGACTATTCCAATGGGGGCATATTCAGAACGACAATCTTACGGGCGGCTCAAATCGCCCAGCACGCTTCGCCAGGGCAGTCGTTCACAGCCTGAATACAAGGCAGGCAGCCATCGCAGACAGGAACAACCATCAAAAGCGTGAGCGAAAGCAAATCTTCGATGATGTCGGCAACTCAGCACACGCAGCTAGATTCGTCGCTCTTCACTACGTCCATTACCGTCCCAACGTTGATCCTCATGAATATAAAGATCGAATTCGAAAAGTCACTCAGGATAGAGTTTTCAATCGTGGTGATAACCATCAAACTATACAAGCTGCAAGCAAATCTCAAAGAGAAATCGTCAGCATCATGGAAGGATTTCTGAAGAGGTTTGAGCCCGTGGAGCATGATGAGCAACCTGATGGGGCTTTTCATACTGTGATTGATTTAGATGTTGAGGCGGATTCTAGGACGAACTTGGAGACCACGCTATTGCATTTGAAAGAGGCTTTCCCGAGCGTTATCAATAAGATGCCGACTAAGGAGGAGATGGATGAGGCCATTGAGTTCGCTTTGAACGAATATCAACCTAAGGCTGGTAAGGGAGGGAAGCAGCAGCAGCAACAGCAACAGCAGACTGCGAAAGGCCCCGCACAACAGCCAAAGAAGGAGAAGCCAAAGCCGATAGAGTATTTCGCTGTGCAGGTCCCTTACAAGGAAATCTATATCACGCTTGAAACGATATTTGAAGTCCTCCCCGCAGAACAGCGCTCCTTCTTTTACCAACTCAGGGACTCGAATCGTATCCAGAAGGCATTTCACGTAACTCTTATCCACCGTGCCTCCAAGAGTTACAACGGGAATCAAATCGCTAAAAACCAAGCCATGTGGGATAAATATGTCAACATGACCACCGCTGCAGAGGAGCCTAATAAGGTGAAAGTCAGGCTGGATAAGGTTGTTTGGGATGGGAAATTGATGGCTATTGTGGTCAATTTAGACGACGAGTTTGCGGAAGGGAAGGGCTTGCGGTGCGCGAATGAGGTCCCACATATCACGGTTGGAACGAAGTCGCAGGATATCAAGCCAAGGGAATCGAATGATTTGTTGGTGACGTGGAAGGCAGGCAAGGATGGGAAAGGAGAGAAGATTCATGTGGCGGACTTGGGAGGGGTGGAAGTGTATGGGAAGGTGGAGGCTGTTACAGCGCAGAGATAAGGGAGGGGTTTAGGAGAGCGGGGCTCGGGTGTGGCTCAAGTAAGGTTTACGTGGGGTGGGTGTGATTGGAAATCTCCTCTCTTCTGTTGTTTCATCTTTATTTTGCTCTTAAGGGTTTTCAAGACTTGGTGGGCGTTACTGGTCTTGGCTTTGATGTTCCTCTGACCTACATGGATTGCTTGAGAGAGTAAGGCCCAATTTTCGCAAATCAAATAGCATTTGGGGAGATGTGGAAATGAAAGGGAAAGCATTCACAGAGATAAAATTGACACGGAAATCATTTGCTTGAGATCTTCATCTGGTATATTCAGCGGTAGATGTAGACCATCTATTGTTCATGGGTATTTACATGAGCAGCCTTGCTCTGCTCTTGCTCTGCTCGGCCGCTATGTAAGTAGGTCGAAGCAATGCACCTTCCCAAGCCAATACTTGGATATAGCAATTTAATAGTCGGTGCTCATCGTAGTCACTGCATTAATTACCCTAAAGCAGCCACGGTGACTAATTGGGAATGTTTAATCGGAATGCAGTTATTTAAGTGTGCAACAAGAGAAGGGGTTTTATCTAGTTAATTTAACGTATCCTCCCGAAGCTGAACATGTGAGTGTCTCGAAATACATCAGTTAGGTTAGATATTCATGTCCATACAACCATCTCCGACCCATTCTAATATGATTAAAGTATTGCAAAAAAATACATTTATAAACAGTCCCCAAATGTACACCCCTGACATCACCGAGTTCCAGACGAACATTTAATTTTGGATGGCTCTTTTAGCACCTTCTCGATTTTCAATAAGTCTCTGTTATATGCAGTGTCATTTGTTAGTGGCAGTAAGCTATAAGGCTATAGGTGATGGTATACCCACAAGGAGGTTTCTCAACAATATTACAATCGTCACCTTGCCGATAGCAGGAACATAGATGGATGCCCGCTCCTTAATAGCTGGTTCGAAGTTCTACCCCTCACTAATCTTAGCCGTGCTTCCACAACCATTCATTCTGCTATACTTGCCTTTTCTGACGAGAAATTGATGCAAACCGCACCACTATGAACGCCATATCAGCAAACAAGGTTACCCCACAGAGAGACTCAAACCCACTCCTTGACAAATTCCAAGGGGAATTTGTAGCTCTTGGTGGGTACCCCAGTGACAATCACATCACTTTTCAGAGCAACATCCTCAAGCTTGAAGTCTGTATCATGAACCTGATGCTGCTTCATCTTGATACCCACACCTCTAGTGTAATGTTGTACGCCAGTGATGTCCACGGAGTATACGTTAGCACCATCGTTTGCCAACAATGCGGCCAAAGGCCTTCCAACAATCTCTGACCTATTTACGATTGTGATGGTCTTTCCAAACAAGCGGTTTCCATAAGGTAGAATAGTGTTGTATACGCCAATGTACTCGAGGATTTTGATAACTGCAAGAGGTGTACATGGAAGAAGACACTTCTGAGCCTTGGTTTGCGGGTCAAGGTACCGAATGTTTTGGTACATGTTGAAGAGGTACTTGTGGGAAAGCCCCTCGACGTCCTTACTCATTGTGGTGATTTGTTGTAGGTATTGGTCCTATGAAGCTCCATTAGGAATTGAACCTAGCAGTGTGTCCAGCTGTTGCCTACTTGCCCGCCGCCAAACACAGGAAAATACACAATGATTCCATCTACAGAATCATCATGATTGGCTCCAAGGATAGCTTCTTCCAAGTCTTCCTTATCGACCTCCCTCAACTGATATGCAAATCCACTATTACGAAAAGCCACATTAGATGCTCGCTCACCAACACAAACTTCTAGATAAAGTTATGTTAGGATTCAATTACTTCTCCTTGCAGGTTCTTGCAGTCCAATCTGCGTACATGCGCGCCGCAGGATCAGCATTAGCCAGGAACCCCACGAGCAACGGCGATCTTCCGATCTTCTTCAAGTTGTCCTGAACTTCGGAGAGGAGAGACTTCGCGACAGTCTGTGCAAGGACAACCTTGCAGCTTGCTGGAGGTGCATCGTGCTGAATATCACCGGCAGTGCTCAGAGCTAGTTGACTAGCCATATTTAGGTGGTTTTTGGAGTGCGGCTCTGATGCAGTTAGCTACGAACTGTATATATAGCTTGTGTTTCATGAGAGTAGGGTAATATGAATTCTTGTACATACAGAAAAATCCCACTATCAGGTAACAGAAATCAAAGCCTCAGATGGAGAGAGAAATAAATGGAGATTAAATGGAGAAATTTCCTCAATGGATCCGCATTTCAAACTGAACCTGCCCCATTGCGCGAACTTCTTCGAACTGCGCAGCTGGTAAAAATTATTTTTCGTTAGTGGGATTCACGCTTCGTTTACTTAGGTGGGGCTTGCATGCCAAGAAAGGAGGTATGAGCTCATACCAGGAGCGCTTCGGCTTGTTTTCAAACCTATCTGCCTGCTTCTTTCCAGCGTGATCGAAAGCTTCATAATGGCGGACGTCCATCTATATCTCCATAATGTTGACAAGAACTCTGAGGAAGCTTCGAGGATTGCAACCGATGCTGCGAGAAGTCTCGCTCCAATTCATTAAGCTACCTACCATGGGCTAACCATCATTCTAGGAATTGAGAGCAAGCAGCTGAAGCTCTTGGATGTGATCCAGTCCATGGGCGAGTATATGACCGATGATGATGCTACTGTTCGCGCACAAGGTAAAAGCTATTTCATCTGATAACCTGCAACGACTTCCCCGACACTTACCTGGAGAAATAGCGATAGGATTCCTCTCAGCCATATTAGCTGCTCTCGATTCGAAGGCACTTGTCCGACAGCAAGGTACCATCTTTCCATACTACGACTCCCATAGGACTGCGCTGCTGATACTCGGAAAGTCTCTGTTATCACCCATTTCCTCACAGACCGACTCGAAGATGAAACTAGCCTTAAGGAGGTCGCAAAGGGTCTTATTGCATTGCTTGAAAAGCAAAGGTTCGGTCCTGAGGATGCAGAAAAGGTCACACTTGTGTATGGGTTCTATGATATCCTGCTTTCCGCTCGGACACTCACGGCCTCTTTTAGATTGATAAAAGTCGATCTACACAAGCACCCTCAAGGAACAAGATTCGTTGTCCTAAAAGTAATGGACTTGTTGTTTGCAAAACATAGAGATGGTATGATAACTGTACGCTTAATGCAGGAGAGAATGCTGACACTTTCCGCAGTCTTAAAGAAACTTAGCGATCCGTTCATAGATGGATTCATTGAGTTAGTAGGGGGAGAGAAAGACCCGAGAAATCTGATGATTGTGTTTTCTCTTCTCAAAGTAATAATTATAGAATTTGACACTGAGAGACACACTGAGGTATATTTGTCGCCTCAATTTGACATATTAGGATTTCATGTTGATTTGCCTAGGCCTTATTTGAAGCATGTTATGTTTATTACCCTATCACATTCACCCCGCCCCCCAACGATCCATATGGAATTACAGCACAGGATTTGAAGGTCCGCCTGCGAGATTGCATTGCAGCCTCTGGGCGTTTTGCAGAACATGTGTTCAAGCCGATGATCGAGAAGTTAGACTCCACCAGCCAGAGCGTCAGAGTAAGGCCCTTGGTTTCTTCAGAACTTATGAACAAGCGATCTCATTGGTCATTAGCAAGATGTCCTACAAACCTTGGCAGCCTGTGCCTTGTCCTACGGTCCGTCTATAATGGCAAAATATTTTGCTAGCCTTTGGGACGCTATAAAATTCGAGGTCTTGAACTCATCTGATGATGAAGTTGCTACCGATGCTCTTTATACAATACAAGCTATTGCAGCTTCACTTAGTTATAGGCTTGTCAATGTACCCCAACCCGCAACAGCTTTATCACGATACCTTAAGGCTATTGTCGAGGAAATGCTGGAGTTACTCAAAGAACCTCAGCAGAAGCAAGCTAAGCCAGCAGGACAGATCGTGGCCAGTGTTGCAAAAGCAGGGGTGATACCATTTGCATACATAGTTAAAAGCACCCTTCCATCACTGTTGACTGTATACGATGGCTCTGAGAGCCTAACGAAACAACGAGCCATGCTGGAGGTTTTTAATCAAATGTTCGAATCTACAGCGGCGGTGTATGGAGAGTGGGGAGAAATGGAACCATACCCAGCATTGGAAAATCCCTTGTTAGAATTCAAAGAGAAGTTATTCGATATCTACACTAAGGCATTAATGGGAGTGAATAAGGAAGAGGTTGGCTTCCGAACCGTGGCGCTAAAAGGATTAAGTGTTTTAAGCAAAATCCGCAAACTATTCATGGACAATGAGATCGGGATGATAGTGCAGTATTTAGACGAGGTCGTTCTAGAGAGGGAAGAAGAATCACGGCAGGAGCTCAAGTTAGCAAAGGTATTCAAAGGCCAAGCTCTATGTATCTACTAACCATCACCATAGGGAGGCTGCTCTTCAGCATCTACTTCAGATTTCCACTATGAAGCCCAGTTTGATTATGGAAATCACTTTTCCAGCCCTCATGGCCACACTACCAGACTCAGAAGAAGAGGCCCGAGGGAAGCCATATTTGGTGACCCTGGAGGCCTTAGCCAAATTATCAAGTGAGCGGGCCGTGTTCGAGGTGCTGCTGACAAGACTGTTCAACAAGTTGGATACCGTGATACACAGTGCGTATTACCCTCAACTAACCGAGCACATTCTGAATAGGAAAGTAGTAGAAATCAGGCTAACCTAATATAGACGGATCTGGTCCCAGCTATCCCAGGGCGATACTAAGCACTCTTCTATACGTCCTTCAAAATAAATCTGTAGCGGGCCATCCCGATATTCCAACTTTCTACGAGAGACTCGTGCCGGTGCTCATTACGAAGACTGTATCCGCTCTCACCACACCTATGGAGGCAGGAACCAAACCCAATCCGAAAGTGTTGATGGACGATTGCATGATCGAGATCACTGGGCGCTTGGTCAATTTGGTTATTAGGTCGCTGGATGCTACGAAACAGGAGAAAGTTCTCCAGGACGCATTTGACCTATTCATTTTCAGCAAGCCGTCTGGTATAATATTGAAGAATCGGGAGCAAGTTGCAGAAACCTTCAGGCCATTTGGGTCACAAAGGGATGAACAATATGTATCCTGCATGACTATCTTTACTTGTATTGTAGCGGGTATTCGAAAAGAGGTATTTTTGTTTCAGTTTCGGGTTATATCACATTCCGCCAGAATCTTAGCGACTGACGATTGTATTAGGTCAAGCTGCCAGTGGGGGACATTTCCGCCTTCTATACCCAAATCGCCGTTTCAATTCCCAGAATCTCGCTTTCCCACAAAACTTCTCACCTCCGCCTGCTCGCTACAATCATCAACAAATGGCTTCCCCTATCACCCTCAGCAAATTTAGCTTCTAACGAATCCATATTAAACCTCATGAGGTCTTCCCCTTCGAGCGCTTACTCCACAGAAGACACTATCCGAATAGCATTCTGGGTAACCAAAGCCATCACTATGAAATGTGACAAGCTCGGCGACCCCCTCACACTCCAACTCATCGACCTCCTCTCCGACCCTACCTACGGCTCCATGGCCGCTCGCGGGTTCGCAGTCCTCCTAGGCGAAGATGAGCTTCTCAACAAACAAAACTACGCATTAGAAAGGCTATTGAGTAAACAAAAGATTTTTTTCCTTGTGGTACCAAAATTAGTCGAGGCGTTTAGAGGCTCAGATCAGGCGATCAAACCGAACTACCTCATGGCGTTATCGAATATCTTGAGATATATTCCAAGTAAGATATTTCTTCCTTTACTGCCGCAACTTGTCCCTCTATTGTTACAGAGTTTGGACTTGCCTACGCCCGTAGGAGATCAAGGCGCTGTGGATGTGAAGCTTGCCACGCTATCGACATTGTCTATAACAATTCTGGAGTCTGCAAATGCGCTGCAGGCGCATGTGAGTAGTCTTATTACGAGATTACTCACTACGGCAACGTATTATGGGGATCGGGGAAACTGTGGTGCACCACGGAGGGTGAGGAAGGAGGCGTTGAGGTGCTTGAGGATATTTCCTGGTACGCTTAGGAATGAGTTGGTGTTGCCGTATAAGAGGCAGGTTGTGAGGGGGTTGGGGGTTTGTTTGGATGACCCGAAGAGAGGGGTGAGGAAGGAGGCTGTGGAGTGTAGAGCTAGGTGGGCACAGTTGGATGAGCCAGAGGAGGATTAGACTAGCGTGAGGATAACCATTGGCATAGGATGGAGGAAAGGCATGATGTTATACCCATGTGTTTTTCGGTACACATGGCATTTCTACGGAGGGTGTTGTGCCAACCAGACTAGTCTGAATATTTGAGATCTACATACGGAGGTGCAGAACAAAAGTCTTTTCCACCTTCCTATTTGGGAAAGGCCGCATATTCTTGTATATGCATGGATATGTACTGTATATTGCAATCAGCTAACCCAAGCGCTCGCCTCGAGCCCAGGTATTTTGGAACATGAATCATCCTCCATTCCTTTCCTCCCTTCCTCACCGGCGAAGGCTACCTCGGGTGGCAGCCTGAATGTAGCACAGTACATTTTCTTCTTGGGGCTAATGAGTCGAACGTCACGGAATTCAACATCCTCTACTGTCATCTTGTAATTGATATACTTGGATATCCTCTGCTCTACAATTAGCCACCCGTAAACTGAAGAGGGCACCAGAGTCTGCCTACCTGGCATATCGACGGGTGTGCATCTTCATATTCTCTGGCATCAAAAATGTGTAGATGTATTATCGGTAGTTTTGTCTTGGTATAGGGCTCGAATAGACGCTCCATGCCGGTATATACGCCAACAAATGCGTCCAAAAATTCCACAGCAGTAGCAGGTAGGTTCATTACGAAGTGGTTAAAAGTTGGTGGGACATAGTAGACTGCTGGGGGGGGTCTTTGGTCCAAGGAAATTGGATTGGACTTCGAGTATTTGATCTTGGGCGGCACAAAGATCTTGCCCCATTTACTTTGGGAAAGTTTATAGAGATCTTTAACAGAACGCTGAATGAAATCCCTACCATCCTCATTATGTGCCATGACAAAATCCCCAACCTACAGTCCGATTAGCACTATACCAACTGTCTGTAGAAAATATATCCAGGCCAATATACCTTATTCCTCTTTATATTATCAACCATAGACTTATAACTTTCCGGGTTCAAGTCATTTGCCCAAACGAACACTTTTTTCTTCCCCGCAGGTATAGCAAATGGTCCTACTCCCGCCATGACATCTGCAACGGCCTCTCCCTCTTTGAAAGTTTTAATAATCCTATTGTGTTCGTTCTCTAGCCTGCTATTCCAATATACCTTTGCAAAATCAAACCGGAATCTGCAGCCTGATTCAGAGGCCTCAACTTCTGTTTTTGGCTCCCCCGCTAAGATTTCCATGTCGAAAGTTCGAAACTCGGAACTAACGCCAACTTCTTCGGTCTTATTTATAACGGTTTTGATATTAGGATTCTTGTCCAGAATGACTTGTCCTATTATTTGCTTGTAGGGTAGGTAGGCCTCTCGAAGGTTTACATGTGCGATATCTCCGGTCAACGTGTATCCGCTAGGAACTTCTTCAAGCAGGTCTTCTGGCAAGATAGAAGTAACGATTTCATAGTAATCCCAGTCCTCATACTCCATCTTGAGCTTGTATGGTACCAGATCCACATCTTTGCTCTCGACGAACGCCAGCAAAGCAAGGGGAACTGTCGAATGATCTACTTGGCAGTTAATATCCACATGAGCTGCTAGAATTGAGAAATACCTACCATTGGGCCTGATCCTAGGGTGTAAAGGGATCAATTTCCTCACTTCATGCATCCTTTCTGGATCCTGTTCCATCTCTGCCTTCATCTCCTTCCTGACCTGAACATATTCTAGCCTGCCTCCCGGTGACTTCTCGAGTTTGACCAGTATTGTACCCTTAAATTTGGCCCGATCGAGCATGTTGCCCTCACATGCCTTTCTTATAGCTTCCATCTTAGATGGAGTATGTACAATTGCACCTGATATTGGAACAGTTTTGCGAAAGAATGACCGGTCTAATATGCGCATAGCACGTTGGACAGGCGGTGAAAAGAGTCGGGACGCCATGTCGTCTTCGGGGTTAGAGCTTGACGTCTGTTCACGTTGGTAATTAGAGATACTTCATGAAAAGCGATTTGAGGAATTGGCTGACTTACATCCATGGGTTGTTGAGGTCCTGTGCGTATCGATAACGCAGTGCAAAGTGGGATAGTGGGGCGTTTGGGGATGATGCAACATTTTGGCCCAGGCTACATAAGTATGTACATGCTACCAGAATGACTAGCCTTACTAGTACTAAGTACAGTACCTGCTCGGCTAGTCCGGCTACTGCTTGGCCATCGACTCACCCTGCATTGTGGAAATATGATAGGATGTCAGGTTGAATTTGTTGCGCTCAATATTCAAATTCTTTATTCTCAGAATTTGCCTCTTGCACATAACCAGAAGGAATAATAAGAACAGGACCTGAAATATACCTGTACTTGGTTTATTGACCCGTCATACGTACCTTTTCTCGGCGTTTCTCAAAACCAGGGGCTTTAGACCGGCCAGTCGTTTTCTTTCTTTCTACAGTTATTTTGACATAGAGGTTATTCTATTCCTCACGTATAGTTGTATAGTTGCTTAAGGGGCAGATTTGGTACATGATGGCAGTGGTACGCTGCAGATTTTAGTTTCCATGTTTTCCTTTAGCAAGGAACCATACATAGGAACGGTCTAGCTGTAGTCTCGTGAGACAGCTCTATACAGATATAAGATCTCCCCGTAGCCACCTAGCCGAGGAGGCATTGCTTTGCATGAAGCTCCAAGAGCTAGAAAATAAATGCAATCCAAACGAAGGGAGACAAATGCCCCAACAATATGGCACTTAGACTATGATATCGACATGTATCTGGAATTGCTCCGCTAAGTTCACATACTGAAATTCCATACCTGTATGACTCCAAATTTATAATGCTGCAAGACTCCATCAAATTACCGCCAGGCATTTCGGAAAGGTGCATAATCGCTGGGGTGTATTAGCTTGTGCCAACCAGACTAGTGTAGTAGGCACCTGAGGCCTGCCAACCTAACCATCGAGTCTTATAAATCTGGTAAGCCTAATCCGGGACTGAGCATTAAATACAAGAACGTACCAAAGGCAAAAGTGCAAGCCAAAGTTCCCCAAGTCGTTATGGACTGAGGATCCAATGAATTCAAGCTCTTCACTTTGTTTTGTACAACATCGGAATGTTGGACTGGGGAAGGGAAGGCAACCAGGCTGGATGTAGGCGGCCTCTGTTACTATTATATCTGCGTACATATCCTGGACTTGTGAAGCTTATATGGAGATGATACTTACTGTCAAGAAATCTTCCAGTTTCGAGTTATTCAACTTCCAAGTTCTAAGTTGGAAGCATTTGCAAGCGCGAAATATGAACACCACTCTTAACCACCAAGATTGTACAGAATACCATACTCAACTGCAAATATGTCGAATAGCACAACCCCATGACCATAGACTCGAAAGGAGTTTAAGCAGCTAATTGCTTGGATGGAGGATAACCAGGAACAACTGTGAGGCAAGTAGATTGCTTAGTATAAGGAAGTTAAAGAGTAAGCATTTGTAAATGAGGACCATATTACGGTCAAAAGAATCTCTGAAAAGATAGAGAATATTAGGAAATCTTAGAAAGATACAAAAGTTATGTAGACACGTTCGAAATAGGAGTTAGGTCTGAGGATAATGAGCAGTCTATTAATAAGGTATTGGAGTGAAAGTGTCCATTTTTTTAGCGTTTGGAGGAGATATAGGGATCACGTCCAAATGTATCTGTTATTTATCATACAGAATCTATACCTCCGAGCTCACAATGTCAAGTCAAATATCTGCTGAGCTAATACCGCAAGCCGAGGCAGCACTACAAGCCGAGGAAATACCCTCTGAGCCAATCTCTCAAATACCCTCTAAGCCGATCTTTCGAATACCCTCTGAGCCGATTTCTTGAATACCCTCTGAGCTGATCTCTCGAGTAAGTACACTAGCTCGACATTCAAGTTCAACCCCTGCTCCCCCTTCTCTACCAAAGTGTTCAGAGAAACGGAATTTGTATTAAAGCAAGCTGCACAACATGAAGGAGACAACATTGGAGCTTGCACAGACTGAGAAGGAGACGAAATTAGAGATTACTTAGATTCAAGCAGATGTGCAAGTCAAGCAAATAGAGATATTTGCCCATCTAACAAAAGATATGGTTACTGCCAGTCAACGTGAATCTGGCGAAGGATTTAGAAGTAGAGATCGAGGTAAAGACCAAGGCAGAGATCAGTCTTAAGCTTGTTCTAGTAGGTTTATAAGGTTACAGAGCTCATTTCGACGTGTAATTCCTGCTTTATTTGGCTACTGCATTGGGCTCTTCTTCTCCATCAGGAATATTTCCTATAGCTGGTTCTTGTCTTTGGATTTCTGCTTCTAACCAGGTCTCATCATCTCGGAGGTTGTTAAGGATATTATGGAGTATAATACAGGCCATTGTCCAATGCTATACTCGTCTATGTCCTTACTTTTTATCTACTCCAATATGTATAGAAATTTCATAGAGAGTAGGCCAACATGCTTTGAGTACTCCAAATGTATGTTCGATCTTGACTCGTAGTATAGAGAGCTGATAATTAAATACTGCATTAGCAGGCAGTCTTGCAGATGGCTCCTTATATGGTGTAATTATATGTCTTTCAAGTGCATAGGCCTTATCTGCCAGGATATACTCCTCTGGATGGAAATAAGTTCCGATCGCTCGATACAGAGTAGTAGATTTCCATATTGTAGTCATGTGCACTTGCAGTGTGACCCGTATTTACCCATATAAATTGACCATTCCAATTGTATATTGCTTGTAAATTGAAGCCATAGTTCTTCTTTCGAGAGAAATAGGCCTCTGGATCAACTGTAAGTTTATCTCATAGAACAATATTTGAATCATCAAGAAAGCCAATACAGTGGCAGAAGATTTGATGTCCACTCTTAGTTGATTAATCGACTGGATGTAGAGGCCAGTGAATATACTTAGGTAGCAGCCTATATAGCAGCTTAATTGTTCACCAAGTATAATTCACCAAGTATAATTCTATACTATGCCAAATCCAATATTAAGTACAATCCGTGTTCTTTTGCTAGTCCCACCTCCTCCTCCAAGCATATAGAGTGCTACTACAGCCTGTTGGTATAGCGGTCTTAGACTGCGCCTATTTTCCATAGCTCGATGGTCCCAATACCCCCTTCTACCTGCTTGAGTCAATAACTTAATAAACTGCCAGAAAGACGCACGATGCGTACGAAATAAGGCAAGGAATGCAGTCTCAGGGTATTCATAGATATAGACATCAAGGATATCAATATCATGCCTATCAGCACTGGTATCATAGGAAAGATACCAATGGATGGCAATAATTTCTCGTACTGCAAGCAGGTCCTGAATATGATCCTCTTTAATCTCTTCCTCTTCTTCCTCATCTGATGCCAGTAAATAGAAACATACTGTCGTCTCAACTGCAGTATCAATATCCTCTAGAATCTGAGCTTTTTCTGATGTTTGGGGCATGGTTGCGATATTGCGGTATGACATAGCAACCAAACCATGTTGCAACTTAATTTATTTGGGGTAATCAAATCCGTCGGCTTATTTGAGTTAGCTTATGGCTTGCACTAAAAACCTTGTGCATGACGGAATGGATTACCCACACTTCTAGAAATTGGCAACTTCGTTGCCAATTAGGCAGAAAGACAAATCTTGGGATATGTCAACCGAGAAAAGGTTTACTGGTGGCTTCAGTTACCCAAAGCATTCGCTTTCTGTGTAGATTCTTGTGAGCTATTGGGCTCTTGACTTCGGCGTGCTTTGGTTCGCCCACATAACCTCATCTCCACGCCTCTCCGGGTTTCCTCGCTTGTGTCAGCTTGATCCCCACATTTAAGGCAAAAGTATTTGAAAAAAATGAAAAAAAAATTAGGCAATACTCCGCGGCTGCCGTGCTATGCCGGTGCCACATAGACGTCTCCGTTTTTCCTCGCTTGTGCCAGTTTAATCCCCACGTTTCCTGATACCGAGGCAATACTCCGCACCTGCCGTGCATATGCCGGTGCCACATATGTCTGGCCCCGTGTAAGCCTCCTTTTCTCTGGTACACGTTCCTCCTTATATGGGAACTTTGTGGGTTCTTCAACTATCCACAAAAAAACGATTCTTATTTCATCATATGACGTACTCCCGAGAGTCTTCATACTGAACCGTTTCCAGTCTGCGAGGAATGTGGCTTCAGAATCTCGGTGGCGTTGGTTGATTGTGATCTGTATCGGCCTCACGATGAGGATCTGGCGGTCCTCTATTTTTGAGACCGAAAAGATTATGGCGTCAATCGAAGGGTGGTTCCAGGCCTTCGGTATGTAGAGTGCGGGGCTATCGCCTGAATTCTTCGGTATTCCATCAAATGTGTCTACCAGCTTGAACTGCTCCGTCACTCCGTCCAGGTACATTCCTGCCTTTTGTATGGTACTCAAGAGTACCTGCTCGATAAAAAACTCCAGGACGGCCGCATTACACCCCACATATTCGATCATATTGTACCATTTCTGACTTACAAAAAGGTCTCCGCCGGCATGCCTACGGAGGAAGGTCGTGATTGCTCGCCTGGCCAGACCAGACTCGCATTGTCCTAATCCGGCCTTGGTGCTAAAATATCGGTTATCAAGAACGGCTCTATCGGCTCTTGAAACGTCCTCTTCTAGCACGCAAGCTTCCATAACCTCAAAAAACCTGACGTTTCGTTAGCTAGTTTGCACTGGTGCCTACAAAATGCT